>JBAMYA010000011.1:11583219-11608181 GCA_037176975.1 Arrhamphus sclerolepis | reverse complement strand
ACCTTAAATCAGCTGCTCTCCACCTCAGTTATTCCACCTTAAATCAGCTGCTCTCCACCTCAGTTATTCCACTTTTTAATGTCGGAACCGAGTCAAACGTTTCCTCAGAAATGTTCTGGTTAGAAGTTTGTGATGGTCTTAACTCGCTTTTATGGACCAGATAAGATTCAGGGTCGGGCCAGATGTGGCCCGTGGGCCTCGACTTTGACACACGTGCTGCGGCCTGAAGTGAACTCACAGAGATGCGTCACGTTAAGGTTAATAACGGAGTAAACATCGTGGCAGAACTGAAATCATACCAAGCTTCATCATTTTTTGAAGAGGTTTGCACAGCTTGGTTTGCTCTGGCTGGAAAGAAAAAAATGAATTTAAAAATAAATATTCGCAGGTCTGTCTACAGAAAAATCCAGATTCCACATGAATGTGGAAACAGATGTTACCTTCCTCGTCTGTTTTTTTTTCTTTTGGTCACGTTGTGCTTCTCTGGCTCGGCGTCTGTTTTAGTACTTAATTAAACAGGCAGAAATGGTGTTTGGTCGTTAATTACGGCTAGTAATGTGTGTGTACTGCAGCGCAGTGCCCGCCTCCAGGGGGGACAGGTGAGGTCAGGGGGTGTTTCTGAATGTCAGAGCAGCTGGATGGTTCCCATCTCCGTGGCAGGATACATAACAACCACATGCTAAATGAGAACAGCCGCGGGTGCCAGGAGGAACCTGAATAACTAAACTTAGAGAACTGCTTTGGCTGAATTTACCTTTTTGTTACACAATCTTCCCCTCAGCTCACACTGTATAATTAGTCCCATTAGTAATTAGTGTTGCCCTGCATCCTCTTAAAAACCTTTCAGCATCCCTCTAAGGCAGGTCGAGAACCCGCGTGGCCACAATGTGCTCCAGTCTGCAGCTACGCTTCAGCACCTTAGTCACGGCACAAAGATCCAGTTAAACATAAATAAATGATGGTATATTTAGGCGGACCAGCTCGCACCTCAGAAGCAGAACCATAAAGTAGCTTGTCAATGCTGCAGCCATCAGACTGCAAGATCCGAGATTTAAATGGCTACAGCTTCAATTATATTTACTTTCTGATAAAATGTGTGAAAGAAAATGCCAAATAAAATCGTTTCTGTTCCCCACTGTTACATAAATATGGACCACGAGCTGCTTATTCCCAACAAAATCACATTACTGATTTTTTTTTTCTTTTTTCACTAATTTTCTCAAATAGGATTCATGTAATTACTTTAGTTCTGGCTTTCAATCAAACTGAAAACATTAAGTGAATAAATCAATTATAAATATCAACGCTCATGATATGATAATAATAATAATAATAATAATAATAATAATAATAATAATAATAATGATGATGTTTGGTCACTCATTGCTCATTATGATGCTTCATTCAGTTCAGGTTTATTTATATAAAGTCTATTTACAACAAAGATGTCTCTAGACTTCTGAGAAACCCAGATCATGACCCCCGAACACGTGGCAAAAAAAAACTCCCTCTTGGAAAGAAACCTTGAGCAGGATCTGGATCAGTTCTAGGGGGGACCCTCCTGCTTGAAGCCAGCTGGGTAAAGAGGAAGGAGACAGGACAGAGAGGCCCGAAAAATATAAACGGGTGGTACAAAATATCCAAATATCTGGTATCAAAATATATAAACGTGGTGGTCGGAGGGTCGGACCGCAGGTCGGTTACGCCATACAACTCGAGGCCCGTGGGCCAAATCCAGTCCTCTGCTCCATTTCATCTGGTCCCTGAGAGGCAAAGATTTCACTGACATCAGTGGAACAACTGAGGCGGCGAGCGGCCAGAAGAAGCTAAATCAGGACTTTTTGACAAAAAAACAGCGACTCAACGGACATTTGCAATAAAGATTCAAATTTTTGTGAAACTTCTAATTATTGGACAAAAAGCTTGTTTGATTGTTTTTTTTACTTTTATTTTTGTTTGTGATTTTATATGAATAAAAATGTGATTTTAGTGCAAAAGTCGCAATTTTATGATGAAGCGAGATTTGTGAAATTTGTGATTCTGTGACAAAATATGTGACACTGCAAAACTTCACAACAAAATTAGCTTTCTCAGTTGTTTGAAATTGATTATGATATGAGAAAAAATATAAGAATGATTTTCATAATTTTGTGAAATTTGAAATTTTAGGACAAACAATCCCTTTTTTTTAAAACCAGTGAGTCCAGTACCTAAAATCTGGCAACATAGCTAGCTGAGAAAGTGAAGAATCACTGGCCCTTTAACAGTTACCATGGTGATGATATGGCCCAGGATGAAATAGAATTCGACACCCCCGTTATCTTTTTTTCATTGAGCTTTGATCCAGTTTGCTTTACTGGCTGGCCAAACTTTTTTTAAGGCACACCATGTAACAATACCACTTGAAACCACATGGGGGCAGTGTATCATAAGGAAGTTGGCGCGGCAGCCCCTGGCAGAAGAAAACAACCACGTGGTTGTTAATGTAGAAATACAGCACAGTGATGCCATTGTGCAGCTACTAAAATGGCAACAAAAGTACAAATGAGTATGAGCTAGCAGCAGGAGGTTAGCCTGCTTACCAAGCGAGAAGATTCGCCGTCAGTTCTGCCTCATATTTAACTGTAAAAATGGACCAATGAAAGAAAACGTAAACTGTTTTATTTGTCACATGTATCGTTATACTTGTACAACTCACAGTGAGTCGCTCTAAGACTGTAAACATCATTAATTATATAAGGAAATATACACTAAGAATAAGAAATGTAAGTATATATTGGGTATTCTAGTGTGTACAAGATTAAGTGTAAAAAAATATATTTACATACTGAGCAATGGGAAAAAAGTCTAAATGTAAATCTAAATCTCTGGCATAAATACTACAAAATAAATTTGTTCAGAACACACACAAAAAAAGAGAAAAGTGAACAGGCGTGCTTAAAGGATTAGGATTAGCACCGACGTCCCACTTCAACCAGGAATTAGTTTCTGCTGCAGTTCCTCCATTGAACACTAGGTGCTGGCTCCAAAACGGCTGTCGCCAGTTTCTCGCTCTCTCACTGACTTGAGCTCGTAAAGATTCACCCCCACGACGCTAAATATGTTTAAACTAAGGTAACCATGGTAACTGGCGAGCATCTTTGAGTTGTTCGCGCTCAACCTAAATGTGAGCAGGATACGTCCTCATGCAACTTCCTCGTCCTCGTGTGAATATGTGACGGTACCTCGACAGCTGCGATGACTTGCATAGTAAATAGTGACTCTCATACATGTAGACTGAAGATGGTGGATGGAAATACACACATCAGCATGTTGATGTCTTTGTAGATAACAGTCAGTAGCGTTTCCCTCAACAAATATATGTTGTTACAAATAAATGCATGTACTCATAATATTTTATTCCAGGGTTCTGTCCAAGCTCTTGTATACTAAATCAGCTGGTATCTGGAGAGAGTTATAAGAAATGTTGTCCATGTAGCAGTTCTTGGTTGTTTTCTCTGCTGTTGTCAAAGCATCAGTTATAATTACAGCGGAAGAAGAGTCAGCTGGACGTGTATTTCACTGCAGTTTATGAGCAGCATCACATTATCAGGGTAAAACAAAAACCCTCCGCCATAAAATACCGTCCTAACAGTTTCTACCAGCATGCCTTTAATGGTTCCCAGTGCTCACAGCTCGTACGGGCGCATGCTGTCTGGGTATTTACAACCTTTTTCCCACAATTCCCTGAGAAAACCAAGAGCTACACTCAGCTGTGAAACATTAATGATGTGTTTGACATTCTTCACTCGAGTTCTGTTATCAATCTGGCCTTCATGGAGGTTCCACTGTGATGCTCATTATTGCTTCTACTGCTACAGAAACGCGCTGATGTCAATGTATTGGCATTTCAGAGGATTTAATCCATGACACTGTATGGTGTTACACTAAGCTGTGCTTCTATTAATCTTTCATCAATGAGGGTAGGCAAAGCAACAGAAAAAAACAACCTCCTGGCATAATGAAGTGCTGTCTAAGAATTCATAAAGGCAGGATTTATTGCAGAACTGCTGTATTAAAGTTTATTTGTTTTATATCTGTGTTCTTCGGAGACAGAAAATTCATAGTACGCTACAGATAAAATGGAAGATTTAATCAGGACACAGAGATACCTGCAGACATTGTTTATTTAGCCAAAGAGGACTGTTGGATTGTGGGAAAATGTGCACAGTACTGATTTTATTTATTTACTTTTTTAAAGAAAAGAAAAGTTAACTCACTTTCCCATGAGGACATACTGAAAAAGAAGAACTGTCGGGTCATCAACAGTTCTTAAAATTTGCCGTGACGTATTACGCAAAATACAGACGGAGTGTGTGGAAAAATAAGAGGACAATGAAGCTCCAACTTTTACACAGAGGAGTTGTGGGTCGACTCAGGACCAACCATCACCCCTCCACCACCGTGCTTGACAGAAAGGATGATGTCTGCACTGACAGCTGCTTGGTTCCCACCAAACATGATGCTCAGCGGTCAGATATTTGACCTCTGGGCTCGTCTGTCCAAAGGACTGTTAGGATTCAGGGAGGCAAGGACACAAATGCAGGAGACGAGGGAAGCAGGAGTAATCTGCAATGCCTTTTAATTACAAAAAACAAAGGCTGCCAGAACAGGATTATCCAACAAAAAAAACACAAAGAAAATTGAATAAACAGGTAGAACAAAGAACAAAACCACAAGAAACAGGACCGGGACAAATCAGGACCAAAAGGAAATAGTAAGACACAGTACAGACCTGTTCTGGGATAAAGTACGACTAGGAAAGGACTAAATATATATTTATGGCTTGTTCAAGGTGCCAGGAGAAACCACGTTTGTCTAAGAACAACATGGTGGAATCCTTCAGGGTGGCAGCAAACCACAAACCTCTTAAAACGTGACCCTGTCAGGCTCTGGATGTGGTTCAGAGTTTTTAGCTCATCGTGTTGGTGTGGAGTCATGTCTTCTGTTTTCTCGCCTCTTTTCTTTCATGTTCATGTTAACGCTACTTCCTGTTGGAGTTTGATGGTGTGTTTCTCTGTGTGGTCATATTCTCCTTACTCTCCTGGTCCCGTCTCCTAATGGTTTCCACCTCTGTCTCATCAGCCTACATATATACATATATACATATATATGTATTGTCTTGTCGTTCTCGCCCTCCTGGCTCGCTAACACTGAATCTAAGATGCAGTTCTAGCGGGAGTTTTACTTTATTTTGTTTCTTTTAGCATTTCTCTGGGACTTCACAGCTTGACCTTGAGGTGAACTTGATGGGATGTCCACTTGACAACTATCTTCAGTGCTTTCCACACATGAAAAAACTTCTCACTGTAGAATGACAGATTTCAAATGACGTGGATCTGACTTTTAACCCTTCCCAGATAGATGGGCAGCACCGTACGAATTTGTGCGTCTCAAACTGAAGACGTCCAGTCGTGGTAAAAATGGTCCATCGTAGCTCACAAACGGTGGTGGCAGATCTCACAGTGAGACAGCAGCAAAGATGAAAGACGACTGCGGCAGATATCAGCAGCTTCAGAAATCTGGACGAATCGTCTCAGAGTGAGACGGCCTGTTGCTGCCTCGGCCATCTCTGTCAGCTAACCGACCAATAGGAACGCTCCATGAAACGACGTAAACATCAGCGTGTCTACACAGCACAGTAGCCTAGCAACAACAGCACACACTGATTTTTTTTTTTTGACAGAAAAGATAAAAAAAAAAAGACTCATTAAAGGGCTAAAAAAAAAGCATTGTTTTTTCAGAAGCCTTGACTTCTCCCAGGGTGACAATATCTCCCTCGTACTGAACTTTATTTAGTATGCACAGCTGCTTGCCTCCCTTCTGTCCCCTCTGCCATCTGTCCAGAGAGATGCAGCACCTCTCACATCCCTTTGCTCCTGTGCATTCTCTTGTCCTCTTGTCCAAAACGAGGAGGCAGCGAGGTGGAAGCTTCTGTTAAACTGAAGCAAACTAATGAGGACGCTCGCAGATGTGTTGGGCGTGCGTGAGCTGTTGTCAGACGAGGCTGCACTGTAACGCCGCCTCGGATGTGAAAACTGCCAAACTCGTTTTTGAAGCATCAGAGATGCCAGAAGTTGCATGAAAGTTTATGCTGAGACATAATCTCAGAAGAAAGATAAGAGAGAGCGACTCTGCTTCCCCTTGTTTGCTGGGAGTGGTGATGCAACGCTGCAACACATCATCGCTTTCGGCCAATACGGTGTGACTGATGCGTATTCTCTGGCTTATATTAATTGTTCTTGTCACAGAAGAACTGCAGTGTACTTTTGTATTCATTCACTGTCACTGACTAAAAGTCTGCATTGTAAATCACTGTCACCAAATTTCTCTGTATAAAGAGGAAAAAAAACCGAAGCTCCTCATGCGGGCGTTCAGATTAAGATTCCTGGCCTCTGATGTGTCTAGATTGCAACTGCAACACCTTGATTGATTGGAATTTCTTGTCTCTGACAGGAGATTGACAGTCAGCATGCAAATCTGATTGTTTATTAAGAATGCACCTCGCCAGCTGTTATTGGTTGAATGCATCCATTTTAATTATTTTTCCATATGTCACTCTTGTTGATATGAAACGCAGCCAAGCCTCAGCATCCGGTGAAGTGATTACTTCAGACAAAGCCTCCATCCTTGACTTAGCATATGCCATAATTCATTACCTTGCTAAGCCCAACTTTTAATTCTGCCTTGCGGAGGAAGTCGACTGGTTTCCATGGCAGGCAATTATTGTTTTTATGAATATGATGTAGAAGTGGTGATGCGGCAGCAGAATTAGCGGGGGATGCTGTCACAGAACTTTTATTTACAATGTACTTTCAGGGCATTAACAAGTGCAAAAGCCACTAATTAGTGTTCCCTTCATGTCGTAAGCTGTTCCAAAAAATAAAACTTTCCTTAGAGAAAGCCAAAAAGTCAAGAAACGGTACGTACCACATCATTATGCTGGTAACTTTTTTCCTCATATCAACTTTTGGTGATGAACATTAGCACAGACCTCTGACTGGGACACAGAAATCTCCTGTTCCCCTAAATGAAATCAGAAGAGAAAGCCTAAAGGTTGAGCAGGTGAGCCAAACTGATTTAATACCACGGACGTCCACACGTCTGATTAGACAGTGTCTAATGAGTAATAAAACGTGTGAAAAAGTAAGACGTTTTGGTTGGTGGAACTCGAGCAAACAAAACATGGCTTAAGATAGCCCATCCTTCTTTTTACCTTAGCCTTGTAAAATGGCTGTCATGTAATGTGTCATATCAAGCTTGCAGGGAAAAACCTGGGTCCCCACATTTTTACGATCTTGAAAATGTTCAAGGATAAAACGTTTTTAGTTATTACAGCAAAATGAAAAGGCAGAAAAGGGAGCAAGAGTTTGTTTGAGAGACTAGTTAAGTAGCAGAGGGACTTGTGAAAGGGTGGAAGTGAACAAAAGAAGTAATGGGAGCACACTATCAGCTACTAGCTATTTCTGTGTCCTAATTAGAGGAAGGGCTGCGATGGAAAGAAGTGAGGAACAAATCTTCTTAATTTTGTTTTATTTAAAATCACAATTACCTGGAAGAACTCCACAAAATTAGCAATAACTTCATTTCTTTTTCGTTTTGAGTATTAACTTCACTTCTAAAGTCTTAAACATTTCTTACTATCGTGAGAATTGTATTAATCATATGGGACATATGGTTGCATCTTTGTCCTCTCCAGTGAAATGGAGAATTTACCAGTGGTAACCATGGGTTTACTGGCAATTACTCTCTGAGTCATTCCTTCCTCATTTCACTGTAAGAGTTAACACCAACAAATCCTTGGTTGAAAATCAGTATCTCCAGTTATCGTTCACAGCTGGTGGATCAGAGCATGTTGGTGCTGTGACCTTCTATCTAATGTGAAAAGAGGGCTGAGGCTAATGACAAAGCTGAAAACCAACGTACACCAAATTCTGGATTTTTTACAGTCTTAAAAGATTAATTCAAGTCACATTACACGACAGGAAACCGGCAGATAATTAACTTACTTCTTCCCGTTTCTCCATTGTATCTGGCGCTGTTGTGGCTCGTTGTGAAGACTACGAACAGTGTTTTTGAGCTACGTTGGCCGATCTTTCCCACCTGTGTGAACCTCGCTCTTCAAAGGGTGGCTGGGCTAACGTTTAGGGATCGGATGAGAAGCTCAAACATGAGGGAGAGTCCCAAGAGAGTTGCTGCTTCTCATCACTGAAAGGAGCCCAGCTGAGGTGCTTTGAACATCTGGTCACGAGGCCTTTCATACACTGTCCTCAATAATAACCCATTCAACTCACTGGAAATATCTCTTACTGGTCTTGGGAACACCTTGTTGTCCCACTGGTGGAGCTAGAGGAAGTAGATAGGGAGAGGAAGATCTCAGACAATGGACCCCACAAGCTGGTCTTTAATAAAAAATTTAGCAATAGTTAACAAATCTTCTTTAGTTGCCTTACTGGCCCAAAGTGTTTCCAGTTTGGTTTTATGATCGTGTGGTATTTTGGTGACTGTTGCAATCAATACCATCTACACAGAACAAATGAAATGGATAAATGAGAGTAGAATAAGTTTTTTAATATAATTATATTCATGATGTGTGTATGATTTGTGGGGTACCTGCTCAACAAGAAGCTGCTGAAGACATTTAATGACTAAAGTTTGGACTTCAATACTTCAGTACAGACGTTGCTTTGCTTACTTCTAATTCTGGATGGAGAAACCTGCCATCCGTGAATCTCCTCTACTGTAATCATATTAAATAGACCAATTAAAACACAGATTTGTGAACGTTGTGAATTCTGCACTTGGCAAGAAAGATCTGGTTTCAGACAGAACAAGTATTTAATGAAGATAAAGTACTAATAAAGATTCATTTCGCCAACCGAAGCGAAACCTTACTGCCTCATACGACAACATTTCGTTTCAGAAGAAATGAGAAAAATATTAAAACTGAAAGGCTTTTACTCCAAAAGCATCTCAGTTACTTTACTTTCAGTGTGCGCTACGACAAGTCTGACAGAAGCTGTCAAAAGGAAAATCTTTTTTTATATTTCAGGCTGCATTCACAGATTTACAGGTACAATGATCCTGTGCAAAGATTTTTCTTTAAGGACATTGCCTTCCTATCACAACCTCTTTTCTTCATTGACACAAAGCCAGATCCCACTTCAGGGAACAACGTAATCAGTTTTCAGTGGCTTAAAATCCAGCTGGACTGTTCTCTTTTCATCCTGTGCGGGTGTTTGATTGACAGCTCTCTCCTGTTGGGGTAAAGCACGTAGCTCATACAAATTGAAGGTCAGGTTCAGGAGAGGTGGTTGGGCTGACCTGCTGGCTAAGCATTCTACAGAATTACCAATAAGAAAGTGTTAATAAGGTCCAGGAGAGGGTAGGGCTCGGGCCGTGGCCCTCATTAGCTGGGAGAGAGAGATCAACACTGATTTCTCTTATGTCCCATGTATCCTCTCCAGAGCGTCTTCCACTGAATATGCAGGAAAGTCCAAGATGAGGACAAAGGTGAATAAATGTGCTTATGCACAAAAGAGCAGTATTTTTTCTTTGGCTGCTCTGAGTAGCGGTGGGTGAAGTGTGTGTGATGTGCCTGTTTTATTATTCACTTTGAGCCAAACTGAGTGAAAAAAAAGGAACTTGGCAGTAAAAAGGGCTTTGCTGAGATGCTGACCAAGACACACTGCCCAGTGTTGTCAGAAATCAAATGTACTCGTTGCCGGCTGTCAGGTTTGCATAAGTGGATAACTGAGACCCCTGTGTCCTCTTAAAGACATCTGTGGCGTTGCACTCCGGTGCTGAAAAAGCTGCATGGAAGCTGGTAGCGCTGGTTGACATAGCATCTCAGGTGGTGTGTACAAGTAAACACAAGATCTGTTCCACTTATTCATTTCTCAGACGTTTGGATACTTTGTTTTCCTACACATGAACGGCAGTACCATTATAAACAAAAGGCAAATACAGTTCATAGTTCAAATCAAAATGTCAGATTTAACACGATGTAGAAAGAACAATAGTAAATTTGGTCTACAACCTACATCCTTAATGCATCCATTGATTTGGAATTTTGTTTTCTTTGAGGCATCAAATGTAAGATCTAAAAGTGTGTATAACAGAATAAATGGAAAAGGAGGAATATTTCTTTGGGATGCATTTTGCACGCTGATTTTTGTTTAAAGCAACACCAAGTAACATTGTTCTCTTTAGCGCTCCTCTCTGGTTAAGAGGCGCAGCTGTTTGCTGCTGTGTTAGCATCTCGCGGAGCAGCGCAGCACACGTACTTTTGTGGACCAGCTGACTAGAGAAGAACCATTGGTTCTGCAATGATGTTCACAGTGGTGTTAGCTTAATCTTATAGTTAGCACCTGGCTAACTCCACCTAGCAAACATTGTGATGAGTCATAAACCTAGTTGTGGCACTTTGATTGGCAGCTAGGAGGCATGTCCCCCTGGGCGTGGTCTACTCATTAACATATATAGTCCTAATGCTCTCAGGCTTTGGTGGTTTTGGTGGTTCTGTTGTGCTGATTTAATGTATTCGCCATTTTAGAAAAAATAATTTATTTGTTTCGCAATAATTTTTTTTTGCTTGTTTAATTCTTTAAGTACCCCAAAGGACAAGTTTGTCATGTCCTTACAAAAACGTCTGTAGACCCAACATGTTTGAAGAATTTCTCTGTACTTCTGTGCAATTGTAGCCAAGAGGAAGAGATGAATCAATTTGGCGGCATTTCTGTGCTTGTGATCCACGTCTGCAGTAATGTGAACTCTGTACTGGTCTGTAGTGGAGAAAAGAGAGTTGAGCCAAAAGGCAAGGCTCTGTTTACTGGTCGATCTTTGCTTCTACTCTCACCTACGGTCATGAGCAAAAGAATTAGACCACTGAAGCGGCTGACAGGATTTTCCTCCACAGGGCGGCTGGACTCTCCTTTAGAGATAGGATGAGAAGTTCAGTCATCCGGGAGAGACTCAGTGTAGATTTGCTGCTCCTTCACAATCAGAAGAGCCAGCTGAGGTGTTTGGGCATCTGGTCAGGACACCTCATGGAGCGCGTGCATGTACAACTAGGTGAAGACCACAAGGCAGACCCAGGCCATGCTGAAGAGACCACATCTCTGGCTTTGGAACACCTTGATGTCCTGCCAGAAGAGCTGGAGGAAGTGGCTTAGAAGAGGGAGGTCTGGACCTCGCTGCTCAAACTGCCCCAGCGACCAAATCCAGAAAAGTGGAAGCTCATGGAAGGGTGAATGTCTGAAATTTATTGTAGGCAGAACCAACAACATTTATTAAATGGTGAAAAGATGATTTGGGAACTTAGCTACTATAGAGAGCAAGACTGGAAATATGTGTCCTATGATTGTGAAGCTATTCTTGAATAATTTGGGTTGTGTCTGTTTAGGGGAGCAACACTTTACAGCACCTTCAGTGGGTTCATGCGTCAAGGCTTCAAACTTCTACACTTATGTAAAGTAAAAGATCTTCCTCTCTTCAATCATCTATAAAAATCAGTGGGAGGTTTCAAATGAAATGTGCTTTTCTTATATGGATAAAGTCTCTTCTTGTTTACCTGTATCTTTATGCCATTCTTATGTCTGATTTCCTGCCCCCCTATCTGCTCTGTGTAAATTGTTGTGGTTTAGTCGTGGCTTCATCACATAACAGACCAGGCAGGTATCTTTGGCAGAGCAGAGTCGCGATCAGATCACAGTTACCCAGCGTTCCATAGTAACCTCAACTCAATTTAAGCATCACCTACTTCTGAGTCATACTTTCTTCCACTCAGAAGTGGTTTTTTTTTTAGCTGTAACACCTGTTTCAAAAAAGGAAAACACCTGCAAAAGAAAGGGGTATAGTCAGGTGGAGGAGCCGACTCCACCAACTAAATTCAGATGCTCTGAGCTGCAAAGACGGGGTTGACCAAAACCTTCCACAAATACCTCAAGAAATTGTATCACTCTTGCTGATCTGTGAAAAATGGGCTTCACGTGTCTCCTTTAAATGCTCAACTTTTGTTTCGGAAAGTTGCTGACCCTTCTTATCTAATGTCAGACAGGTGTTGCGTGAGAGGATTTCTGAAGTTATGAGCGTAAAGCCGGCTTAAGGCAGCTGCAGTGTTTTTTTCTTCACCGCAATTTACACAGGCTTGTAGGAAACCTTGGTATCTACAAGCTAAGGAACACATTAGCTGCTCTGTCTGGGTTTTATGAAGGGAACATATGTGGACAACACATTTCAGCATTTTTGAAAATACCACCGGAGAACAAATATGTCGAGGTCAGTGAATGACAAGCCATTGTGGAATTCCTGACAAGACTCTTGGGTATCCTCAAGAGCAATAGCACTTCCAGATACACAGCAGTCAATTACAGTGATGTGAGATGTGGGGGCAGACAGAGGAAATGACAGTTGGGAGACAGCTCTCTTATCATTGTCCTTCTGTTGTGGCCACTTTGGTACAAGTGGAGCTATTTGTCTGCTGGTGAGGTATGCTAGAGGGGAAAAAAGGCTTTTATCTCCATCTTTAAATGTTGCACTGAAATATCTAAGGGTTTTTTTGTTTGTTTGGTTGTGTTTTTTTTTTTTTTAAAAAAAAAGGTGGAAAAAGCCTAAGAAGCAGTTTTGATTGTTTGGTAGGTAAAATGGCAACAGAGGTAGAAAGTATGTGCAGGCAGGTAGTCGAGAGACAACAGGCTGTGATATTTGCTTGGCGATGGTATCGTACGCTTGGTGTGTAGCATCAATCAAGACGCTGCGCTCTGCACAGCATGGCAACTTTTTATCGGCATTCATTAAACTAAGCGTGGATATTTTATGCATCGGTTGAAATGCAAGGACTTTTTCATGCTAATTTCCCTCCGTTAGATTAGTTATTCATCATCTTTGATCAGTGGGGTCCTGTAAACAAATAAAGTGGGTTGGAGGGCGTGCGGCTGATGAAACCAGTATCCGCCATGTGCTGAAACATCACATCTGTGAATTGCTTCCGCTGCTCAAGTTTATTTAGCAAGCTCAGGAGTTTTATTTATCTTTAATGAAACTGTGTATCAAACCCCTCCCTCAGTTGTTGAGCAAGATTTTTCTTTTAGAGTTAAAAAAATAACACTGACTTACATTTATGGAGGAATCTAGATTAAACCTCTAGATATGAAAAGAACTTTGAAAACCTCTAGATGCACGCCGTGTACGCCTCCTGCTCCTCCTCCACCTTAACTTCCATCTGTGTACGCTCATGATCACGCAGCCTAAAAAATAAAATCAACATTCTAAATATCAATCCCATGTGGGCCAAAAGACACTTTTTTGTTTTACAAATGAAAGATGGCTGACATGAGGACTTTGATTGGTCCTGTTTAGACCTGGCATGAACATCCATCCTGAGCAGACAGCCGTAAGTACAGGGGGCATTGACTTCCACTCCCTCAGTCCACATCTGGAGGTGGTCTGGAGCACACGTGGACACATTCATTTAGCAGAGAAAATGCAATGCATTGTGGGCTGTCGCAGAACTGACGTCATCTGTGTTGCTTTGATTAGCCTTTTAGTTCTTAGTACTTCTTTTTTTAGTTTCTGACGTAACATTTATGTTGCTGTCTGAAGCTTTTTGTTGCCTCCATGTCTCTGAATCAGCTCTCTGTGCCATTACTGTTAACGTTAGTGTACAGTTCATCTCTTGAATAACGCTGGATCGCTCAGGATGGTTGCTAATACCAGGCTGCTAAGCAAGGTTAAGTAAAGTGAAGCCCAGTTGTATTCCAATTCAATTCAGTTCATTTTAATTCACTTAATCCAAGTCATTCTAATATGGTCCATATTCACCACATTTGGTCTTTTTTATTCCTTTCCTTCTTCTTCACAGTGTAAGCGATGGGAATTAAATGTGGTATTGATTAATTTCCTTATTACTGAATGCAAGTGCCCCTTCTGTTCAGAAACAGACCAGAGAGTTGTTAATCCACTGTTCAGGCCTTTGAATCAAACAGCCTTTTTCTTACAAGCCTTCCTATTTAAGATGCCTCTAAGTCTTGTCTACATTTATTAAATTACACAGCCGGTGGCTTGCATTCTTGTTGTCTCTGAATACCTCTAACCTGTTTATCGGCTAGTGTCACTCCCCACCAGCCGAGGATCCAACAAAGCGAGCATAAACGCAGCTAAGCCCAGAGGACGAGGGATAAAATGTCTTATGCGCACCAACTGCCAGGGTTACCAAACATCTAGCCACTGAAGCCCCAAAAGCAGCTGGTTTGTGCTGTTTATCACATTGTGAAGTGTGACATTGTTCAGTGAAAAGCTGTGTCCTTCACGGAGTTGTCTTGAGTGATAAAACAAAAGAATACAAATAGACTGAGGGTATCTTCAGGGTAGCTTTCCAAGTATTTTAGATAACCCTGCTGAAGGGCTGATCATAGCTCTGGCATGTTGACCTGAAGGAGTTTTATACCCACCTCCCTAAAACACAAAGTCGCTCTCCCATCTATAATCTATTATTCACAACCAGGAGGCGGAGGCAGAGACAGAGACTGGGAAAGGCAGAAAACTTGTTCGCTTTTTCCTCCATCCCAGCCCCCCACCCTCCCACTGTCATTATCCAGAGGCCATTGTGTGGGAAAACAAATGGAATGATTGCCTTTTGTTGTATAGAAGAGGAGAAATGTTGTATTCTGTGCAGAATTTGAACGTGGACTTGCCATTCAGAGCACACGAGTTATGTTTGCCAGTCGCATTGTGCAAATAATGATGCATGTGAGGGATCAAATTAAAATTTATCAGCTCCGGGTTGGCATCCATCTCAAAATCTATTTCCAGCAGATGAAAAATTGAAAAGGCAAAAGGGAGTGCATGCTTTGAGTTTGGTGCTAATTTGCTCCGTCATTCCTACTTGTTTTTCCTCATTGATTTTGGCTAGGCTAACTCCAAAACCTGTTTGTAGTAAGTCTGCTCATAGCAAAGGACTGTTTTGTTAATGTTGACATCATCGCTTAGGTTAATAAATGCACATTTTAAATGTCATCCAGAGCTAAAGCCGAACCACTACACAACTCTGATTGTAAGTTTTGAGCAGCTTTGTGTTCCCTGATGGCTACACGAGCATATGTTTACACGGAAACCCACATCCTGATACACAAGCACCATCCAGCAGCACGGCTCCTCATGTAGAGGCTGATAAATGACTCCCGTTGTCGTGGTAATCAGTAATCATTATCAATTTGCATTGGGCAATTGTTTACTGAGCACCTAAACAATTTGCTAATCTCACATTCACAGATAATAAACACTTATGAGGCACCTTTTGTTTATTGCTCCCAGTGAATAATACAATTCACTGGATTGGGCTGTCGAAACCTTTAAATGCACCTTTTTGTATTATCTCTGCAAAATATTTGACAACGACAATCTGCGTGTCTGTGCCTCTTCATGAAGCAGGTGTTTTATCCATCTCACACTGTTTTGTTTTTTTGTTTGTTTTTTTCACACAACAGTCAGGCTGCAGGATGAGGGATCAGCTTCAGGTTCCAGTTTGAAAAACAGCAGAAGACGTGAGAGACTTGACATGCTGAGAGCAGCTCTGCTGGACTCATGAAGCCTCTCCATGAGAGAGGCGCAGCCATGTCCACATCTCAAACCTGCCCTCTTACTCCATCCCTCCTCTGCACATTACGGCGCAGCATTCCCGGCGCTATCTGACCAGAATGGCAAATTGCTTCACCCCGTCGCCAGGGCAGGTTCTGTGAACTTGGTGGGCATTTGAATTACTACAGATCGAGGCTAGAGGTATTCAATCTAGTGGTTCAGACTGTGGGGTAATAGACAGGAGGGGGGGCCGAGGCATTATAATTGAAAGGCCCCTTCAATAGCGATAAATAATGAAGTTTCCCTAGGGGCCATTAGGGGCTGGGAAAGGGAGTGTGTCAGATGTAGGAGGGTGTTCTCACATATATGGAGTCTGCCTGTTAACCCCCCACTGAGCGACTCACTGAGGGAATATGAAACAAAGGGTGTGAGTGTGTATACGTGTGCATAAAGGGGGGTGGGGGGTTCACCCACAATGCTTCATTACGTATCGACCAGAACGAGTCCATACATGATGTAAGCGTGCTATTATTATCTGAGGTGCTATTTCCTGACATTCCAATTTCAGGTGCACTTTAAAGGCACCGTAGTATTTTTATTTACACACAGAGCACCTTCTACACGTCATGTATACGCGGCATATCTGCTAATAACCTGTTTTTCTTTTTTAGAACATATCTGGCAGTGCAGGCATCTGTTGGTTGCCACATACCTAATAAATGTTTTTGTGTCGCTGGGTGTGAATACTGGACCAATCATCCGCTCACGTGATCCGAAGGCTAGCTGTCAGTCAAGCACATCAAATGACATCCGGGGATCTGATTGGTCAGCTTTATCACTTAATATTTATCTGAATATTTATCCCCCCAGTGTTTTCTGACCATTAATACACACACACACATATGAAGTGTATTTATTTACATATATTCTGTTTATTTATTTATATTTGTTAGTTTAAAAAAAATAGCCCAGAGGGTATTGAGACAATTAGGTGCCTGACTTGTAGAGTTTAATAGGATGTAGTTTTCTGCTCAGCAGATCGTTCAGGAAACTCAGGGTCTCTGGGTAAATAAAGGTGCCTCAGCAACCACAGACAGGTTTCAAAAGCCAGCGTGTTCACTTTTATGGCTTACATGAATGAACTGATAAAGGCCTTCCAGTAAAAAGATGTTTTAAAACCTGTTTTATGAGACCGTATTGGGCTCGTGTGTTGCGTAAGTGCAGCTCTTTACGGTACTTGACGATGGTAAACGGCGGGAACATCAGAAGCTATCCAGATCACTGAGTGGTCAAAGCAAATACTCATCTGTAGGGAACAACGTCTCTTCACTGGAGAGAGAGAGTGGTTGCATCTCTGCACACAGGCTACAAATCTGAAAAAAAAAAAAAAAACAGGGATATCCCATCTGTCTACCCAAATCACATGTCCACATGCATGAATTGTGGCTCGCGCTTCCACAGCGACGGCACAGATTTACACATGGCTCCCTTTTGCTCTGCTGACCAGAGGTGAACTCTTCAGTTCACAGTTGTGACGCTTTGTAGTCAAAGGCGGTTGCACACTCACACGTTTTTCAGCGCTCTGCACTCACACACTAGTAAGTTTTGTATTCTGTGTATGTTTGACTGCGGTGGTGCTGGCAAGATAAACAGCTGACGTTCAGAGGAAAGCTGTCTGAAGTTTTAAAGAAGCAGTGAAGTTAAACCAATTTCTGCCAAGCAGAACATCATAGAATTCAATTTGTAAATACATATCCAAGCATTCATATGTTGTAAGGTCCTGGATGTTAAATTATCTGTGCTGAAACAACAAAAGTGAAGCTCCTCCTCCGTGTCGCTCTGTTTTGTGAGATGAGATGTTTACCGTCCCACCGTGGAGGTGTTTTATGTAAGGAGCTCGATCATCAGGAGCATGGCTTCTTCAGGAATGAGTCTCACTCATCCGATGACGAAATGAAGACCACGTTCAGTCTTTGCATTAAAATGTGTCCTCAGAAATCCGATCACGAGCCAACGCACCTGCAATGTCTGCAGACGCTCCAGGACGGATTCTGAAGGTCCCCTGTGACCACATTTGCTTAGTCCTCTGAACAAAACGTGTCCTGAGAAGAATCCAGGGTCCATCCTAATATATCAGCACAGCTGGCTTTGATCATCATTGATTTTGATGGACTTTGCAGGAGAATTACCACAATAAAGCTCCTGTCTTCATGACTGTGGCAGATCTGTCTTTGAATATCACTCTGATTTTTCAACAGATTATTTCTTCAATAGAAGTTTGGAGAAAAAAAAACATTGTTGCGTTAAGGCTTTATTTCTTTCTGTGGGTGAATCCTGGTTTTTAACAGCTGCTTTGGTAATTACAAATAACCAATTTGGTGTTTGCAAGTGAAAATGCCGTTTTCTTGCATACAGATGTAGGAAGATCAGATACCATCACTCAAGATGTTTGATTTTTGACATTTTTATGCCACCTGCTTAGATGGAGCCAATCAAAATATACCAGAATGATATTTTATTTTTCACTTGGGTACAAAATCTATAATGTGGTTAACAAAAAAAGGATTTATTCAATAGATGGATAGTTGGACTTTTGTTCAGCATTTGAACTTGTTCAAAGAAGGTGGTGTTCTCATGCTACGCTGTCATTAACATTTAAAATATAGTTGCACTATTGTTAAAAGGACATGAAATTTCACATTTCTGACTCGTGGCTTGATTCAAGACGTCGCTATCTCAACTCAACTGTCTTAACCTGCAACATGATTTTGGACTTGAGGACAAACAACTGAGACTTTCAAAATGACTTGATCCCACCTCTGCAAGAGACAGAACTCCCACAATGCCCCTGAAATTTTCATCAGTGTTTGATTATAGAAACTTAAGAACTCATGTTTGTCTCATTCAGTGCAGGAGGGCGGGAGTTGTCCAACAAAATGTCCTTTATTGTGGCAACGGTGATAAAAATCCCAAAAGAAAGAGAATAACAAAAACCCAAAGCAAGACAGATGCCAAAAAGAACAGACGGAACAAGACCAGAACCAGGAATCAGAACAAGAGCAAAGCGAGAGCAAAAACAGGAGGACACGGTACAGAGCAGCAAGGAAGGAGGGAAAGACAGGACAACATATAGGGTCAGGAGCTGACGAGACACAGGTGCAAACGATCAGGGAGACGAGGACCAGGAAAGTCAGACAGACCAGAACATGACAGAGACAGAACTTTAAAACAAAACAAAGAGGCAAGAAAATAAGAACACCGAAAAAGACCCGGATCCTAACAAAGCAATAAAACACCAAACGAAATCCAAATCCTGACAATATTTTATGTAGAATGAATGGACTGTACATCGAGAATCATTAACGAGACGTAAACTGGAAACCAGAGAGCTCCATCGGTGCAAATCCGAAGGAATCACTCCATGTTTGGATCTTCTTTGAGTTGCATAAGTGGAAGTTGTGGAAGTGTGAGATCCAACATGCTGACATGTTGGATTTTTGACGTGTC
The DNA here is from genome assembly GCA_037176975.1 of Arrhamphus sclerolepis. Taxonomy (NCBI): domain Eukaryota; kingdom Metazoa; phylum Chordata; class Actinopteri; order Beloniformes; family Hemiramphidae; genus Arrhamphus; species Arrhamphus sclerolepis. The sequence goes on along the minus strand of JBAMYA010000011.1, from coordinate 11,589,059 downwards.
TCTAATCTGTCTACTATCAGGTGCATGGTGATAAAAACAGGTGCATCATATGCATACAAGCAGAGCTTCCTGTCCCCAGCGCTGTCCCTCCCCATCGCTGCTACATGTCACTGGTACTACAGCCACATAGTAATTGGCACACCCTTGGAGTGCTTTAAAAATAAGGCAAAATTAGCCGCATGCTGCTGCTGCTGACACATGTGAGCTTTTCAACCCTCTTTCCAACTGAGTGCAGGAGTTTTCTGTGTCTTAATTACCTCACATTTGGCACAGTGCGCTGCAGAGCTAGCGGGGGCTGCGGGGAGATAGGGACTCAGCTGAGACACTCAGACAGCGGTTGGTGACAGAAGCCAAGGGAGGACGCGGCAGAGTAAAGGCTCCCAGCTATCATTCCTGGGATGACAGAAGCAGCCGCGGAGGAGGCCAGAGATCCCAGAGGAGCAGCAGAAGAAAGAGAAGGAGCTGGCTTGAGGGAGGATTCTCGTCAGGCACGTAGAATTGAAACATCCACACGCTGGGTTGAAACAGACGATATTCAGGATGTCTCTTGGTCTCTTTTGCTTTGGAGATATTGTGTTCTGGCTGGTCTCTCTCAGTTTGCACACAACTCAGAATCACTAAGGGAACGCTGACAGTAGTAGATGGAAGAAAGGGTTGGACTGGAAACTCCTAAGTAGCAACATGATGTGGTCTGCCTGCATGAAGCTAGAACATATAACATGTCAACAAGATGGACATTTCAGATATATTAAAAATACATCGTTATTTAAAACTGCAATGGTATTTCATTATTACTAAGAAATCAAAATATCAAACACAGTGTGTTGAAATTGCATTCCATGGTGGAGTCTGTATATGATGCCGGTTTAAAATAAAGATTTTACTCTCAAATCTAACACCGAACCTAACCAGCAAGCTTTTGCTGCAATTTCCCAAACAAATTCCACATTCCTCCCGGTTCTGCCCTTTTACCCCTCTGACCGATTTATGTGGATCCTTTTAAGGTTTTATTTGATTAAAAGATTAGAACAGCTGGATGCTATCAAAGCCATTCTGGGTTCAAACGTTACTTTGAACATTCTGTGACAAGAGTCACACAGAAATTTGCATGTATGAGTTTCAAGACCTGGCTTGAAGAACGAGAAACCATGACCGCCTCTCCACAGGGCGCTCATCAGTTAAAGTGGCCATTTTCTGCTCATTTTCAGTCATCTAATTTGAATTTGTGATATCTCTAGAGTAGCTTTGCACCCAGCGTAACACCGAAAGTCTGTAATTGTTTCTGAACAAAAAAAAATCACAAATGGAGGCTCGTCTTGAAAACCAGCAGAAAAGTGATTTTGATTGGTCAGATTCATGAAGGTCCGCCAGTGGGTGGAGTCAATATACTGGTCAATGCAGATTGTACCTGTAAATGATTTTAACCCCTCCAGTCTTTCCGTACACGTTTGAGCCAGCATGAATATGAGAGACACACGGCTACAACAAGAAGACGGACGTCTCTGTTCAGTAAATATTTCAGTTCATTTCAAACCAAAAGATTTAACAGCTTCCTGACTTTGGTGCAGTCCCCAGCTTGAACAAGCACAAGGTGACAGTGGGAAGGAAAGAAATCCTGGTTAACAGGGTTGGCAAACCTCCAGGCAAACCCAATTCAACCATCAGCCCAAACCAGTTCATCTGAGATGACAGAAAATAACAATGACATATGCACACCAAAAGAGTTTACTATGAGCTGTATCAAAAAGAAAAGCTTTAACTCTCACCTTAAAGGTAGAGAATCATGGGAAACATCGTAGCTCAGAAACGGTGGTGGTAGATCTCACAATGAGACAGGAGCAAAGATGAAAGACAGAAACGTCCTGGAACCAAAGATGAGCTGCGACAGATATCAGCAGTGTCAGAAATTTGTGAGAATCGTCTCAGAAGGAGTGTTTGCATTAGCGCTGCGGTGACTGGTTACATGTACACTACCACTCCAAACCACATGGTGGCGGTAATACACCGCTTTCAGACTGTCAACCACCAAAAGAAAAAAAAAAGACATTAAAAATATTGGGGGCTGAAAGTTGATGGAAGTATTTCCGTTTTCCGTTTTACAACGAATAATGGTGGCAACGAATGAGAAAAGACGACTTGTAAACGAAGTGCAAGTCATCTTTTCTATCGTGCCCATGGAATAATACCCGGTCAGCGAGTCAACACCACACGCGTCCCAGTCCAGACATCTATCTGGGCTGCTCTGAGTACCTGTCCTACCTCAGTAACGGTTTTGAATTTATTTTTGTGTGAGACACAGCGACCATGGTCCCTGTACCTCAATGTTGGCGCTAAGATGTTGGATTTGGAGGAATCACAGGTTAAAATGTTGAGGTTCTTTTTGGGAGTGATGAGGATGGACGGGATCAGGAATGAGGTCACCAGAAGGACAGGACATGTTAAATGTTTGCAGAGAAAGTCAGAGAGGCCAAACTGAGATGGTTTGGACGTGTACAGAGGAGGGACAGTGAATATATCGATAGAAGGATAATGAGGTTGGAGCTGCCAGGAAGGAGGTCTGGAGAAAGACCACAGAGGAGCGTTATGGACGTAGTGAAAGAGGACATGAAGTTAGCTGGTGTGAGAGAAGAGGATGCAGAGGACAGGGTTGGATGGAGACTGACTGGGAATGATGTGAAGACCCCCGAAGGGAGCAGATGAAAGGAAAAGACGACTGGGTCCTGTTTATTAAATAGTTGTCCAACCATGGTTGACCAACCTTCCCTCACAACCAAAGAATATTTCTTTGCTGATATCTCTTGGAAACAAAAGCCAAATGTTGAGCCTTTCATCACCTATATGAGCCTGCGGTCACATTCAAGGTGACAGTTCATCACAATAATAGTACCGATAATTCGTAAAACACGGAAAAGCATAATACAGCCACTGTAAAGCTACAATATTTCAGACTAAATCAGCATTTACAACCAAATTATCTACTGGAAATATTCCATTACATGTAATAAAGCCATTTTTATGGAAACACATAAGATTACTGGGCACGTCTCATATCCAAGCAATTTCCAGACAGTGTTTTCTTTCAGCCGTTGATATTGGAAAAAGAGAAAGGGTTCGTGCTGAGAGTAGACGCCTGCAGCCGTGGGCAATGAACCGAAAAGGCTGACAGCGAAGCACTCGAGGTGTTGCTGTAAAATCTGTTGCCGTTCCTATGCTACAAACCTCGCTGCTGCCCTCCACCTAAGCCCTTGTTTGCTTGCTCAGTCTTTTAATTCCAGCAGTCAGCTGATTGTGGGTAAACCATGCATGGACGCGAGCGACGTGACATTGACGTGAGATGTTGCGGCACAGCAAAACACAGCTGTCCACATGAACTTGAGCTGGATGTAGCGTCCAGCGCTCGATCGCGTCTGCTCAGCGTCATTCCACAAGCTGCTGTTCATCTGATGGCACAACAACTGCACAGTTTAGTCCATTTTTAACCAAAGCAGATCTCCCTGCAGCTCACTGAAACTGCCGGTACTCCCAGGATGTGGCATTGATCCGTCCACCCAGAATATTGTCTGTTCCAGCCTGAACGCTGCCATCAATACTGCATCAAGGTTCAGCCTAAACAGCCCAGATTACGTCTCCCAGTTCATCCAAAATTCAAACCTGTCTTCAGTCCATGTGAGGAGAATCTACTTCACGTGTCACACTCCAGGCCCACGGGCCAAATCTTGCTTCATTTTATCTTTATCATATCGTTTTATCTTCATTTGATCTTGTCCATGAGAGCGTCCAGACGATCATGTAATTATAACGCAAACATTTTTTTGGAAACTTCAACGTGACTGCCCGTTTGACTCCACTGAGGTGGAGAGCACAAAGTCACAAAGTCAGGATTTAGCAAATGTTTGCAAAAGATTTTACAACAAAAACTCCTGATTTTTGTCAGATTTACTTTTTATAACAAAAAATTATGATTTTAGGACAAAAAGAAAATATTTAATTTTATGACTATAATTTTATGTCAAATGTTTCAACAAAAAAAATGTAATTTTAAATTAAAAACTCAGAATTTTGTGGAATTTATAATCATTCAAAAAATGTTTTTATTTTGTTTTTTCAAAAACTCAACTTTTTAAAAAAAATTGTGATTTTATAAGGAAAAAGGTCCCAATTTTACAATAACCATTACAATTTTTGTGAAATTTAATCCTTCATGACATGTGATATTGCAAATTTATCATTTTAGAAATTTTTTAACTAAAAATATGAAAAAATAGGGAATTTAGTGGAAAAGCCTCAATTTCATGAAAAAAGATTTTATGACAAAAGTGCATTTGTTTGTATGTTTGTTTTTGAGTCCTGGAACCAGCAGGAAATCTGGCAATAGAGCTGGTTAAGAAAATACAGAATAACTGTCCCTTTAACGGTAACCATGGTGATGATGTGGCCCAGGATGAACTAGACTTCGATGCTGGTCCTGGTCCATTTCCTTCCTCTGCACAGGAGAAGGAAAAATAGTTCCTTCTTTCTGTGTTAAAAAAATGAGGTTGGTAAATGCAACAAGCAGAAAGTGAGCTGATACATTATTAATCACCTCAAATATTAATTAGCAATCTCCTGTAATTAGTATTTGGTCCTTTTATCACTTTGAATCAGATGGAGATTAAATGTTTGCAAGAGAGTGAGTCAATATTTGCTTGTTGGAAGTCGAACATAATTATCTCAGAATTACTTTAGTGTGCTGAAAGCCACCTAATTGGTCCAGGAAGACCGTCCAGCTCCATCCTCTGGAACGTGGTCGGGCTGATTTTGGCCCAAAACTCCATCAGACTTCTCATTGTTTCCTCTTTTTCTTGGTCTATCTGGCAGACATGGCAGTCCAGGAAAGCATGAAGATATTAAATTAAACCAGGAGGACTCAGCCATGCAGCTGCCACAATGGCCCTTTGGGAAATGTAGTAAAAAATGGAAAGCGGTTCCAGAGGAGGATATCTGCACTGCTGGCGGCTCATTGACTTCAGTCTTTTTGCTAGCTCATTAGCTTTTTAACTATAAGTGACTCTGCAGGCTCTGGTGGCGCCGTGGTTGTGCTGATGTTGGACTACCTTTGCTGTTAATTAATGACCTGAACCGGTTAACTTTCAAACCATCCGCGTGCTTAGAGATGCACCTGATGACAATCCACACACGACTGTGCGACTCAACGTCGAAGTCGGACGTTTTCGGCCGAGCCGCTGAAGCAAAAAGACCGACCGGGGGCAACGCCCGCTTCTGGGGTCAACGCAGCTCGACTGGCTAACGATCTCCTCCGATGTAAGAACCCCAGGCTGCCGTCTCGGGCTCTAATTTTAGAACAGCAAATTAGAAAAAACCCAAAAAATATTCCTTTCAACCTCACAGGCAACACATTTGTATGCCAGTAGATCTAAAGGATAGATCCATAAAACAGGTCTTATGTAAGTGTGCTTTGAAGTAACTCCCCCCTAATCATTTAATAGGCCATCACTAATGCACTCTAATTTGTTCTAATTGAAATTGACTATGCAGTTTGACTGGAGCAGATGCAGCTGTGCACGCTACAATGTGTCTATCCATCAACTTTTTTTTCTATGCGAGTAAATAAAGCGTCAGTATCGGGATGGGTGAGGTGAATCTGCATATTTTAACGATTATGTACTTAGATATACGCCTCAGTGGTAAGCCTTTAAAATACAATTCAAATGTATAACACTTTATTTATCCCTGGAAGTTAATTATTCTGTTGCAGGTTCTATCTACCTATCTATATACATATACATATACATACATACAGATATGTGTATATATATATACATGTATGTATGTGTATATAT
>JBAMYA010000011.1:11555796-11582322 GCA_037176975.1 Arrhamphus sclerolepis | reverse complement strand
TAATAGGTTGCAGCAGATTGAGCTGTGATGGTCTCCAGCTGAGACATTTTTGGGTCAGAGAACCTTTTTTTTTTTTTATAAAATTGCAGATTTTCAAAGAGCAGAGCTTTGTCATAAAACATACTTTTTTTTGTCCATTTTTAATGAAAATGTTCAAATTTTGTTGTAAATCATGAATTTTGGAGGATTGCATACTTTAAAAAATCTAACTTTTTATGTAAATTTATGACTTTTTAATCTAATATTCCAATTTTTTTGTTGTAAAATACTGACTTTTGCAAAATTGCAAAATTGTGAATTTCAGTGTTTGTTATGAAGCAGCACAGACTTTTATTTTAAGACAATCATGCGCCCTTCAAGAGCTCATAAAACGATGTGGTGGGCTGGATACAGAGGACGAGCGGTGTTTGGCCACGTTTTTGAATGTTTTGTAGCGTAAACAACGTTATTTGTTGTGTAATCTGCACTCAGCCCAGATCATCCACCATCAGTTGGTTTAGTTCAGAAACTGCAGACGACGGCACACAAAACCTCGAATCACTGAATGCTGAATATGAGAGAGGAACTGAATGATCTGCCTGTGGAAATCAATCTTTCATCATTTTTAATAAGCAGCTAGTATTCCTGAATGGAGACTTGGGGCCCAGAATTAATGGTTTTTCACCATGTAAAGACCATGTTTTGTTTGTAAAAAGTAATTCTACATAATACTGACGAGGTGCAGTTGTGAGGTCGAGCCTGAAAGGTTTGGATAAAAGGAGTTTTTTTCTTTATCAATCTGTTGCTTTTGGAGGATTTAATCAGGCGAGGATTTAAAAGAATCGTGCAGGCAGATCTAGTGAGCTTTGTTCCAAACAACCCTCTGACTGCGGTGCCATTAATTTGTGGCAGCAGCATACGTGTCCTAAATTTGTGCTTGACATGGCAGCGATAGTTGCTGTGAGGGTGAGACACAGGTGTGGTGCAGCACAGTTGTGAGGAGCGAGTGTGCACAGGAAGAGATTCTTCATTTGAGTTAATTTATTCAGAATCTCAGAAGCAGACATGATCAGAACTTACTGACTGAAAAAGCATGCCATGCTTTTCTGACCTGAGGAAATTTTTATACAGACTGCTTCTAAAAGCAGCGTTTAAACCTGTTTTGTTGGGGCTCTGGATGACTCCACCCTGTTAATAAAATGTAATATAATATAAACATATCTCCCAAGCTGAAACCATCCCACCATCCCAGGTTGAATTTCATCCAGCAGTTCCTCCACTGACCACTAGGTGGTGCCTCCAAAACAGAGCAAATCCACATCAACCTCCATGTTAAAAGTACCAACTTTGCAGCAGAAAATAAACACATTTACAGCCTGGTACAAAAATCTTTCCTCTGTAATGTGTTAAGCAATGAAGCTGACCAATCAGATGCCTGACAAGTATCCATTGGCTCCTCGGTTGGAGCTTGTAACTTAGTAACTGGTTGACTGTTGGCTGGTGATCCATTTAATTAATATGGAAAGGTCCAGACCAACCTGGAAGGTGGCTCAGCTGGAGGAGCTGGAGGAGCTGGCACGATGTGTTTGGTCACAGGTGCCAAAACTCTGTTTCATTATGGGCCACATAATCACCATGGTTACCATTAAAGGGCCGGTTCTTCTTTACTTTCTCATCCAGCTATGTTGTCAGATTTTCCACTAGTTCTTGGACTCTGTGATAAAACGGGGGAGGGGTGATTTTTGTTACAAAATCTTAAATTTCACAATATTTGCTATTTTTTATCATAAAATTTAGGATCTTCTCGAAGGCTATAATTGCAAATTTGAAAAAAAAAAAATAAATAAAAAATGTTGAATTTCACTATATCACTTTTTTCCATAAAAATGTACATTTGTGTCATAAAATATCAAATTTCTTAAAAAGATAAAAAGTTCAACTTTTTTTTTAATGAAATGGCTTTTTTTCTTCTTATTTAAGAAAATGTCATTTTTTTAAAAAGTCAACTTTTTTCAAAAAAGAAAAAAAATTGTTGGAAGACTTTTTATCATACAATCACAAATTATAATTTCTTAACTTAAAATGTCAACTTTTTGCAATATTTTGGCATAAAATTAACATCAGTGGTGAAAATGAAAATTTGGATTTGGCCCAGTGCTCCGATTGTGCTCGCTGAGGCTTCATTAACAGCTCAGACGTCCGTTTAACTAGAATTTCATCTCTTGTACGATTGTTTGGATGTGAAATCATCAGTTCTGGAGACCAGCAGAGTTTTATGAACCAGGTTGTATTTCTGATCTAAATGTGACGGTCATTGTAAACTGAATCATTTTTACAGCCTGCCCCAAGTGGTCATTCAGTGAACTGCAATTTCCCCAACCTTTCTTTGCTTGCGACAGCTTCAGAAAGAGGACGTTGGTCTTTGGAGGAAATATAAGATGACGTGAAACATCAGAGTGATTCAAGCAGCTCAGCTGCAGTCACACTTTCATGTTTCATTCTTGTCTTCATTTCTGTTTGTTTGCTTTGAAAACGTTTCCTGCAAGTGAAGAGTAAAATACTGTGACCAAGCAGCAAAGAGGCCATGACACATACCTTCAGTTTTTGAAATTACAGCTATTTACAAACATCTCAGATGTGGCAGGAACCTATAGAGATAACTAGCTGTTAGGTAACAGTTTTGCATTTTAGGCTTTTATAAATTCCCCTCACCTTTGCTGTCTTCACAACTTAATGTATTTAAACTGAACAGAGATGTCTTGACATTCATTGAGTCTTTTTATTTATCTGAGCCAAAAAGTGGTCTTAAATGTTTTAACGTAACAGGTAATCGCGTTATTACTTTTATGGTTTATGTTGCAGCAAGCTGTGCTGTGTTGTTTGTCAATTACAGGCTTGTGAATATGAATAGGTCTGCTTGTTTATGACTCACTGCTAATCTTTGCTGCTTTAGTCACGACTGAGCTGCTTGAACCAGTTTCCATAAATCGGCAGAATTTATTCATGCGATTCAGAAACGCAGTAATAACACCTTACGGATCTTGTGCCGTGGTTTTTGGTTTCCGGTGGGGACTGAAACAAGTAAGTTTGCTGTGTTTGAGCACAGCAGGATGTACTTTGGTGTAACACCCTGCCAACACCAACTGATGCGTCCACTTATTCAGTTTATGAGCACACAGACTGTAAAAAAAAAAAAAAAAAAAGAAAGGTTCACGAATCGAGAGTACTTGTTGTATTAAATATTAAATATTTAAGTGACTTTTGGAAACAGCAGGACAACTTCCACGTACTCCATTAGCTTGTCAATCACTTGAGTCAATTATTTGTTTTAGGAAATGCTGCTTTCCAATTAATTCAAGCAAATGTGCACGCTTGAGCAAGATTAAGCTTCAAAAGTGGGAACTGTTTAAATTTCACAGTCGGGGTTCTCATACAGGCTGGCACTAAATGTTACCTCAGACAAAAGGTCAAGCGCCAGTTTTGTCACATTTGCCAGCTAGTCAAGGGCCTCACAGACATATCACCATGGCGATGTCGTGCCCCTCACCCCCGAACCCAAAACATGTTGGGTTGATGCCGCTGTGGGACACCAGCTAACATGGCCGACCTGCAGCCAGATCCTCCAACCACACAGCATATTTATATATTTTTGAACCTCTTTTCTCTCTGTCCTTCCATCCTTCCTCTGTCCTTCCATCCTTCCTCTGTCCTTCCATCCTTCTATCATTCTTCCTTTACCCGGCTGAGTTTGGCTCCTCCAGTGAGCTGGGTCCTGCTCTCAAGGAATCTTTTCTTGCTAGAGATGCTGACGTGGTGAACAGATGTTATATAAATAAAACTGAACTTAATTTGAACAACAATGACCTCCAGAAGACAACATTTGAGTGATATCCTTAAAAGTCCTCCAGCATCTGTCATCATGGCTGCTGTCCGTCTGTCCGCCATCAGTTCCTCCCACTGACAGGTCAAATGACAGGGATGCACACAATCCATTCATCCAGTATTTTGGCCCATTGATCGTGCTCCAAAATCAAAGATCAGAGTGGCTGCAAAGGTAACTGGACCCTCCTAGGAGACGGCTCCGTCATGCAGGCGCAGGCTGAGGTGTCAGCCGCCGGCCTACTAATCACCCCCTGCTGTGAGTAATGGCTATGAAAGCAATCACAGTAGAAATACATCATCTCTGCAGACCCCAATTTATCAACTTGACTCGCTCTCATTTGACTGAAATGCATGCCAACTTGAAATATGATGCTTTGTCAAAGGCACAGGGAGCACTTTGGCTCCTGAGCTGCAGAATGTAATAATTAAACAGACCTATAAAACCTATTGTATTTCACATATTGACATGAACATGCTGCGCTATTCCAAAGCAGTTCCGTGGGTAAACATTTCATGCCCGGCTCCGGTACGTAATCACAATGCTTCACCAGTTTATAGAGAGTTGCAATACGCCAACAGTCATTTTCCACTTCAGTCATCTTTCAATTTGTTTCTCCACATGATATCAACAGAGTAATGGTGGACGAGGAAAGAAATGCCTCACTTGCATACCATCAAATAACAATTTGTCAGGGAGTTTGATGTATTTTGTGCAAACAAGTGCCACGAGCAAACATGTTTGGCCAACCGATGTTTGTGGTGGTTTGCATGAGCAGGAGCGATATCGAATATTTACAAAATCATTGTGAAAATGCAAATTGACACTGAGGGGAAGTTTCCTGGTGTCCTGGGTGCCATCACCTGGCTGCCTTTCCCCTAAAGGTTCTCCTTGTTCTGCAGCATGCAGTTAGTGTCAAGGTGGTCCCAAAATAGATGCAGAAGGATCCCTTCCTTTGCTAAACCAGGAAGAAGCAGAAACTAAACTGTGATATGGAGGCAGAGCTGGAACACAAACACAGTAACATAAACTGTTCATATATAACATATGTTATTAGTAAGAAATGAATGAATGAATGAATATTCATCTACCAAATGGAAATAAGTTCTGATTTTCCTCTCAGCTTCGTCAGGGTTATTACCCAATTACTGTTAAAAATAAGGCTCGATCAGACATCTTTCAGCTCCCGACTGAAAGTCTCGTCTTTCTTCAACTGTGCATTTAAAATACTGATTGTTTGGAAATCACCCGTAGTCAAATTTGAAATAAGATATAAATATTTATCTCTAGAACCCTGCTTCTACCTTATTTTCCTCCAGTGCTGTTTTTAGGTGACTCACTGTTTTACCAAGATTAATATGTTTTTTTTTATATGTATTTTAAAGTTCAAGGGAATACAGCAGACTTGATTAGAAGTGCATAATAATTTCAACTAAATATTGCACAAAGGAATGACTCTCGCAGTATTTATTGACATTTAGATAATCATATTCCAGTTCTGAAGAGATCATTTTTGTCCCAGAAGGATGTCGGTGTGCAGCCCAGTAAAGCATAAAATGTGTGGAGAAAATCAAACATGGGACATCAGCAAAAATGAACCTCACCAACTGTCCAGCACGGTGGTGGATGGGTAATGATGTGGGGCTTGATTTGCACCCGCAGGACGTGAGTGTCCAGAATACTTTAGGCACAATATCTGTTTGCTTGGCTGAAATTAATAGTCTGAAATGCACCAGCTAATCTAAAATAGCGAAGCAGCTTCATGCCAAGTTCAGGGTCTCTGCAGCAGATCACAGAGTTCCACATATTAAAGGGTTTACGTCGGCTGCCCATTTCGATGCAACACTACCCATTTATCTGGGATTGGGGTCTGCACTGGGGGTGGCAATCTGGGGTTCAATGTCCTGACTGGAGACCCGGGGATCCAGCACAGAGCTGGGCCACATCATCACCATGGTTACCGTTAAAGGGCCAGCTATTCTTTATTTTCTCAACCAGCTGCATTTTCAAATTTCCTGCTAGTTCCTGGAATATGCTCTTTAAAAAAAAAAAAAGAAACTAAAATTTTATTATAAAATCACAAATTTTTCTTGTATAATCACAAATTTGAAAAAAAAAAAAAATCAATTATTTTTTCATAAAAAACGCCAATTTTGATAGTGAATTTTACAACATCAGTCAATTTTCATAAAAAAGTGAATTTTTGTCATAAAATCTCAAATTTCACAAAAAATGCAACTTTTTGTCTTTTATACTAAAATCATAAACAGTAGTGAATCAGACGAGCAGTCGCATTGAAATCTCGTCTTAAAATGAGGAGTTAAAGTACGTCTAAACCAGCCCTACCAGCTCTGCTAAAGCAGAATGTTCCAGAGCAAACTGTGCCCATCTTTGGTGCCACCATCACCCTAACATCTACCTGTACGCTTTAAATGTAGATAGTACAAGTGGGGGGTGGTGACGTTGGAGCCTAGAAGCTAAATGATCATAATGATGACTGAACTGTGCATAAACTTCAATGAACTGAGGCAACATTATAAAAACAAGTGGACCAAGATTCCTTCTAAAAGATGAAACTGATAAAACTGCACAGAAAATGATCATTTCAAGATATTGTTGCTAAGTGGTTATTCAAGCTATTGCTCTGATTTAACCTTTTAGTTTAGTTTTTGTGAAATGAATGATGTCACGTGTCGTATGTCATGACTTGTTGTTCATATGAGGTTGTATTTTTGTTACAACTGGTTAAAGATCATTTTTATCGTGTCCTGATAATTAAAACCTTAGAACTGAAAAATACATGATGAATGATAATCGTGAATATCAACTTTTCATTTGGATTTTGATTGAGTTTTTATACTTATATCAGTTATGTGACTATATATTCTAGTGTCTCATTGCTTCTGTTAAAGGTAGGATGAGGGATTTCTGGATGATGTCATTTATGTTAATATTTGAAACAAACACTAGCTCCTCCCTCCCTACAGAGATGAGTAAAAACCCTGCTGATTGGCTGGTGCAGTGTTTGGGGGAGGCTGTCTGTGTGCCAGGGCTGTTTATGAAGACTAGAATTAGGAATCACATTGAATTGTTTACGGTATCTTTAACACAAGGAAGCTTAGCAATGATGCCACGATTCAGCGTACGTTCAGTCACAGTTTAACATGCTGTAAATTAATTATCTACCAATTTCACATTGTGACTTGAATTAATCTTGTAAGACCTTAAACATAATGTTTGGTGTTTCCCTGCTCAAACACACCTGGCTCCTATTATTGGGTCATTGTCACACTTGTGTAGGTCTTGAAGACAAGGTGATGGCCGTCCAATCAGGTGTGATTGAGCGTAGAAACATCTAAAACGTGCATGTGTCCTGAGGACCAGGTCTTGGTGTCTGTGTGTGTATGTGCATACGACATCATTCCCATCAAAATACAGGTTTACGATGCTGCTTTTGTGCACATTCATGGTGTCATGCCTCTTTTCCAGTAACCTCACTCATCCACCTCCAGCCAGCTGCAATGCATCCTGCCGTTTAATCACAACTGCCATGATCAGTGGTGTTTATGTCACCAGTGGTCCCTTATGGAGCGCGATATTCTCTTCTGGAAGTCCGTAGCCGGTGGCTGCTCACTAAACCTCAATGACTTCATTAATTCATTACCATGACTCATGGTGTCCAATGTCAACAGCACAGAAAACACAACAGAATAGAGCAGTGTCCTTGGGCCACAGATCTGCTCCCAAGACTGCCACACTTTACTAGATTTAACAGGATGATTGACATATCAATAGATGCCTAGGTGGATTGAATGTCCTCAATCAATATTCAGATTTGTCTCACTCACGGCTCATGTCAGTAACAAATTGTGAACACCTTGTGAAGTATTAACAGCTTTCAGGATGTTTGACCAGGATATGTTTCTGTCACATCGAGAACATTTGGCACACCTTTGTAGGTGTTAGCGAATTCCTAATGGAGGTGAGAAATCAAATTTTAAGACATCGTAAAAGAAAAAAACTCTCAAAAGCCAAACAAAAAAAAAAATAAATCACAGAGGGCACGGAAGGTCACCGGTGGTACAGAGAGGAGTAGTTAATATTCATCCAAATCTTTTGTCATTATATTCCCTATTCAACCTGGGGGCCAAAGGAGACAGAAAAAACCACAACTTTCAATGAATAAGTCAAGGTTTTAATTCAACTTTTTGCACTGTCTTTTGTGGAAGACATTTCTATTCATGAAGCAAATCCTCCGTAGTCATGACACTGCATACTTATGTTTCCTTTGTAAAATTCCAGCAAAATGGTAATTAAATTGCAACAGTGGGCTCCTGTCCCCTATGCGGACATAAAGAAGCCTTTATCTTAACAAATGACTGACAGTTGATTATGAAAAGCCCCCTTTTTTTTCTGTTGCATGAAGGCAGTCCACCCACACCTTCTGCATTTGTGTGCGCTATTGTTATGGCTCTATTGTTAATGAGTTTAGAATTAACTGTCTGTAATGAGTGGAGACTGGAGTCTCTGCTGAGCCTGATTGTGCTGTTGAATGGGGAGCTGGAGAAGTCCTGCACGGAGGAAGGTGCCCGCTGTGTGCAGGTATCTGTGTCTGCCACACGCTCGTTGGGTAAAAATATAGCTGGGGAGGGTTGTTTTCAGGATGGTTACACTTCAGCGCTCGTTGCCTCTGCTCAACTTGGCATCAGGTGTCATCCTGTGGCAATTCATCTGCTTTAGGGGATTGGTTTTATTGTAATAGTTGCTATCAAGCAGGCATCAGCTGCTAAAGCTTTGGCCTCAGTAACGTTGGGGCATGAAATACTGCCCTGACTAATCCAGCACACTCTGAATTAGTGCTACCAGCTTATTTAGGAACATTTACTTAGTATTATAATCTTTCACTGTAGATGGTGACGCATTCATTATAATGGCCATATTATGCTAATTTTTCAAACATCTCATTTTAATCTGTGGTGCTCCTGGAGCAGCTTTGCAGCCATAACTCCAAAAAGCCTGGAATTATTTCAGAGCAACAGACACAAGATGGATTTTTTTTTTTTTTTTAAACTTGAGATGCATTTAAGTGAATTAATTTTTGCATGAGATTTATCATCTATGGTCACTGTGCTCATAATAAACATGCATTCCAGTTCCCAGAGCAACCAAGCAGCAACATCCCACTTCAGGGTTGAAGCTCATCCAAGAAGTACATTTTATTGCAGTTCCTCCACTGACCACTAGTACCAACTTTGTAGCAGAATTAAACGTATTTACAGCCTGGTAGAAAGCCTGTTGTTCATTCTTTTCATCTGTGGTTACATTTTGCATCAATGTCAACTGGACTGGACGGTGAATTTATGGGACCACATCAGATACATTTATATTGAGCAATAAAGGTGACCAGTTAGATGCCCAGACATCATTTGATGTGCTTGACTGACAGCTAGCAGTTAGCTCTGCCATTGGCTTTGACAGCTTTGTCCCGCCTCTTTGCAGCATGGCGCCACACAGTTCAAGGAAAACTGATCTTCAAAGACTCTCTGTACAAATCGATGAGTCACGTGACCGGATGGCTCATCCAGCATTTTACAGTCGATGAGAACAACACACACTACTTCTATAACACATGATGTTCAAACTCACGAGCTTCTTGCACTGGAGCAGCACTGACTTTCAGCTTTAGCCTTTAACAGCTTACAGCAGATCTCAGCTTCTGGAGCAACTGTGGACACAGACTGTCTGGAGAACATGAACATATAAGGAAGCCCTGCCCTCTATGACATCACAGAGATCCAGTGTTAGAAAAAAACCCATTTATTTTTAATATGGAAGCAAACTTTTTATTGATTGTCATGTTTGCCACAAACCTACTTGTGAAAGAATGATAAAAGAAGAGTAATAATTTAGGATGTGACCCTCCCAGCACTCTCACACCAAACTCCATATATATCATTTACAGTCTTAAAGACGGTTCAGTCTGGTCCACAGATTAGTCAGTCGTTTATTTACAGACTACATTAACATCCTCGTTCATTGCACAGATGTCAATGACATCATCATTTTTTCAAAAGAAAAGAAAACATGCGATCACAGTAGAATTCTTAGGTTGCTTTACTTGATGTATCATTCCTGCTTTTCCTTCACTGATGCCAGTTTAAACTGAACGTGACACTGTGAGGGTCAGAGTCTGGGGTTCAGAGCCATCACAGCAGTCGGTCACAGTTCCTGCTCTCCAGCAGCTCTACTGTTACAGGGAACACGGGGAACATGGGGAGAACTCTGGCTGGTGGGCAGGTGCAGGAACCTGACCCGGCTACCTGAAACCTGCAGCATGAATTAAATTACTCACTGCATATGATGTTATAGAATAAAAATAAAAAAATCGCATAAGGTGAGAAAGTCAGCAGTCCTGGTAATTATTAGCTGTATATATGTGCTACCAAATGTCCTGGAAATGAGAATTAACTCCTGAAATTAGAAATTAGGTATTAAATATATACAATATTGGCATTAATAATAATTTTGATATTTGTGAAAGAGATAGAAAGTGAACAATTTACAGCTTTAATCGTACTTCCTGTATAATTTAGTATCGTCTAAGGCCTGGGACAGACTTGCAGTTTGACAAAGTGTTCATGTCCGTTTGCATGAACAACCAGAACATTTCTTGCTTCTTTACTGTGTGAGCAGAATACAGAAGCAATACTGGAGGTCTCCACTGGGGGGCACAATGCAGAGTCAGAGTCAAAAATACAACAGTATACAAGTTATTCTTTTGTTTGTTTGTTTGTTTGTTTTCACAGCCAGAAACAAAACAAAACAACAACAGCACCATTGGAGAAGTTCTTTTAGATCATAAAATAGATGTTGTCAGGATAGGAGTTAGCTTGTCTCCTTTGCAGTGTTTGGTCAGTTCAACACAGTCATCACCATCGCTAGCGGTTCCATCCGTCCATGTTTTTATCAGCTTAATAACTGCTGGAGTGGAACTTCAACTCTCCAACCCCATGCTAAACCCACGTCACATGTTCTGGATGCTAGCTCTAGAACACAACAGGTATTACTGTCTCATTCGCCACGATTGTTTCCAAACAAAGAAAAAACACTTCAAGAGAACTTTTTAAAAATCAAAACCATTTTTCAGCAACTTTTTCGAATGCACAACTTCCAAACACACATGAAAAACGTTGTTCCAGGCTAGCGCCCTGCAAGGATGACATCATGGATAAAACTTGAAAGCCTCTCGCACCCATTTACAAAATCTTTCGAAGTTGAGATCTGTTTGCTGTCATTACTCCAGAAAAATAAGCATCGAATAAACTGTACTTGTCTTCTTGGATTTTTGGAGTCTCCATCTGCGTGCTGTTTCTTCTTTCCCGTTCTGTCCTGCAGCATAATTCACTAAAATGAGCTTGTGGAAAGGAGATGAGATATGATTCTTGGAATTAAAACAGCATTTTGTACTTTGATCATCCAGCAGTGTGTGAAGCACTGAAATAAGACTCCTCTTCTTTATCGAATCTTTGCTCTCCCTCTCCCTCTCATAATCTTACCCTTGCTCGCTCGCCCTGCTCTATCTGAGCTTAGGGAATTGCTGTATGAGATGGAGAGTTAATGAAGAAAGCCTTTTTTTAACTCCCCTGCAAGGAGACTGGTAAACTGCAGCAACTTTGTTCTCCTCTTTTGTTAATCGCGTCACGATCGGCTTTCATGGTTTACAATCTCACCCCCTGAACCAGCTAAGCATGAACATTTCACATCATTATTTTCAAGCCCAAGAGAATATGCCTTACACATACACAATGGCATTAAGTTGCTATTCAAATGTATCAAAACAATCTTTGGCTTCTAAAGTTAGCTGAAACAATCACGGCAGAATAATTATTTTTCTTCTCTTCTACTTCTCATGGTTGCACAACATCTTGTTCTTGTTTTTACACCCTTGTTCACACATTTTCAGTGCAAGTAGCCTTGTCTTCATGAGCTGAAAGTGAGATGCAACATTGTCAAAAAGCCATTTAAGATGCTATCATCTAATATGGAGGCTGACATGGGCTGGTGCTGGCAGCATGGTTATGTAAGCAGCTTTCACTGGGACTGATAGCAATCCAACACGCCCAGCAGGGGAGCTGTGGTGTGTGTGTGTGTGTGTGTGTGCCACACACTACTGCACCCAGTGTTTTGCCACAGGTACAGAGAGTTTCACTTCTTCAGGCCAATTAATTTGTTAATATGCTAATGCACTGTGATTAGTGATGCGAGAAACCAAGTGCTGCTTTTCACAGTGAGGTGTTGATTGAAAGAAATCCACAACCAGGGTGGCAGATGAGAAATAAAATTAATGTTTTCAAAACCAAACTTTGAGCTCTATATTATAGTTCCAGGCCAAAGTAGATTGTTGCATTACATTTAGAGGATGGGAAATTCACCTTCAGTACGTTGCCATGGGACCTGGTTGGAAATCAACTTTTCTGCCACATTTATAGTCCTGTCCAGGTCGACACCAAGACATTTATACTCACCTCCACTTCTCCCATGACTGAAATACTGATATAAACCCGGTTCTCCTGAAATCCACAATCATCTCCTTAATCGTGTCCACATTAATAATGAGATGATTGTCTCCACACCATGCAACAACCACCAGTTCTCTGTCCTCAGTCTCCTGTCCATCACTGTTACTCCCCCACAACTGCAGAGTCATCTGAGCATTTCCACTCTGACTACTACTGGAAGCCTGAGGTGTTCAGAGTGAAGAGGAGCGGTGCTCCTACAGCTGACCATCTGCTCAGGCAGTCAACCGTTCAGTCTGTTTGTCATCTAGTCAGTAATCCAGGTGATTGCGGGGACATCCACCTGTGTCTTCTGGCGTTTCTTACATAATATAATAAAGCAGCTGGATGGAGTTAAATGCACTGCAGAAATGGAAGAACGTGATCTTCACAGGGCTGCTGCTTTGTCCAGATGACTGTGGGTTCGTCGAGGCAGGTGGATGATGGCGTCTTCAACTCCAACCTCACACCGATGAGCAAACTGCAGCAGGTCCTGGAAGGTAGTTGTTTGCTGATTCAGGTAGACCACAAGAATAAATCATTCCTCCTTTACACTGACTAATCTCTCTGCAGTCTTTTCTGTCTACACTGTCTGAAATCCTCACAGAGAGGTAATGGGATTCAGAAGATGTTCTTGCATCCATGACTCGTGTTCTCTTCAGTTCTACGAACTTCTCCATTTTATTTGCCATTGATCATGTTCCTCATGAGAATTGAGAGGCAAAACACTGTCGTACTTCTGTAAAGTCTCAGTTTCATCGGGTCTGAAATTGGGGTCTTATACTGGACATTACCTGGGCTTTGGGAAGCTGTTCCCACACGAACATCTTTCCTGGTATCAAGGTTACATATCATAACAGACACTGAAAAGTAGTCCCACGGCATCTAAACTAATGCGGAAAGTCGCCACACAGCAAAAATAGTCAATCTCTCGATTGTTGAGGTCGTCTCGAGTAGCTACCTGCAAAACCAGTATTGGACACTAAAGTTGGCCTTGTTGCTTGTGTGCTTTGAAAATAAAATAAATAAAATCAAGAAAAAGAATGGTCTCTCTTCTTTATTTGAGTTGCACCTCTTTTATACCTGTTTGTTGTATCTGGTGCTGTTGTTGCTAGGCTACTGAGCTGTATAGACACGCTGACGTTTACATTATGTCATGGTGCATTTCTATTGGTTGGTTAGCTGACAGATCATAGAGGCAGCGACAGGCTGTCACACTCAGAGACGATTCCTCCACATTTCTGACACTGCTGACATCTGTCGCAGTGTGACGACCTGTCGCTGGCTCTACGATCTCTGTCATCTAACCAACCAATAGGAACGCACCATGAAATAATGTAAACATGGGCGTATCTACACAGCTCTGTAGCCTAGCAACAACAGCACCAGATACAACGGAGAAACGGGAAGAAAAACGTGCAACTCTTTGCATGTCTTTTCATTCCTACAAAGAGTCTGGTATAATCGTTGGTCTAACCGTAAATCAACCACTAACGTTTGGCGATGGCGTATGTTATGCGCTAGCAGAGCCTTCTCATACTTCCAGAGAATATTCAGTTCAGGGTGACTACATCATTTCTATTCAAAGAAAATTAAACACTAAACACTCGTCTTGTGGCTTTAAGTTGCTGATAGCAGCGATCTTCTCCAGGACAGAGCGAGTAGCCTCCCGTTTATCTGTGTCCGCTGCCTTTGTAGCTTTTATGGGACTCGACTTTCTCACTGGTGCAGCGGCTCTTGGCCACAGCCTTCTGTTTGTTGATTGGTCAAAGAGAACCGAGCTTTTCCCAGACTATGTGGTGAAGTGAAATAAAAATTAGTAGTCTGGTGAGGACCAGGCTAGCCATAGTGTGAAGCCACCATTTGTTATGAGAGTCTGACCTGTCTGACTGGTGTTGAGTGGCTGCAGCCCAGTTGTTACTATCTGGTTTTCAGATGTAGTGATGGAGAGGTTTCCTAAACAGTTTTCACAAACTGTATTCCAGATGGTTCTGTATAACAAGCCACGTGACAGATCGGGTCAAGCACTTTAAATCAGCCCTGAGTGCTTCTTTCTGGAACTGAGCACTGATTGACAGGACACAAAGTCTCTGGTTTAAATGGAAATCCGTGCCAAAATGCTGAAATGAGATCAGTTTAACAAACCAGACACGGACTGGTTTCCTCCGTGTCGACATGTTGAGTAAAGTAGCAGAACAGTATCTTAAGAGCTGCTCTGAAAGCTCGGAGTTAGCACATTAAAATGATTCATTTGGTGATGAATTAATGATCATTGTGTTTGAATGTGGTTTCGGCTCCCAGGCTCCGTCGGCATCATTAGCAAACAAGGTTTATGAACGTTACACACGCTACATTGTGTGTTAATATGAACGTCTCGCAGTCATAAACAAACATTTAGTCTTATTGCGACATAGATCAAAGTATGGCAGCAGCCCCTGGAGTCTGCGCTGCCATTATGTAGCCTCTATGTCACTGAAACGCTCATTGCTATCTCTGAAAAACACAGCATTGATTGCTGCATGAATTTTTCTGCACATCATCACAACATGTAGTGTGAGCCTGCTCCACATTAATGATACGGAACGGCTCAGGACGGCCTGTCAGAGCAGGACTGGTTGAAATGGAGACGAGCCTCGGAGCACAGCTAACCTTGAGCTGGAAATCTGAGCAAACATTGTTAAGCACTGATGGTGGGCATGCTGGCAAGCAGATTTGCCTCAGGAAGAAAGACTCCTCAGTGCTCCCACTTTTCCAGTTTTACATTTGCAGTTGTTTTTTGTTTTTTTCCTTGAGTGGTGCAACAGCAGAAATTCAGAAAGTTCTGTTCCTGCTGAATAAATGTAATAGTTGCACCGGAAAAGCTCAGCTGCCAACTCCAGTTATATTTGTAACCTTCCTTTCAAAGTTTCACTTTTATAAAGTTCATCCCTCCACTGACAGTCAGTTTTAAACATTTTGATTTATCTCCTCTCCCAGCGCCGCAAGAAAATTGAACGTCAAAATAACTGTTTTACATGGCAACACTGTGAAATGAGACAATTGTTTGCTTGTGTAGCGCTGAGAGTGGAAAGTGCTGAATCTTCCTGTAGCACTCGTCTGCCTCACAAGATGCTGACTAAAATTTGTTGAGTTTGGGGAACTCGGGCGTCAAGGTTTCTTGTCACATTTTGCTTCTAAATAACAGTCCAGGAACATTCATATCAGCAAAGTGATGTGTGAATGACCAGTAATGGATCAGACTGGCCTTTTGCAGCTCTTGCTGATAAGAAAAATGTCTGAATTACTTGACGGAAAGCTGAAGTGTTACGTTCTGTGCGGAGTTCACCGGGTCCACCACGTCTCTCGCTGCAGGGAATACGGTGTGTCCTCTGTTGAAAGCAGTCTGTAGTTATCAATACGCCAGGCTTGTATTACCTGTGTGATGGATTTATCAATGCAATGATTTGTTATTGACTGGAATAAAGCTCAGGGTCATCTTGCAGGAATGTCCAGTAACTCTACTTAAAATACTCAGGAAGAGGCTAATTTATTTCCTCTGCTTTTAAAGAGGAAGCAGAACAGACTTTACAGCCTCAGGTCTGCTGCTAATAAAATAAATCCATTCAGTCAAGGTCAGGGTTTTGTTTTTTGTTTTTTGTCTATAGGCCTACCTCATCAGTGAATTTGTAAGTGTTAGTGTAACAGGAGCTGGAGTTCCTTTTCATTAATTAGTTTTTAGAATTCAATCAAGTTCAATCAAGTTTATAACACAGTAGGAGAGGAAATGTGGCCATTCAGACTGACTTCCAAGTACCATTAAAGCTACACCATGTAACACTACCACTCCAGACCACAGCGGGGCAGCATATCACAAGAAAGTTCACGTGTCAGTCTTCTACACGGTATGAAAAGAAGTGGACAAACTCTTACATCACCCACACGGTTTCTGAGTGTTGGTTTAAAGCCCAAACTTAGAGCTTCGGCAGCAACTGACCACAGTTGGCACAAGCTAGCTGTGTTAGTTTATCCTGGCTCGGGCTGTGACGCTAACTAATATTACGCTACCTTAATTCTGAACAAATCTTTCCAGCCATCATGTTGCTACCAAATCTGAAATGAGAGCTGCCGGAGCTTAAACAAGGACTGGCTCAGTCCCTCCACCAGGACCAGCAGTCCCTCAGGCGCCTAGACTTCCCAGTAGAGCCAGACTCAGATGTCAGCGTAAGCAAAAATGTCAGGTAGCTAAAGCTAACAGGTACCTGTTTGACTACCTGTTCACAGACTGAAATGCAACTTTCACCAAAACAAAACTACGAGCTAAATATACTAAATATACTTTATAGCTGGGAATTTTAACAATGGGGATAAGTGAAGATTGACTCACTGTTGGAGCCAGCCCCTAGTGGTCACTTGAGGAACTGTACATTTTGTGACTTGTCAAGCACAAATGATAACAACAACAATAATAATAATGATAATACTACTACTACTACTACTACTACTAATAATAATAATAATAATGATAATAATAATAATAATAACTGCCCTTTTTTGGTAAAAAAAAAAAGCAAAATCACAAAACACATCTTTTCAAATTTCACAAAAATTGTGACCTTTATGATAAAAATGAGACTCTTTTACTAAAAGCACAATCAGATTGAGATCTTTTGATTTTTCAACCAAGTCTTTTTATTGTACAACCACAACACTGTAACTTTTTATCTTAAAATTACAATTTTATTATATTTTTATTTGAAAATAGCAACTTTTTGCAGTTTTGACAAAAATTAGCAGCATTTTGTTGTATAATCTCTTGCCAAATCATGACCTTGTGGCTCTGTCCCTTTCTGACCCTTGTTTTTAGTCTTTTTTGTTTTTATTTCTAATTTCAGCTCAGTTCTGTTGCAGCAGATCTACTAAACTGCTCTCCACCTCAGTTATTCCACTTTATGATGTCAGAATCAAACGGGCAGTTGCATTGAAATTTCCTCAGAAGTGTTCTAGTTAGAAGTTTATGACTGTCTTTACACGTTCTGGCGGGCCAGATGAGGTGAAGTGGTGGGCCAGATTTGGCCCGTGGGCCTTGAGTTTGACCCGTGGTATATTGCAAAAAAATGTTATTTATTCTTTGAAGTCTGGAAGTTCAGGGAAACCCACGTCATGTCTGCTTGTGGCACTTCACGCAACAAAAGGTCCATTTAGTCAGTGGGTTTAAGGTCAAAACTGGTGGGAACATCCAGCGGACCCCGAACTGGGCACCTCAACCCTGTTTCTGTGTGGGAGGCAGTGGCGATGAGACGCTGATGGTAAATCGATAGTGATGGATCGGAGTGCCGCATGGCTGAAGCCCTGCTGTGTCAGGGTGCAGCGAACAACTGTGACTTTTACACCTCCTCTCTTCTTCTCATTATCCCCTCCTCCTTTCCTCCTACCCCAATTTCTCCTTTTTCATCATGAAATCCCATCTCCTCTCCATCTTCCACCCCCACGCTTAGCAGTAATTTATGTGTGTCTATGTTGGATGGTGTGCGTTTGAGTTTACAGTAAGTAAAAGATTCGATCTCTGGTGTCATGGTGTCAGATGGCATCTGGCAGACGTTGATGGGAAGATAAAAAGCAACACAATCAATACGAGACCGCTGAAACTATACCCAACTCTTGCAGCCTTCTGCTCTCCATGTGTTTTCAAATCTGCTCTTGTAACCACAGGGCACTGTTTGACTGAGTGATGATGAAATTAAACTACTGTGCTGCTGTACTGTCTGTTGTTGAAATGTCTGCTACATAAAAGACTGATTTACTGATTTTAAAACACTGTAACTGCTAATTATTTGTTCAGCATGCTGTTATTTTACCCTAAAAGTAACAAACTGTCATAAATAATCACATGGTTCTGTTTTCTAGGAGAAAAACATTGGCCGGTCCGCTCCCAGAGTCACCATGGTAGGGATGGCTATTCTTTGTCCGAGGGTCAAAGCTGCCTCTAACCACGTTCTGATCGGCGTATTTGTCTCATGAGCTTGTTATTGATCAGTAACTGCAACAGTGGCAAAGCCTCTGATTTGTGTTTGGAGGCAGCTCATACCTTGAGTGTTAATCGTAGTGCAGTGCCTTCCTGTTGACCTCTTTCTATTGTTCTATTTACCTTCCTAACCTGTGTCTTTTCCCCTTGACATTTAGCTGTCCTGTGCGTGTAATGACTACATGTGTTACCAGTCTGGACTGTGTGTTGGTTTTAGGGGTGTAACGGTACAAACCTAAACAAAAAAAAAGAAGGAAATCATTGATTTGTGAACGTGACATTCAGAAAGACAGTAGAAAGAATCTGTACACTGGTGCACTTCATGCAACCTCAACATCATTAATACCCATTAATATTAAATATACATTTCCAGTTTGAGACCATTTGATAATATTTCTACATAGCAAATACATAAATACAGGAAAAGTCAAAAGGACAAGTAGTTCACGCATACAAAGGTAATTCGTTCTTAACATATGTTATAGGATAGTTCTCAACCTTAATTAAATGCTTCATATACGGCCTGAATGTGTAGCGTTGGAACGCGTACATTTCTGAGGAAGTTCAGTGTGACTTCCTGTTTGATTCAGTACGGACATTTAAAAGTAGAATAAAAGATTTTACAAGAAGCTGCTCATTTTTGTCAAGACTTCTGATTTTTGTGAAATTAACTTCTTTGTAAGAAAAAGTCATTGATAGTTGATATTTTCCAACAAAAAAATAAGAATTTTCATTTAAAAAGCAACAATTTTGTGAAAATAGTGGTCGTATGTCTTGGTTATTGGGGTAAAAAAATAAAATCGCAATTTTACAAAAAGATTTGCTCCTTTTTTGGAAAGATTTTCTTAAAGGTGTGATTTTAGTACACAAATCCATTTTTAGGAAAAGTCTGTTTTGTCAAAAAAAATTGCCATTATCAAGAATAAAATTGTGATTTTAGTGGTATAGTGGTATTTTAGAATACCACTTCTGACCACGTGTGGTCAGAAGTGGTATTCCAACACAGAGTGACTTTATAACATCTGAAAAGATTTCCAGTTTCATTAAAATGCATTATGCATTTACAGAACAGGTGGACATTAAATTATGATTTGGACCAAACACAGATGTGCTCAACATGTGGGATGCTTTTTAAAAAGCATTTTCTGAATCATGCTAAGCAACAGTTTTTGGCTCCTGTTTATAAAGTGAACTTTCAGCTTCCTGTCAAGCATCTTTAGTAAGAGTAGCGGACCAGCAGGGAATGTAAAAGACCAATCACTGAACTGGGCAGTAAATCTGACACAAAGTCTTACTCGCTGACAGTTTCACCGCAGTTTTGTTTGCTCGCTTCCACATTGAGGCACAAACATGACGGAGGCCCCAGCATCAGCTGATCTGACTTCTGTTGAGTGAGAAGTAGAAGTAGAAGCAGAGGGGGTGATGTTTGCTGATTACAGGGTGGTTAGAGTTCATCTTTAAGCTCACATTTGAGCAGTCATTGACGGGCGCCTGCACAGAAGGAATTAGGAAAACACACACCAACTTACAGTTCAAGGGACGTTTATCACATAATATCATTTTCTACGAGCGCATTTGTTGTAATCGCTGCTGTTTGAAAAGCCTTTTGAAAGTGTAATCAAAATGGAAAATAGTCCTTGACACTGTAATTAGGGCCTAATTAGACTTTTTTAACAAAATGTGTTTCAGTTTAATTACACTGACTTATTTTTGTGATCCCATTAAGTTATACCAACGATGTGAAAACCATTTCTATTCAATTCAATTTTATTTTATATAGCATATATTACTACAGAAGTCATCTCTAGACACTTCAAAGAAACCCAGAACATGACCCCCCCAAACAGTGGCGGGAGGGAGACAGGACAGAGAGACAGAAAAAATATAAAACACGCGGAACAAAAATGGATAAAGACGCGGTGGTCAGAGGGTTGGACTGGAGGTCCACCATGTTAGTTGGTGACCTATAGAGGCATCAGCCCAACATGTTTCTACCCAACACTGAAGGACAATAACTGTGATTGTGGCAGGACAGCCTAAAATGTCACTTTAATTTGACAATATTGGACACATGGACTGTAAAGCATAACGGTTCTTACCCAAATGCACGTACCGTTACACCCCTACCTGGTTTTGTTCTAATCCCTGGTGTGAAAGTGTGGGCCAGCCTACAACACTGCAGAGGAGCTCTCAAAGTCCACAGCAGCTTCAGGTTTTAACTGAGGAGTCCACTCCATGAGCAGAGTTTGGATCTCATTAATTGGTGGAAGGGGAAAAAACAATCTAAGTAGGACATATTGTATATAAACAAGAATCTTCTGTGCCTCCTCATATTGGTTGCAGCTGGCCCACATTGTATTATCTTCTTTATTGTGTTGTGCCTTAAATGCCAGCTGGTCTCATTTCACTCCTCGCTTCTAACTCCAGCCCTCTGAGATGTATGTTTCAAGCTGCTTCACTTTTCTATATGTTGTCTTCTTTACTGAAATGAGTGTGCTAACCTCGATGGTGTGTGTGCTCTTCGACTCTGTCCGTCTCAGTGGAGAGGAGGGCTGGTCTATAAAGGCATGGATAAAGGCAGTTTTGATGATGTGACTTCTTTTATTTTAAGAAGACATCAGAAAAATCTGTGCTTATCCTTGCTTACAATATACGGACCCTCCTCTTCCTCCTCTACCTCTTCCTCGCCCTCCGCCTCCTCTCAAAGGAAGTCTGCTTTTCAACAGCCTGCAAGTGGAGTCGACCGGTATGTCAATCAACTGTGGAGAAGAAAATAAAATGGCTGTTTTTATTTGAGTGTCTCTGCTTCGATGTGACATGCGATGAAAATGCCACCACAGTTTGATTTTCAGAAAAGATTACCTTTAAACCCTGTGAGTCGCTTTGGTTTGTGGTGAGAGAACAGCACGAAACCAGGTCATCTCTGCTGGAACATCCTAAAGCTCTCCAATAAAATGGATCTATTATTACCTTTTAACGCACAGGGTCACTAAAGTCCACAGTGGGTTCACTGTCTATCAGGTTTCACAATAAACTGGTTATGAAGTCCATCTCCACCTCTTGCCCTTCCTCGTCCCTGCTGAGACTATCATGGCACATTTGTCAAGCAGGAGAGGCGGTGACATGTCAAGTAACTACTTGGCCTTTGGTGTCTCGGGGGATGACTGTGAGTTATGAGATAAAACGTGATACTTACTGGCAGTGCAGATAGAAACAGTCTGGACAGCGGTTTTACTTGGAATACCACCGGATGTATGCGCTTTAGCTCTTGAGACTCATTAATGGAGTTATTTTAGAATGCATAATGATGCTGAAGTTTTTGGTGTTTTTTTTTTTTTTTCTTTTGGGGGGTGGGGCTGTACGATTTCGCCCGTCTGTCAGCTAGCCAACCAACGTGAACGCACCACCAGGTAATGCATCTACACAGCACCGTAGCCTAGCAACAACAGTGCCAGAGACAACGGAGAAACAGGAAGAAAAATGTGCAACTCAAGCAAATGAAAAAGATTTTATTCATTTTCTTTTCAAAGCCCAATAACATCACTATGACAACGCTGCATTTAGATCTTCAAATACACTCTGATTGATTTCTGTCGTAACCATGATTCAGCGTATGTTCAATCACACAGTGAAACATGTTGTAAATCAATTATCTATAGATTTCAAGCTGTGCTATGTGACTTAATCTGCTAAGATGGTAAAAATCATTCAGTGTGAACCCTGAATCCTCTCCTGACGACTGAAACACGTTGCCTCCCCAACAAAACGTTTTTGTAGGGTAGTTAAGGGTAATTTAGTGTTAAGTTTTAATTTTAACAATAGTTCTTATGTTCTCTGATTTTATGTTTTCAAAGTTTTACTATCGCCATAGCTACCGTGTGCACGGTATATGCTACAGCGTATCCTGACGAGCACGTCTCTTCAAATGTAGTCCGGTGCCGCGTCAATGCAGACCACAAGTGTGTGATTGGTCATCTTTGAATTTCCTACCGCTATCATTTTCAATTTAGATAGAATGATAGTTTGCTGCAATGCCTGCAAAAATGACGGGGCTGAACTTTTATCAGCACCAGCTCATATAAAATCTACTTTATTTGCTGTATATGAGCTATGTACAGGAAGTAATTGGAAACTCTGAGCTACAGCGCTGCAGAAAAAGAACCCACACTCCTGCCTAGTGGTTGGTGGTGGAATTACAACTACGTGCCTTTCAAGTTACGCGATGGAAGAACCATAAATCAGGCTCAAGTTTCTTTCAAATGAAAAAGTGGGTCCAATGATTCAAAGGTTAAACATATAATAACAAACGTAGAGGTTTATCATTAGTTTTGCTGTTTCACCACAGAGCACCAGCTGGTGCTGAACATAATGGTGTTGTGCTATAAAAGCCAGTCAGTGGAGCTACAAAGAGCGGGAGTATAGCAAATGCTAACCTGGCCAGCGTATCCTCATCCATTTCCTCTTCCAGACAAAGAATTAGTCCGGTTCTTCTGGATTTGACTTTCCAAGGGGCAGTACGTAGAAGAAACTGCCTCTGGGCGTGATTGGATGGATGGTTGTACATCCGATCAAAAATAAAACATGACGTAGGCAAAACAACTATTATTGACAGAAGAGATCCAAAATGGCCGACAATGAAAGAGGAATGCCCAAGAATGACTGTTGACTGTTTTTGCAGTCAAACGTTATCAGTTCTTCACCCATCTTGGTTGTTTTGGATCGTGATTCTAGTGGGTATGAGTCACCTGTCTCATTCCAGCTGGATCAGGAGAGAGAACTTTGGCAAACTGAATTTCATTTTGGTTCAGTTATCTTTTATACATATAGAACCAATTCACAAAAAAACACTTTAAACAAAAAGTCAGTTAAATTCAGTTCAGTTATGTTCCAATTCAATCTAATAGACTGTAATTCATGGTCCCATTCATTCCAGTGGTAGAGTCCAGGCTCAAACTTCAGATCGTGACAATTCATAATAAAGCGTCCAACTGAGGCGACAGTGAACCGGGTGTGGCTGGCTAGGCTATCCATGCACATGTTTTATGGACATTTTCTCTATTTGGACACTAAACTGCACTTGACACGAAATAAGTTTAAGAACTTCATTGAAATACTTGCATGGAAGTGTGTTTGAAAACTGATATATTTTCACCAGTTTATGTTGATATGAACACAGGCCCTCAAGTCACCCCCCATCAACCACATCAAAAATGTTAGATGTTTATATAATGTTGGGTTTGGTGATGAATGTTGGAGCTTTGGCCACCAAGATACAAAAAAATAAAAAGGAATGGAGAACCAGTGCTAAACTGGTACCAATTCTGAATTGGTTGGCACCAAAGACTCATAAAGCTCCTGAACAAAGGAAATTGAGTTCAGTCAATGACATTCGATTTTCGAGTCTGATCTTCTGTCAGTAACACATGACCTAACTCCAGCAAATATAAGTGTTTCACAAAATGCAGAAAAGGTTGTTCCGTGTCAAAGATTGACCGTACAACAACATCATCGTATCACTCTGGAGACTGTAGCACAGCAGCTGTCTACCGTCCAGCCTCCTCCTGACTTCAGGGCTGTCAAGCTTCAGCGACATAAACATGCTACAGCTCAGACCCGGTCACACTGGAGGAACACTCTTTAACATTTGAAACAAAAAATAAGACAGAAAACTCACTACACAGCTACCAGTCATTTCAAATGCTTCTGTTTATCCCTCAGATGACTGTTGTGTTTGCAAAAGTCTGACACCAAACATATTATCTGTGGTAAAACAAGAGGAACAGCAGCAGAATGTCAGAGAACTGTCATCAAGACGGTTTCTGAAGGATCTCCAGCCTTTTACTCCACCAGAGCTCAGTTAGTTCAAGTATGCTCTGTCACCAGCTGTTAATTACTACATCTAAGATACAACAATAATAATGCAACACACAAATATAAATGTCTTGATTTCATGTTTTGCTTTAGATTAAGGCATTCAATAAGTACAGATACAGAAAACAGGTACTGATACCAGTCTAGAAAAACAGCTAATGATATCCATCACTAGCAGCTTGGTAAAGGACACCCCACATCCACTGTCAGGGTTGTTAGGCCGGGGACATACTTGCAGTTTGACGATGCATTTGCCCCCTTTCGCGTACACAACCAGCTGGGCTGCGAATGTTTCTTTCTTCCATACTACATGAGCAGAGCGCGTAATACCAGAGGTCTCCACTTGGGGGCAGAATGCAGAGCCGAGTACAACAAGGGAGACAGAAGACGTTATTATTTTGTATTTCTTGTGGTCACAGCCAGAAAAAAACTACACCAGCATCATTGGAGATATAATGTTAGACCATAAAGTCAATGATGTCGGGACAGAAATCTGTTTCGTTTTACTGTTGTGGGAAATTAACAAGAAACACAGATTATTTCGTACAATATTTGCAAAGATTGGCAACCTGTTCCCAGCCTATTGTTTGTTCATTTTTTCACATAATCGAGAAAGAGAGTAGAGAGTAGCAATAAAACAGCTGTACACATGATCTGAACATCTGGGTAATACCTGTCAGCTCTTCTGACCCAATGACCAATCAAAGACGAGGTTGCACTGCCTTTTTAATGCTAGTTAATCCTGGCTTGGTTCAGTCTTTCAGATTCAGCTTATGGTGACTCAGTTAAGACCACATTTGACTTAACTGAGCGGTAATATTCAGCCGATAAAGTTTTTTTGTTCTTATGGCTTCAGATCATTCAGGTATTTACTTGGGGTTACAGGTTATGGCTTAAGTCATGCTGTTAGCTTAATTCCAAAGTCTGACTCACTGTAGCCTCTCAGTTAAGAATGAGCAATGGAATCCAAAATTAGCAGAGCTGGAGGTTCTATTAATATAACTTTTAGATAAGTATTATCACCCCTGCAGCAATTAGGTCAGATTTAAGCCTCCTGCTGTGCCAGGAAAGTCACTGGGGAGGTGGAAGCTACTCCTAACCAGGGGCCTAAATCTTTGTTCCCTACTAATCAAGTGAAGAGGGGCTATTATGGCAGTTAACATTTAGCGCTTAAATGTGAACACTCTTTGTCAGTAGTTAAATGTCAAGCCCACGATGGCTTCCTCTCTCTCTGTGTGCTTTGCAGCCAGCGGAGGTGTTAGTAATGCCGGACTGACCACTGAGCCAGTGGGACAGAAAAATCTGCATTCATACCTGTCACATGCATTTACACAGTTTTCTGTTCCTCTTCTTCCAACTCAAATCTTTGGGGTCTGCAATAACTTTAGCGGCTCCACTTGGCAGGGCTAACGGGTCTCAGAGAGGGATGTCATGAGTGGAGTGGAGCAGAGAGCTGAGGATGGCTCTCTAATAGATCTGGGCTGGAAAAGTAGAGGAATAGCTTGTTATCACTTCCACATGTGGCTGCTTTTCCTCTCTTCTGATTGCAGCACCCCAGCAAATCCTCGTGTTTCACACTTATTCTCCTCTTATCTGCTTTCTGTCTCACTTCATCCCGTGTCCACGGTATTTCTGTCTCCCTTTATTTACTCGTTCCTCCACTCTCCTCCTCTCTCATCCGTGTTGTGGAGACATCACAGCCTTCAGGGTTTCCATGAAGTTGTCTATTTTGATGATCTGATTTTTTGACACATATGCATTAAAGGGTTACAATTTCTTGCTTTGTGGAAAATATCAGAAAAAAGAAAACAGAAAAAATATATCAGTGAGAGTTTTAACTAGTTAGCCCAGGGTGCCAAGCCATTTCAACCTGGTCCACATCATCACCATGGTTACCATATGTATATCGATGGATGGATGGATGGACAGATAGATAGATGAGGCTTCTGTTTGAAACAAATTGTTGTAAAATGTCAAATTTCACAATATTGAATCTTTTTTCATGAAGAAGTGGATTTTTGTCATAAAATCCTAAATTTCGCAAAAATCGTGACCTTTACTCAAATAATCACAAATTATTTGTGGATTTTGTTGTAAAATTGCAAATTTTACAAGATGAAGATTAAAAAATAAATAAATAAATCATACTTTACCATACAATCACACCTTAAAGCAGCTGCTCTCCACCTCAGTTATTCCACCTTAAAGCAGCTGTTCTCCACCTCAGTTATTCCACCTTA
>JBAMYA010000011.1:11522573-11550995 GCA_037176975.1 Arrhamphus sclerolepis | reverse complement strand
CTTCAGTTATTCCACCTTAAATCAGCTGCTCTCCACCTCAGTTATTCCACCTTAAATCAGCTGCTCTCCACCTCAGTAATTCCACCTTAAATCAGCTTCTCTCCACCTCAGTAGTTCCACCTTAAATCAGCTTCTCCCCACCTCAGTAATTCCACCTTAAATCAGCTTCTCCCCACCTCACTTATTCAACTTTCTGATGTCAGAACTGAATCAAACGTTTCCTCAGAAATGTTCTACTCAGAAGTTTATGATGGTCTTTAAACACTCTTGTGGACCAGATAACATGAGCGGTAGACCAAGCTAAAGATCTAGTGTGGATGAACAGCCTTTGGATGATGTCATAATATATTTAGTACACAGAAATTTCAGTTTCAGGAGTCTTTAGTGTTTCACACGGTTTTGGATCTCTGTTGGAGGGATTAAAAAAAACAACTTCCAGAACATATGCTCTCATTTGTTTCTGTTTTTTTAAGAATAATGGCATGGATGGGGAATACTTAAATGACCCACTTAAATAGTTTTAAGCTTTAAACATTATGCATTATTAAGAGTGGGACCACTTAAAGTGAGTGCTGTGCTTGCTAGCAGAAGGAAGAGCCACAACAGCATCTCAATCAGATCATTTCTCTGCCTGTGTGTAGGAGGCGCTCTACTGCCTTCCCTGTTATCATGCCCACATGTTGCATTCAGCACTTTGTTTAAAACATGCTTTATCAATAAATTTGACTGAATATGTAACGCATAACAATTTGACTCAAACTGCAAGTTTACCTACACCTGCTACTTTAGGGATCTGATTCTATTGAAAATCTTTTCTAACGACCTAGAAAACACATCTTATTGTAACACGAGGTGTAAATATCTGCACCCGTCTACTGACCCGGACCAATCTCTGCCGTTTTAATTTTGATCCCGGTTCCTATTGAGTGAGCACCACAGTTTCTTAGAGCCTGGCATGAGACAATTTTCATGAATGTGTCCATATGTTCCACATGAAAGATACTAAGGGCCTCTTAGCTGGTAAAGACAATTGTGCACATCTTATAGCTATTTCTGTATTTTAAAGAAAGTTTTCTGGGTGTAGCTACATGCTGCTTGTTTGTGGCTTTCTTTTCTAGCATGGTGCTTACATCTAATATGCTGCAGCTGAACTCTGGTTTGTTTGTTTGTCAGGTAGTTATTTTGCCTCCATTTTATTCTCTGACATGAACAACTGTTTGGCAGGTCTCCAGTTTGGCAGCACTCATCTGGTTCAGAGCAGAACTTTGGCATTCGTAGAAATAGAAGAGATTGTTGCCAAATGCTCCATCCAGAGACAGCTGACTGGATATCACGATGTAACTGCTCAGTTGGTTGCGCTGGAGAATTAAAATTTCAGAAATCAATGGTGGTTTCTACAATATGCATATGAGTATGTGACTCCAATCAGTTTTGTAAACTGCTTGCTACCCTTGGTGTGGGATTCAAGGTATTTTACAGTTGGCTTGGTGTGCCTTCTCCTGCCTCCTCTGAGTGCTTTATGTGGATGTGATTCGAGGTGTGATGTGAAACAAAATGCCACACCAAATGTCAGATTACTGACTCACTCGTGTGCCATCTGGATTCTATTATGCAAAGTCACCAAGGAGCTATTCTCCAGAGAAATCTTACTGTATAAGCAAAGGGAAATTTAATGTGAGTAATCCTCTCGCGGATTCGGAGGCAATTGTATCCAGAGGAAAGTGTCTGAGATTGGTGTCTGCAGACTGCTGATCGTAGATTTGTATGGTTGATTTGGCCATTAAATTTGACTGACAAACACACAGCTGCGTCATCCGCACACTGGCAGAAAAACAGCCATTTAGCAATTTGAATGGGGGTCCCGCTTAACCCGCCAATCTGGATGGCTTGTCAGTCAGAAATGATTAAGTCATCATATTATCAGACAGCACCACTGGCTTTGAATCTGTCCTAATACGCCAATTCAAGGAGATGAAGGCACCAACTAATGGACAGCAATGTCTGCAGGAGGCCTCATGCTTCACTATTTTGTGACATTAGCTCAACAAGCCCAGGGGGGCGTTGTAGAGGAGGTGTCAGAAGCTGATAAACTGCCTGAGAGTTTAGGAGTGCTTTCTGTACTGTAGTTTCTTCAATGTGTTTAATTGGTCCACAGATTATGATGGGCTCACTGAACATGGCTCTTAATGAGCCTCGGTCCTCTGATTCTTCTCAACGGGTCGTTCAGCTCGGCATGTCTCTCTGGACCTCTCAGACTGGGCTTTGAGCATAAACCGGCGGACTGAGGAGAAAATACTAAAAAAAAAAAAAAAAAGGCATAAATTTCTCCATGTTTGAGCTCTCCAAGTGTACTTTTTAAGTGAAAGACGGGGTGTGCTTGCTCGCTAGTGACTACTCACTTTGCATAATAAAGCCACAAAAAATTGATTTAGGCAAAAAAGCCAAGAAAAGAAAAATCATGGTGGTAAAGACTGGATATATTTCCTCATTTCCAGATGGGGAAATTCCAACTTTTGTGACCAAAACATTGTATTTATATGCAGATAAACTGTGAACTTCAACCATTCTTATGATAGGAGAGCTTCTGTAAATAGTAGGAGCTATTAAAATTCTTAAAAAAGTATGGATAATTTGAAGCCCCAAACTGACATTTAACCGACGTTTATAATGAGCTACAATTAGTGCAAACCTAAATTCAGCATTTTACCAGCTTAAGCCTAGAGGATGGAAGCAGTTTTGCAAGAAATCACTGAAAACGCAGAAATAAATGGGTCGATAAAGCTTTTATGAAACTAAAAAATAAAATTCAACAGGGCTATCTGGGCTGGAACCACAGGCATTCATGCCAGTAGTACATAACTGGTGCTGATATGTCCAATACCAGTAGAATCATGTAGCGATACACGTGGTGTATTATTATTTTGGTTGTATATAATGTTTACGTACCAAACTTCTGAAGCAAAAGTTTAGTTTTGTTTTGCACAATAATGAGAAAGTTTTAGCCCAAATCACTAGACTTTCATAGGCACCTTTATTCTGAAGATAAATCATCATTTTTTTTAAAACTTTGATGATGATGAGCATTTGACAATTTGAATTTCCCTTCGGGGATTAATAAAGTTCTATCTATCCATCCATCCATCCGTCCATCCGTCCATCCATCCATCCATCCATCCATCCATCCATCCATCCATCCATCGGTTTTGCACAGAAAAACAAAACAAAAACATACAAATTTGACTTGAAGGACCCTGTTTTAATGTGCAAACTTAGAAAAACAATTTTTGTTGTTTTTTTTAAATCCAGAATGGAGAGAATCTTCATTTTCTGATGACTTTTCTGTGAAGGTCGTGTTTGTCCTGCGTAGCAGAGGAGCACACCAGCTCCGTAGAATGTTAAGTCTTCCTGAAAGCCTTTTGCAGTCGAGCAGGGGCTTTATTGTTCTGTTTAGCAATCCTGCAAGCAGCTGCCTCAGTTGGTTACTTGATCTTTCAAACATCTATCTCGACCTTCATCGCAAATTAACTGTTATTTCTTAACCTCATTAGCAAATGGCTCCTGTTTTGAAGGCATCAGATCTTTTAGGTTTTCAGAGAGCTGGTCCCAGGACTACGATTTCAGATTTTGTGGTCCTTGCTTCACCTGGTCTTTCCTCGTGGTGACTGTGAACACGTGTGTGACAAGCCTAGCCAGGACTGAAATCTCCGGGTCAGTCCTGCACCCCCCCGGCCACGGTGAAACTGAGCAAAGAAAAAAGCATCAAACTAACCTTGTACTAAAAAGAAGGTTTCAACTTTAACTTTATGAATTTTTGTCATATTTTCTACATTGGGGGGCAGATATAAGCACATTTTGCACATCAAACTTAAAAAAAAATGTGACTCACATCATAATTTATTTATTTATTCATGCACACTCACACCTCCAGTCAGTTTTGAATCACCAATCCACCAAACACGCATGTTGTTTTTTTGGACAGTGGGAGGAAGCCAGAGTATCCGGAGAAAAGTCACGTAGGCGCGGAGAGATTACGCAAACCCAACACTGAAAAGCCCTGGTGGGGATTTGAACTGAGAACCTTCCGCTCTGTTTTTGTTTTTAATTTTCCAGCACTGCCTGAAACATTTCAAACTACTCTTGAAACAGAAAAGAACCAAGTGCAGAGAAATGCTCAGAGGGCAGATTTGTGCCTCCCATGCAGCACTGATACGGTGGTTATAGGTTAAGTTGGTCTTGTTATTCCACAGATAATTACTAAACAGACATATATTTACGCGGTTCTTTTGATATATGCAGGAGAAACAGCCTCTGATGTCTACAGATTTACCATCCCTGAGTTATGTTTTCTGTGCGAGTCACTGTTAAGCAGAGATATGAATAAAGAGAAAGGAGAACACAGGAAAGACACATCCCATCTATCTCCATAGCTTCAGCAAATATGGAAAGCCATGATGTGAGCGCGTCAGTCCTCGCTCTCCTCCCTGACTCCAGTGACAGATGTAAATGGATGTTTCAGCAGTTGGCTCTAATGCATTTTTAAACAGGCACAGCAGCAGACAGCAAATGAACGTGTTGCAACGGCAACACTAGGACGGAGTCTCCATCTATTCGCTGCCTCCTCCTCCCACAAGCGACACACAAACACCCGCTCGCACACACGGTCCTACACACTGCTGGGAATAGCTGTCATTCATCAACTTTCCCAGTACAATGGGCTTAGTAAAGGTCCCATCTTTCAACTAAAGCACCTCCACAGTGCAGTGCCCAGCCAAGCATCGTGCCACAGCATCGCACCCCATCATCCGCAAAACTCCTGCTTGGTCGGACGGATGGATGACTGGCTGAGACTTGTTTACACTGTGACTTGAAAATGGAAAGAATTCTGCTTTATCCAGATAAAACACAAAAGATATGATGGCAGCGTTAAGTATGCGTGGAGCTGATGGTGCAGTTGTAATAAACTTTCTTTATTATAGGGTTATCAGGGGTTTGGATTTTTACAGAATAGCTTTAACGATGGAAATCTGGACTGGAGGAATGTAAACACATGCTGTACGTGGAGACGGCCCAGTTGGGTTCATTGTTCATTTGGACCCATCTATGCCCAACCTCTAACTTGTTGGTTTATGCCTCAAGATATTGCTTCAGTATATCCACAGCACCTTTTTTTCACCAACTTGAGGCTCCGTTCCCATGATTCACTAATGGGATGGCGTCCTTCTTTGTTAATTCTTCAAACTTAATGAAGATCACTAATAAGAAACAAACACTTTGGTTTTCACCTGTCCTGCAACATGTTTCCAAAAACTGTAAAGGTTTTCTCAGTGTGTGGCCTTTTAATGGGCAATGGTTTAAATTGTGTTTCAATGTTGATATTGGTATTCTCTTGTATGTCAGATAAATATACATGACTGACTGACAGCTAGCCATTGGCTCTGCTGTTGGCTTTGACAGATTTTAAATATGTTGGCCACAATATTTAAATTCAGTCAATCAGTCTATTGATCCATTGCTTGTATGAGAAAAAGTGTATTTTTGTCTGTTCTGTGGTTTTACTTCCTGTATTTGAACCATATTTTTATATTCTGTCTGGTTTTAACATGTATTTTCTCATTTATTCTTGTGCATTATTCAGTTGTTGCCGTTAATACGATGTGTGCATTTTACTAAACGGTGAACATGTCTTTGTCATTGGTTTCTGCATTCCAAATGTCTTTTTTAATGATAACTCCATAGATTAACGTGGCCTCTGTGTCTGGCCTCCTCTTACTGTTAAATAATACAGTTTTCCAGGGATAAGAGCGCCTGCATGTTTCAGGATATGATGTGATAAATATTGCATACCAGCCCTGCCTTGTTTTTTTTTTCTTTCCTTTCCTTTTCTTCCTTAATGTTTCTGGTGTTTTCTCTTACTTTACAGATTCTGTTTGATGAAAACAGTTTTGAAGGTTCAGCTGATGTCACAGCAGACTCCATTCATCCATGAATCTCTCCCTCATCTCCCTCCAT
Source organism: Arrhamphus sclerolepis (assembly GCA_037176975.1). Lineage (NCBI taxonomy): Eukaryota > Metazoa > Chordata > Actinopteri > Beloniformes > Hemiramphidae > Arrhamphus > Arrhamphus sclerolepis. Next base: position 11,544,986 of record JBAMYA010000011.1, on the reverse strand, counting down.
TTCCATTCTACTAATTTGAGCAATTTAAAGGGATATTTCACCCATTAACAGCAGCTGAAGGATGTTAATCCGGTAACTGGTCTTGGCATATTTCAGAATCGCCACCAAAAGATTTAAATTTACAGCTTCATTTCACTGTGAACTATCTCTTTAATGGTCTCGTAACTCTGTTGTCTGTGTGTGAGTCGATGCAGAGTGTTTCTCATGGACACTGAACATTTCTTTCATTGCTTTTGTCATTTCAGGTACTCATCAGCACAACTATAACCATGTGGCTCTAGGTAGCCCTTCACGCACACCTAAGAATGGTAAGAAAAAAAAACAGAGCCAGAGGAGAATATTTCAGTAACTGCTAGGTTCAGTGTTTGGAAGACCTCAGAAGAATACGCGGCTTGACACGGATGTCTGAAAAACCCATTCACATGGTCCTGAATTCAATTTGCTCCACTGAAAATCTATTCAGTTATTGAAAATGAGGCTTTTATGTTGTCAACATTAAAGCCTCACATCTGCCAGTCTGCAAACTCCGGGCCAGCCGAGGGTCGCCAGACTGGCAGATGTGCAGAAGCAGCAGTTGTGTAACGATGTAAGAGAAGACAGAAGACATAAAAGGAGTGAGAAAGAGGCCACAAGCCGAATGTTCACTGCCTTTTATGTTCATCAAATCACCCTGATCATGGTGTTTTGATTAATTTGCTATTTTCATTCAAAAGAATGAAAAGAAAAGACAACTTGCAAGATTTTCGATGAATTCTGCAGCCAGAATGGATCTTTCTTCACAAACATAATTGACCATATGGCTCACACACACAGATAAGCAAGCTGCAAAGTGGGAACAAATGCCTGGAGATCTATGGAAGACATGAAAAATCCATTTCAACAACACATCTAACACAGACACTTTGATCACAGTCTGCCTGGAATCCTTCAAATTACAGCATGTAGTGTATTTTCTAGATAAAACCCAATGCCACAACCCTCCCAGCGCACCACAACTGAAACAACCAGGAGATCCTGCTCCATATCACAAGCAGAAAATGTGCAATCGTACACAGACGTGCACACCACAGGCCTCTGGAAGTAAAAGCTGATTTCATTTGAATAATTGTAAGGGTTTTTTTGGTTTTTCTTTTCTTTTTTGCACTTCTCATGCTGAATGTGGAGAAGGTCTACGTGTGTGTGTGCTCTTTCTCTCGCCATCGACATGTTTCTGAAATACCTGTTTTTCACTTGGGTTTGGTAGCTCACCGGTCATTGAGGCGTGGTAAGTCATTCATACATGTTTTTGATTTAATGTGAGTGCTTGTTCACTGCATTTTAGCTCACATTCGTATACCCTCACGTCTGTCTTCCTTCCTTTCACTTAGACTGGTGTATTTTCAGACCTGATTTAAGTAGAATGGCAAGTCTGGTTGACAAAATGAAAGCTGAGCAAGTTCCAAAGTTGTATTTAACCAAGAAAAGCAAAACAATTCCTGTTATTGCTGATGTACAGGACTCAAACCAGTAATATCTGTGTTTAATGTTCTAATTATTGTCAACAAATCCCACAAAAGATTCAGATAAAGATTAAAAAATTTACTTTTTCTTTTGGGTTGTGAAATTTGAGACCTTCATGTTAACCAAGATGTTTAAATAGATAAAAATAATGCAGTTTTTTTTAAGGCTGTTTGGATAACAGATGGACTTTCAAAAACACATGGTTTGTCTCAAAAACAACTAAAATGCAGAAGCCATGTGTGAAAAGCGAAATGCATCCAAGTGCTTTTTGCTGCAGTTCCTCCACTGACCACTAGGTGTTGACACCAAAACAGAGCAAAACCCCATTGACCCCCATGTTAAGAGTGACAACTTTGCAGCATTTTAATGTTTAATGTAACTCAGAACAGACCATTGACTCTTCTGGAGAAAGTGTCTCTCTTGTTATTTAATACGATGTGTTTTTAATGGTTTCATGCTTTTGTATTTCAGCTGTGTTGTAAAGTGAGTTTTTACATGGCTACTACTTCACCTCCTCATTTCCGTGGACAACACATTGGTGTACGTTCATAGACATTCGGGCTTCGTTTAGAACAGTTGGTTCAGTTTTGGATGTGAATTTAGCTCCAGAATTGTAGAAATAACGCTGGCTTCCCACGGTATGATTTTTACCGTCTTAGATTAATTCCAAGTCACACTGCAAACGTGAAATCAGAAGATAATTCATTTCCAGCATGTTCCACTGTGTGACTGAACATACGTTGATAATGGTTACAACAGAAATAATTGTAGCGACTTCACGTCGTTAGCAGGTTGCTGCTAATGCGCTAATACATGATAACTTTAAAGTTAGCGTTGCTGTAGTGGTGTTCATGCGCTTTGAAAAGAAAAGAAATAAAATCAAGAAAAAGAAGGGTCTTTCTTCTTTATTTAGTTGCCCATTTTCCTTCTCGTTTCTCCGTTGTATTCGGAGCTGTTGTTGCTAGGCTACTGTGCTGACTGGACTCGCTGATGTTTACGTTATTTCATGGTGCGTTCCTATTGGTTGGTTAACTGACAGAGATTGTAGAGGCAGCAACAGGCCGTCACCCTCTGAGATGATTCCTCTGAATTTCTGGCACTATTTTTGAGCTACTATGGAACATTTTTCCTACAACGGACCATCTTTAGACTGAGACAGACCAAATCAACAGCGTGAACCCGACAGAAAACACAGGACGGTGCTACTGTTGCCTTTACAACTGTAAAACAAACAAAGCCATCACTGCTTTTGCAGAAGTCTGTCCTGTCAATGTACTTCATCTGGTGAAGAAAGTCTCTCCAGTTTTGTGAAAACAATACACCAAAAAAGAAAAATGCACGTAGGTGCAAGTGAAAGGACCTTGACTGATCTCATTTACTGTACTGCAACCACAAATTTAACGTTTTTGTGGTTCTGTGAATGTCCCAGGAATCTCAGCTTAATTGCGACGGTGAAACAGCTTTTCTGAACATCTTTACAGCTGATACTCGAGCATCAAAGTCTTTGTCAAGAGGTTAGAGGGGCGATAGTTGGAAATATTGTGAGACGCTGCTCCTTGAGATCTAAATTTGATTCTATTTCAACACCTGTTTCTGTTCACTCAGTTCTGTGAAAGACTTTGTGTCCAAGTGTATTACTTTACTATTTTCCATTTACGCAGAGTTTAAGCCATAGCAACATGGGGGTCGGGGTTAAGAAAACGGCGTGGTTTGGCTTGAAATGAGCCTTTCACAGTCTTCAGCGCTCCTGACAGAAGGTCGGTGTGTGATAAGTTGGGGGAGAGAAGGAGCTCATCGCTTCTGAAACACCGAGATTGAATCAGCGGTTTATTCCAGCAGGCGCTGAACAACCCTCAACAGTAGCTGCTTTTTTTTTTTGGATCTTTCATTGGATTTGTTGGCTGTAAAAACATACACGACATCATCAGTCGTATTCTGTTAAAAGCTGCTGTGAATTTGTTTTCCCCCTAACTGTGTGACTATTTGAGCCAGGTCTGTGTGGTTGTTCTGTCTGTCGTGATGAAGCACTGAAATGTGTTTGCTGTTGAGAGAGCTAACAGCATGCCACAGTCTGAGTCGATTCCCCCTCACTGACGCAGGATGGCTGAGAGTTTCCCCTCACAAATCATTCACAGCCTTCAAACCCTTTCACTGCAGCTCCCAGGACCCCCTGCAGCCGACGACCCCCGCTGCCACCCTCACGTCCTACTCCATCCTGTCCTCTTTCCTTCTTGTATTTCAGTCTCCCTTTTGTCCCTTTCTAAAATATCTTATCTTCACCTCTTTCCCCTCCTGCAGCAGCTACCTAAGCCCTATTTTTATCTGTCCGTCGGAGGCTGGTCAGAGCCGCACCCATGCCGCTGCTCTGCACTGCGTGACAGCCTCACAGCTCACAGGGGAAGGCAAGATAGAGTGCTAGAGGGAAAGAAAATGAGAGAGAAGGGACAACTGAATGAACAAGAAAGATTTAAGGAGCGGAGGAAAGTGGGTGGCAGCATGGTAGGATAGATAAGATTGACAGAGTAGGAAGACGGAGATGAATGGGACAGACTCCGGATGTTTGTGTGCATGCATGTGTGAGGAAGTGAGATAAAGAGAAGAGTGAGAATAAAAGAGGACTTAGTTCCTCCCTGTGCCTCCCCCTTTCCACCCCCGCCCCCGCCCACTCCGCCCTGCGAGTCTTTTCTGGCATCATATCACATCGCTTCAACAACAGCCAGCCCGGGCATTTTTTTTCCTCTCTGCCCTGTCCCAGATCGCATCATGGCGCTGTCACCAGCAGGGTCACTCTCCAGCACGCAGCTGTTGTTTGGTTGTTGTCTCGTTTTCTCCCCCCTGCTTTTCCTTTCCTGGTCCGATGTCTGCTCGTGTCATAGCACCATACCACCTGTCAAGTCAGTCCCGCAGACGTGTCCGCCTGTATGGCCCCATCACTGCCGCCAGAGAGCTGGGGTTTTAGATATGCCACCGTTTCTGAAGGGCAGACTCACACTCCAGTTAAGCTGTGCTCTCGTACGTACAGAATAGAAACTTCAAAGGCCTGTGGGGATGTTGGAGGCTTTTTAGAAATACTGAATCCAAACTGCAAACCAACAGATGATTGTGCCTCATTTGCTCGTCGACACTCATTGATGGAAACTTGAGGACCCTCCCCAGATTGCTGAGTTTGAGTTGAACTGCGTCCAGTTTTTTAAAATGGAAAAAATTACTTTAGGGAATGGAGTCTGCTTCACAACTTAAATGAGTTTTCCAACGAGGGCCTATGGCGCCAAATCCCCAGATGCTGCCTCCTGTTGTTCAGTGAAAGGTTACAAGGCAGGTAAAATGCAAAAATGCAGTGAAAACCCCTAAAGCACCTTATATAGCTATTAAAGTCTTTACACGCCTACGGTAATGTGACTACGATAGTCGGCGTGCTCATTGCTCACTTCGTTAATGACCTCATTTGGATTAAGGTTGCTATTTCCCGAACAGGGAGCAGCCGAAAATAAAGCTTATTTACATGGTGGAATTGTCTTAATTGGAGGTGTTTTTCTGTCCTGGACACACTTCAAATCAAAGCTCTATAATTTGCTTCGGCTGCAAAACTTTTATACGTCTTCAAGAACCAAGGAAACAAGTCCAGGTACCCGCTATTCAAACACTCAGGAATGCCATGGCCTGGAATTCTGGGAATCCACAAACATAGTGGCCAAACTATCTGACAGTAGCTGTGTCCCTCAGAAGATTCTCAAATGTCGCTTGTATGATGTTTGAGACGTCGACCTTTTCATTTTACAGGCTCATGGCCGAGAACATCCCGACATTCATCACACAGTTGGCTGTTGGCAAACCGTTGTCAGACGTGACAGATGCACCACGGTCATCTCTGAGCCTGAGACAAATCAGACAAGACCAGCCATAAACCTTTCTCACTTTTATCTAATAAGTTATAAGATTAAAAACCTTTCTGAGCAGCAAACAAACAACTCGTGGGAGAGGACACTAACTTGGGACTCTCATTGGTTCTAGGTCACATTAATTAAATGCTGTACGCTTATCTTAAGTTGCATTTTAACTGGTTGGTGAGCTGACAGAGTTGTAGGATTTCTGACAGTCAGAAACCAGTTTCTCCCAATAAGACATTGACCAGAGCTCCAAAAACATGAGTTTCAGAGTCACTCTTGAGAATCCCTGAGTGACACTACACTTGATTTTTTTAAAGTTTCTTTTTTATGCAGTCTATTGCTCCATGTTACAGGAAAACAATCACTTCAACAGAAAGCTCCAGAGGCCTTCTCTCATTGGTTTGAATCAACTGGACTTTTTGTTTGTTAATGTAGACGCCTCAAATTCCACCCATAAGTGAAATGTCAACGTCTTCTGAATAGATGACTTGGACTGAGTGTAGACTGAGCTTCTACACCAGCACTGCATCTATGAAGGATTCTGCCCCTAAACTGGGACATATGATCTCAATCAGGACCAACAAATTAGCATATTTAGCAGATTGTAAAACCTTCATTTATAGTCGTCTCCATACCCAAAAAGCTGTCATGTCTATGCTCCAACAGTCATTTATTAATCATTTGCAGTTCTCAGGAAATCACAGTTGGAGCAGATTGAGATGAATTGTGCTAGAAATCAGATTAAATATATTTCAGGGCATCAACTGAGAACATTTGTTTGTTTCTGTCCATAACCAACATCCTTTCCCCTGCTCATCCTGAAAGAAAGCCTCAAGTTTATATTTATATCTGCAGGCTTTTGTTTGTTAGAAGCTCTAATTTCCTTGGGAAAATATGAGATACCGTTGCTCTGGATGGCCTTGGCAGCACTCATAAATTATAAAAGTCTTCCTTGCCTAGCTGAATTAATATGCACAATAATAATTGAGCGTTCACGAGTCCAAGCATGAATTATTACTTAATACTGATGAGATTATAATAGAGCACCTCTGCCTCCAGGAAATATTTGTATAACTAAAACCCCAGCCTGTGCTCCTGCTTACTCTTCTCTCTACACTCCAGCAGGTGGTCCTCTGTTGTTTTCACATCAGGTCTCATCTTTGTGAGGTGTCTTTGAGGGGTGTTGGGGGGGTGGGGGTCCAGGAGAAGCCAGCCTGCCCATTATCTCCTCTTCTGTGTCTGTATATGTGCGTATGTGTCTTTAGAAAACAATCGGATAAGCGGCATCCTGACCTCGCAGACGGAGCCCTACGACCTGTCTTTCTCGCGCTCCTTCCAGAGCCTGTCACACCTGCCGCCCTCCTACGAGGCGGTCGTCAAAGCCGACATCAGCCGGTTCTCATCCCTGAAGAAGCTCAGTAGGTCTTAGTTTCACTGCACTCATGCAAGAGTCGGCATCCCTGCCCTGGTGCCCTGCATGATTTAGACAAAGAAATAAATAAAAGACTGCATCAATGTGCTTCGCTGACTTCTGACTGGGACTGACAGAGGGGCTCGTTTTTCTGGAGGTTTTGCAGCTCCCGCCTGACTAAATATTTGAGCAGATCGAGATAGATTTGAATCAAAATCAGCAAGTATCTATTTTTCATCAAATCAGCCAAGGCATCTCAAAGAAATTATGGCTCATTGACATTCCACGCAGCCCTTGTCTCCACTTTTAAAGACTGCAGCCACTATTTCTCTCGGAGCGTGTAAGTGCACTGAATGGCTTCTTGCTCCTGGCCCGGCTCGGTATTGATTTAGTGGCGCTACGCTGGATTTGTGCTGCGTAATGAGGTCTCATCTCATGATATTTTCTAAGCAAAATGCAAATATTCCTTAAGGCTTGTGTAATTTCATCATGGCTGGTCCACTTCACCGCTGGCATGCAGTCAAAGTGTAGATGACGATCTACAACTCATCCCGTCAGGGCTCTCTCCACGCTGGCTCCTATCAGCTGTATTTTATACTGAACACTCATTTATGAGTTTATTTGGGGTTTTTTTTTACATGAAAATGACTTGAGAGAGTTATCATAATAGATTTTGATGGGCAGTAAAACAAAAATCAAATGACTTTAACAGTCAGAAAACCTTAAAAGGTACAAATATCCTCAGGCAACGTCCGTCATTCCTCTTAACTTTTTTCTGCTTTCAAAGCAAATTATTTGTCGCAGCAAATAGCCAAAGGTCTTTGCTGTTTTTTTCTTTTTTGTTGTTGCTCAACTACTTTCTGCACACTGATAGATCATCTTGGATTGTGCTGGAGGGAAGACAGAGCAGCAGTTTCATTGTTGAGAAAATAAAAGAGAAGAATGATTCTGCTTATTAATGCAAATTGGTATCAAACTGCAGGGAAAAAAGCATTTAGCCCATTCCAGGACAGTGTGCATCACGAGTTATTGACTCACTCCGTGATAATATGGTTGATGATCTTGCAATGCCCTGCCCAGATTTTGAGGACTATTATGCACGAGAGACGAACATCTTGTTTTTATTATCTCTCATAATGAATCGATTTGCGGCAAGCCACCGTGATTCGCCGAAGGGGGGAATGAATGAAATCTGGACAGGTGGCACGAGCGCTGCTGGAAAAGACGCCTCACGCTTAGTAGTCAAAGGGGACTCGTTTCCATGACACTGGCGTTCATACGGTGGTTAACCAGTCACGCGCTGAAGCCCACGGACATCAATTCACAGAATTATAAATGTTTTCACTTTTATTCATTTATGTTTCTGTCTTTCTGACGGGTTGTCTGATACAGTTTTTATGAATGTGTGCCAGTGTGATCGCGTACTTAACGAGTCCTTCTGCATGTGTTTGTGTCGTGTGGCATGACTTTGGTGCTACATTCGCTTTTCCACACTGTTGTTTTGGGATGTGTCTTCCTGTCTTCCTGATCTGTCTCTCGATGCATGTGTCTGTGAGGGGAGAGCATCCACTGCAGGAAACCTCCTGCAGCTCTGAAGAATGGTGATGGAATAATCCAAACGTCTTCCTAGCATGCGTCCACGAGGTGCCTGCGTGTTTCCTTCCTTGTCCGTACGATGATGATTTTTGTCCCACGTGACCTCTGAAGGTTCTTCCTGTAGAATCCCACATGAAGGCAGTCTGGATGTGTGGACGTTATGTGCCAAGCATGTAATATATGATCCTACTTTCTATTCCCCTCCATGAGCTTGGAAAGGTGAAACAGTGACGGGTCTGCCAGCACTACTGTCTGCATTGTGTGCAATGTTCTCCGTTTCCTTCTTGGTCTGACCCCTCCCCTCCCCCCCATTCAAACTCCTACCAGTGTTTATAACCTCATTTGCCTCCTCTTCACCTCTTCTCTCTGCTTTTTCTTTCCCCCGTCTCTTCTGCAGCAGATAAAGACGGTGAAGACTACTACAGTCGTAAGCGCCACCTGCCTGACCTGGCAGCGAGAGGCACTCTTCCCTTGCATGTTCTCAAAATGAGTCAAGAGCAGGTGGGTTCGATTTTTAAGTGAGCGGGCTTCAAAAACAGGGTCATGTTCTCTGCAGGTTTAAGTGCCTGCTCCGAGTCTCCAGATTTGAATCTGTTAGAAGTTACATGTGCAGCTGGTGTTTCATTTGATCCTGCAGGAGTGGGTGGCGGAGCCTTTTACCCCTCAGCTTGTGAATAAACTTCACTCATTTATCTTTTGCTCGCCAGCACCGGGAGAAGCAGCAGCAGCTCCAGAGCCAGCCCCTGCAGTCCTCCATCTCCCAGGCCCCTCCCCAGTCGCAGTCCTCACAGCGGGAGTCTCAGCAGAGGCAGAGGCCCCGTCGTGTCCAGAGGGCCATGTCTCAGGACCGTGTCCTGTCTCCGCAAAGTGCCCCCCACCAGGACTACAGCATGTCCTCCAATGACATGTCCCCGTACGGAGGCAGGATCCTCTCTGACGAACAGCTGCTGTCCGCTGAGCGTCTGCGGTCCCAAGAGCGTCTTCTACCACAGGACCGCCACACCTCCCAAGACCGCCTGTACTCCAAGGACCGGATGTACTCAAAGGACCGACTCCTGTCGCAAGACCACCTGTACTCAAAAGACCGCCATTATTCTCAAGAGCGCCTGTATTCACACGATCGCCTATACTCCCAAGACCGCCTCCTGTCCCAGGATCCTCTTCTTTCCCCAGAAAAGCTTGTGATGTCACTGAAGCGCGGCATGGTGAGCAGCATCTCTGGAGGCTTCCGTGGCAGCGACAAGTCCATGTCGCGTGCCATCTCGCACACAGACGTGTTCATACCAACTACCCCCATCATGGATCGCTACAAGATGACCAAAATGCACTCCCATCCCAGCGCCTCCAACAACGGCGGCGGGGGCGGTGGAGGCGCCGGGGTGCAGGGGACGGGAGCGACCGTGCATTCCAACACTTTAGCCATGAACCACACAACGAGTAAAAGGCAGGCGTTCGCCTCCCGACGAACTCACACGGTGGAGCAGCTCCACTACGTCCCCCAGCACCACCAGCAGCAGCAACAGCCACAGCACTACCGCACAGGCAGCAAGACCGAAGTGACTGTGTAATGCTAGCCAGGGACTACACGAACTGCACGTGGCCAGTGGGCTTGGATTGTGGCACATGGGTACAACTGGCCATCCTTCAGAGTAGGGTAGTGGCAATTTCATTTTGTTTGACTGAACATTCCAGGACTGAGATCATCCGCTAGCTTACTGTGAGACCGGAAAAATGAGCAACACTGTACAACTGCATACACGGGCCCAGTAACATCTGAAGCCAGAGGGGGGGTTTAGTATTATCCAGCTAACTTGCCTAATATTATTTCCATTGTCTTGATTATCTTATTCGTCCACAGCCTGGTTCCGTGTGTGTTTTAGTGGGAAACACTGATAGTGTCTGTTTTAGCCTTTTATTGGCGACCATTCGTCCCACAAATCTGTTCTGACCTTTTCTGGCAAAATCTTGAAGGGCTTTGCATGGTTAAACACAAGAACTGATTCCTCTGTGACTTCTGTTGTGCAACACAACACCACCGCAGGTGATGAACTAGAGTGAGCCTGTAGTAACTTTATAAATATATAAATGACAGAATGAAAAAAACAACAAAAAAACAAAAAACAACAACTCTTTGTATGCCCCGTCCTCCTCATAGCTATATAGAATCTCCATGAGAGAAACTGAAATGGATGTTATCAGCACTTGTATTTGTGCCTCTGACAGGTTTTCCATTTCTTAATACGAAGTGGTTTTGTGGGTTACAAAGCACAATTAATACAAAATATTCTGTTTTGGTTTAAATAGTGATGGCTAGCTTGTTTTGTTCTTAAAACAATGGCAGAATTTTCTTTTTCTTTCTTTTTTTCTTTCCTTTTTTTTCTTCCAGTAGACAATTGTAAATAAGCTATATTAGAAGCAGTGTCATGGACAAGTCTGCACTGGATGGACTTTGTATTAGACTGTCTGTTTCCGATAGATTCTTTAAACACAACTATTAATCATCACTGTTTCGTGAGTTCAGAATAGAAACCCACTTAACCGAGTATTTGACAGGATCAATTAATACTATACTGTCTGTGTCGTTGCAAAACAGTCTGGACGAGAAGTGAAGGAGCGCTCTGTGGATGGCAGATAAACGGCGCTTCGTATCTGGATGTAGACTGTGTTCCATCAGCATCAGGACACTTGGAATTCATGGAAATGGATTATAATGCTTGTCAAAGTAGACTCAAATAAACCATTCATATTTTTCTAAACATGCAACGTGGCTCTGTGAGAAATATTTGTCTTGTGTGTTTGATTCTCATCATAACTTCTGACCACATTTTCCAGCCGTGAGCTCACTGAGCTACTCCAAACAACATCTGTGGTTGAATTTTTACAACAAATGAAGTCTCCTTGACTTTATGTAAATTTTTTGACTCTTTATTTAGCTCTCATTTAAACGGGAAAATTGAACTCTTCGGATTTAAAATGTTCTTTTACAAAAGAGCCCCGACTGGAGTAAATGAAAGAAATGCAGTAAATTACAAAATCTGTCATGGCTGCAGCTCGAGAACAAGAACATGGAGATAAATAACACATAATATTTAAAATCCTGTTTCAAAAAGAGACTTGGTTCCCTTTCTGCTGGATGAGTTTGGTACAATAGAGAAAAAAGAAATGTACAAAAAGGGAGAAATACAGGAAAACGCAGCAGAATGAAAATATGGACGTGGCACCTTTGGCATCACCTTTTTGTTCTCATGGACACGTACGGTTGCAGAGTTACAGGAACATTCCAGAGTTAAAGCAGCCACGCGTCTATTATTACATGGTAAGGAGTGTAAACTTTCATTAGGGACCAAACTGACATGGATCAAAGCTGTTCTGAGTTGAAGTGAAATATGCGTTTGCAGGAAAATAGCACTTTATGGAAGCCCTGGGAGTAATAGGCCCACGTCCAAAAGATTACCAGAGTCTGACAAGACTCAAAAATGTCCTTCCACCTAAGTGATAGAGAGGGAAAGGTCCCAGAAAACAAACACAGTTAATTATACCGACTATCTGGTTGGCTGTAAAGTTCTAAACATCAGTTAACGACTGATGTGGTGTGAAATAGTACATGAATAGTTCCTGGTCTCTGCTTCCTCAGGGCTGAATCAGAACTAACATATTTATGACTAAACAGTAAAGTGACAGAAGCACTGGGGGGTGAAGACCACCACCTCTGGATGCTGAGATGAGATTCTCTGATGAGCTGTTTGTACAATTTAACAGCACAGCAAGACAAATCTTTAAAATAATAGTAAATGTTCTGTTAGCTTGTTAGATGTCGACTCGCACTAAAAATTCTAATTGTTCAGTATCCAGCTGTTTTTTTCACTTGATGTGGAACGTATAAATCCAGCCCTGTATGTTTGTAATGCATGTGAAGTCTATGTTTGGCGACTGCCCCCTCGCCTTTTTTTTGCATCATTCTGTAAATTTGTTTTTTTCTGTGGCAAAGTTGCACATTTTAACGAAGCAGCTCTTAACCTACATCAGGGTTGAAGCTCATCCAAGAAGTACATTTTTGTTGCAGTTCCTCCACTGACCACTAGGTGTTGGCTCCAAGACAGAATTGTACAGTCAATGATTTTTACATGGCAGTTAAAGAAGGTTAACTCCGTCTTTGAGCCAGCCCCTAGTGGCGAAGCAATGAATTGCAGTTTCAACTAATTCCTCAATCCCGACACTGATGCTTGATTGGAAACAGTGATGATTAGTCTTCACTTTCCCCGGGAGTGTAAAAATTAAATATGCAGTATTTAAAAAACCAAATAGCCTACTGTATATTTAATTTTCAGTATTTCAGAAAATGAAGAACATGCTAAAAGTGTGATTTATTGCAGAATTTAAAAGACTGATGTTTGTGGCCGCTGCAGTGATAGTTCAGAATTAATGGTACAGTTCTGGTTCTGTGTTCCTGCCCTTTTCCACTGAGGTGTAACAAAAAAACACCATTATTTCTTTCCGTGGAGCAGCTCTGCTTAGGAAAACGTTTGTGTAATTTTCAGCCCAATCTGGCAAATGTTTGCAAGTCGATTGTCCAGAGGCGGGTGTGTTGCAGATAGTCTCTTATTTTGATTTCAGCACGGTGTGTGTGGCGCTAGCTGGCCCAGGCTGAGCCTCAGGCTGACACCTGAATTATTACAGTGGATTTTAATGCTGGTCAGTCCAATTTCAGCCCTTCTTTACATTCATGGAAATCCATCAGTGTGAATTCCCACAGCAAACAACGGCGCCTCAAACTGCACTCCTCTACAAACATACAAGATAGAAAAAGATACGGGGAAAAAAAACATAGAATAAGTGTGGGTTTCCAATTTACGCCGGTGCTCAAGCCCATCAGCATTTAAATGAAAATATGAGACAGCAATCAGAAGAAATCTATGAATAGGAGAGCAGTTTAAGCTTGAGAGGCAAAATGGCGATGATAGGTTGAGACAGCCACTCCAGCTCTGAGTGGACATGTCAACGCTGGCCTGTTCAAGGAAATAAAATGAGATCAATTAACAGCTTTCAAGTTGCCTTTCCAAGTCATACGTAGAACACAACAATGTATTTCATCATCTGTTCATTCTGCTGTACTGAAAACAAGATCAGCAGCCAGATGGCTCATTTTGTTAGTTTACATTTTGGTTTGGACTCATGATCCCAGAAGTTCTTGATTGTCTGGATGTGAGAAAAGCATTTCTAATTCTGGACGCAGAGAGTTTCGCTGCCACATCCAGAGTATGTCTAATCTTAAAATTAGGAGAATAAAATGTTTGAGATGTGTACTTTAGAAGATAAAGTACCAGCCAGGTGCTGCTAATCAAACACATTAGATTAGTTCAAGCAAATTAACTTCAGACGTCAGTCGTACTTTCGTCAGGGTTCATGGCTTCTGCTATTTTCATCACAAGAGTTACAGAAACTAAAACTGAGTCTTTTGTACTAAAATCAAATCAATCTACTATCTCAATAACAAAAAATGGCCGAAATGACAATTTCCACAAAAATCACAACCTTTACTAAAGTCACAATTCTTTTCATTGTAAAAACACAAATAATGATTAAAAAAAAAAGACTTTTGTAAAATTGCAAGATCGGGACTTTTTTATTTTCTTATTTTAAAAACCTTATTATGGAACAAAAACAAATGTCACAAAATTTTGACTTTTTTCACTTAAATTAGAATTTACTCTTGGAAAATATTATCTTTTTCATGATTTTGAAATTACAAATTTTTGTTGTAAAAAAAAGTAAATTTTTCAAAAATCACGAGATTTGAAAAAACCTTTTCTTGTTAAAATCTTTTAGCCGCTGTGCTGTTGTTCTACTTTTTGTTGACAGAACTGAATCAAACAGGCTGAAGTTTCCTCAGAGATGTTCTAGTTACAAGTTTATTATCGTCTTTACGCGCTCTTGTGTGATAAAATGATGAAATGGAAGTTCAGGACCTGATTTGGTTTGTGAGGTTACTTTTGAACAAACCACAAGACTTTAAGACTGTAACAGAGTCTGTTGGACAGATGACACCAGAGCGGAGATTTCTGGTCCACGTTTTACAAAAAACCAACAACACACAAAACAGGCAACAACCAGCCAAAAAAACCAAAACAGCTCATAACAGCTGTCAAGCACGGTGGTGGAAGCATGATGATCTGGACTTGTTCGCAGTCACTGATTTGACCACAAACTCGTCTCCACAGCAGAGTATTCTAGACGTGGACCATTCGTCCGACAGTTGAAGTCTCAGGCGTCGGCTCCTTAGGCTTTCACAAACTGATCCCCCATTTAGTTTTAGTTTTCATTCAGTAAATAATGACTGTGTAATACGTCACATCTGAGCTTGTATTTACTTCACTTGAAGAAATAAAAAAGACCAGGTGATTTTTTTTTATAACAATCTGACACAAAAAACTTAAATATTCAATTTTATTTTTCAAATATATTTATTTTTTCTTGCCTGTAGTTAAACAGCAGCATGTCAGGTGGTCATAAGCAAATTAAAAGCTTAGTTACTTAATTAATGATTAATGAAAGAAATGAACATTAGCCATGGTTAACCCAAAAAGGATGGCAAAAAAAAAAAAATTAAAAATCATCATTTCACAAATACACAAATTTTGGTTTCTTTGTGTTGTTGGGGATTGCTCTGACTGAACAAATCCTATAATTAGATCCAAACTTTGTTATACAGCTTCAAATGATTTGTGTAGATTAAATTCACAAGCAGACAAAATCGATAACTGATGACACTTTCTTTTCTGCAAAAAGCTCAATGTTAGTCCAGACTGTAAGTGCCAGTTTGAATGCGGACTGGGATAATTATTGTCATTATGAGTCCCATTAAGCTCCTAACAAGCGCGCTGTAGGTGCCGCTGCTGTGTTTGGTTTCTGCCCGACTGCTCAGACTGTGGTCCGTACAGACGTCTCCCAACCCCCCGCTTATCTCCCCGCATGCAGAACCTAACCTCACTTATTTCGGTGATAATCCACAGATTGTAGCCAGCAAACAGGCATTTGTTTTACGACAGATGCCGGAGTCAGATAAACATTTAATTAGCAACTCATCAGCTGTGTCAAAGCTAATTATTTCAGTCTCCAGCCATAGCCAAAAAGCCACTCTTCTTACAGGAGGTCTAAGTCTGCTGGCTGCTGCGTTTTCTCTTTGGGTGGAGAGGACTGGCGTGGACTGTGAGCCTCCAATCCAGCTATTCTGCCACAGATGTTAGAAGAAGGGCTTAGACTGACCCACTGTGTTAATTATCAGTTTTAAAAAGTGAATGCTAGCAGCCAGGGCCTTTTCTGGTGCTTTGTGGGCCCTATTCCAGACTCCAAGGCTCCTGAGATTCTGGGGGGTGGGTAATCATGTAAAAGTGAACTCTTTAGTGCCCCCCTCTGGTTGAGAGGCGCTATTGTCAAACTGTTACCACTGTTGAAAATATTGCTGCTATTGAAGTCGGCAACATGACCTCATCTCCTGGCTTCTATTACAAAGTAAACTTTGCATAAAGAACTTTAGTAATACAGTCTAATATCAACCAAACTCAAACAAACCTTAAGACCTTAAAAGTAAAAAACAAAAGACTTACTAATCCAATAGCAGCAAGGCTCGGACCCTATCCGACAGCTCTGCTTCTCCCAGCTCATGCTAGTCAGTTGATGCTGGTCCAATACTGACTCGTGTACGCGATCGCGCTGCCACTTCTGACAAAACCCTTGTAGGGTGTGGTTCTCCTCGGCTGCAGAGGAAGGATGAAGCTGCAGCTCAGGAAACAGCACCTGAGAGGGACTGACTGGCACACCTGTGCTGCATGTGCCAATCAGTCCTTCTATTTGACCAGCAGGACTCTGGCTAACAAGAGGGGACAACCAGACCAGCAGCCAGACCTGTACGTCTGTGTCTTTACCTACAGCAGACAGTGTACTGAATCTGATAAAAACGAGTGTTTATGCTGACTTTGACCGTAGTAGCTGGTACTTGCCACAACCCATGACGTTTGAAGTGATTATGTACGTTAGATAGCTTCATCATATAGTTAGCGTCCAGCTGACTCCACGTCGTAAACACTGTGAGGAGTCATAAAACTATTTGTGCAGTTTGACTATCAGCTGGGATGCGTGTCTTCTTGAATCTGGTCGCACACAAACTTACAGTCCTAGTGGAGGCAAGGGACGCCGTCAGGCTGTGGCAGAAGTATGATTCGTGCTAAAATAACGCTAAAATCATGTTAGAAACTGACGTTACGTCAAAGATTGCTGAACTGAATTGTGGCTTTAGTTCAATGCAGTGTCAGCCAATCAAATCGCGCCTACACAGCTAGAACTAGTCAATGAAATTGTACACGTAAAGAAAATTTAATTGTTTTTGGTTTAGTGAAGGTACGTCAGCAAACCCCCTGAAGCAATGGGGCGTCAGATTCCGCCTTCAACTCTGTTGTCCACTGCTGAAGGTTTTGAAAAGGTTACTGCACAAACACTGCCGCCATGTTTTGCTCATATCCTAATAATTCTAAAGCATATACAGTAGATACTTCACAGTGAAACACTTCAAAGTGTTTACTTACCTGCGTTTGGTTAAGACTTCATTCAACACATCTGGGAGCTCAGCTGGCAACAAATACGCTGGTCATTTTAATTTAAAACACTGTTCTTTCAGGTTGACCTTCCATCTTTGGAGCCCCCTGGTGGTGCCCTTGTGCATCTGCATAATCTGGAAGTGGAAAGAAATTACTCTGCTAGCAGCACTTCCGGTTGTCATTACAGCAAACCTCTTGAGTTTGTGGACGCACAAGTCAGTTAGTTTTTGGAAATTGTGGAGCAAAATACAGAAGAGAATAGATCACTTAGCATCAGTATGTGGACATGTTTGGCCCAAAAGTGCGATTTTCTTTGTCCTTGACTGACACAGATGCCATATATCTATCTGAAAAGGACTAAGGATTTTCTGTGGACCCTTGGGCCACATCTGGCCTTCACATGTGTGACAGTGTGTGTCAAAACCAATGGTAACTTGGCAAAAGTAGCCCAGATTAGGCCCAAATGTTCTTTTTGGGAAAGTAGTGACAGTATTATTTCTCCAAATGGCCTTTTGGATAATTAGCCCAGCTGTCAGGTGATAATTTCTCAGGTTTCTAGGATCGTTGGAACATGCCAAGAATGTATAATGGATAGGACATGCAGTTGGAGAACAAAACTGCATTTGATACATCTCCAAGGTAGTTCTTACTGCTCAGTCCTGCAATCACAATAGCATTTTAGTGAAATTGAAACTCTGCTACTTACCTATCATGCACACCATGGCATCCCTATATAACTCACATTAGCTTCCTAGAATGACTGGTAACCTAGCAACCACCTGAAGTCTCACACAAGCAGATGATTAAAAGATACCCTCCTTTTCATTCCAAGCATGAAGCTGTTGGTAGATACCTACCATCACGCTTCGAATGCCAAGAACACTGTTATCACTAAAATAAGGTGGAAATCGGCATTTGGTTTAGATTTAGTAAGAATGGGAACCCAGAGGAAAGAAAGTAAAATGCTAACAGAAAAAACATTTTTTAATTAAGAAAAAGTAATCTCAGTTGAACTTCCATTAAAAACGTCCTCCATTTCATCCTGATACTTACAACAACACAGTGGAACTTAAAACCTCCCTAAAATAGCATCCAGACAAGCCGCTTCTCTTCATCTTTCCCGTTTTTTTTGTTTTTTTTGATCATTGTGTCTCAAGCTACAATGGCAGAAAAAAGAAATACGTCACAACTAAAGCATTCAAGCAAACTACCAATGTTTATAAGCAAATTTACAGAAAGACAAGAAACTCAAGCTACCTAATAATCTGGAATGTAACAATGGTAACCATGGTTACAGTGTTTACTGTTTGGAGTTAGCCAGACACCAACTGTGAAGATGAAGCCATCTAACTTACATGATCACAATGAATATTGTGGCAGAGGCAGTGAAGAAAGTGAAGAGGGTTTTGTCAGAAGAGGCAAGACAAAGAGAGAGAGAATGTTCAACAACATCTGGTACAGGAGTCAGTATTGGACCAGCATCAACTCGCTCGTGTGACCTGAGAGAAGCAGAGCTGTCGGTTAGCGTCCGAGTCTTGCTGCTGTTGGATTAGTAAGTCACATTTAGTGTTTGAGTTTGGTTGATATCAGGTTGGATTAATAAAGTTCTTTGTTTGCTCACTGGTTCATAGTTTATCTCGTAATAATAGTCGGGAGATGAGGCAACAATATTCACAACGATGGTAACAGAGAAGTGCACTTCTCAAGCAGAAGGGGGTGCTACAGAGCACAATCTGATGAGGTGTTGCTTTAAAACCATAAATTTATTCTCACAATGATGTTACAGTGTATGAATTTTGTATGCAATCCATAGCCAGAATCAAAGTAGACTAACCTAAAAATAAACCTTTAAATACTCCATAAAAATGTCTGATATTTTATCTCTGATCAAGGTGGAAACACAGAAACAGGCACATCTCTGCTGCTTTAGACAGCAGATTCAGATGGCAGATAAAACTATCAGTGATCAACATCTGGGAGGTAAGCCTGTGTTTATTTACATCCGTGTGAAATCGCTCTGTCAGAATGGAAAGGTTGACAGATGCTAGCCAAAGGGAGATGCGTTTTAAATGGTGACCTGAATGACATGGAGATGCCGACAGGAAATAACTACAGAGGCGTTCTTTAGCACCCCTCTTAAGACACAAGACGCTCTGCAGTCGCTGGCTCTGTTTTCATAACGCCACCTGAAGCTGCTGGTCAGCAGATCAACAGAAATTGTTTGAGCCTGCGTCATTGCTCTCCTTTTCCTTTTCCTTCCCCTCATCATCCCTCTGTCTCAGGTGAAGGCTCTCAGTGACCAGGGGGAACATGGGACATACATGTGTGCTCGTCCAACAGTGAAGAATGACTCCATACTTTCTACTTTGGAATTTTTTTCACTCTTAAATGAGGGAGAGCAAAGATGAGAAGAGTGAAGTTAAGGAGGAGAGAGTTGGTTGAAAGATTTGGAAGAGAAGCGGCAGAACTGAGGGACTGGAAACTGGAGATAGGAGAAATGACTTCATGTTGAACTGGAGTGGAATATATTGAAGAGTGTATGAAAATACAATCTGGAATGGGGAGATAAAGCATCTTTATTGTCCTAGTTTTTCTGAAAAGAAAGAAAGCAGTTGAATGTAAAATATGTGCTCACATTTAAAACTATATATGGTGTGTGATCAAATATTAATTATATAATAATAAATGTGTAGGTAATGTTAATGATTTAATGAATTCAGCTGCAACCTTAAAATCATAAAATGGTGATATATTAATATCATTCAGCCTCACATCTTTATAACACCTGCTGCACTGACTCAGACCTTTGAAGCAGATTTTTTTCCCCACAGTTTGCATTTTAAATAACTTTGCTACAGAAATTAAAACAAAAACTTACCTCTGCAAACAATAAGCTTTTCATTCCGTGTTTTTTAGTTTTTACTCTTGAGATCAGATGTGTCTCTTCCTGTGTGTAACTTTTTCAAAACTGTTAGAATGAAGTCATCCTGAGGTGAAACTGATAAACTGGTTCATACATTTATCTTATCCAGCCCAGTCAAATACATTCCTGAATTCTTTCAGTACTTACACTCAACGCTGCCACGGAAGACTGCTGGCTAACATGTCGCTTCTAGAACCTTCAGGGCTGGACTGAGCTTCTTTGTGTAGTTTCTGAGTCATGCAGATCCTGGTAATCTGACAAAGCTCGACTAACAAAGAAGCAAACGTCTTTTTTGTTTCTTAAAGACATTTTAAGCGTCATCTGAGAGGCTTCTTCAGTTGTCACAAGATTTGCCTTAAAAAAACTCATCGGCACAAACGGCAGAGTCAGCTGCTCAGCAGTCCACCTGGACATGATGACATCAACGTCCAAGATCCAGACAGAGAAGACGAATTCTTCAAGACAGCACTGAAAACAAAGTCATTTTCAAATCCTTTTCCTGAAGTTGACACGTCATGAGGTCTTCCAGCCATGTTCATAGCCACAGCATGATGTGACTGGGAAGTTCCTTCTATCATCTGGTCCTGTGATATCACACTTCCCTCCATAAAGAATGGTTCCACCTGGTTCCATTAAGAATTTAGCATTTTATGCGCTACTTGTTCAAGTAGGTTCATTTTCATATGATTTTAGCCCTCCAGATTAATGTGTCGAGGACGGTTCCCCAACTCTGAGCGTTATCAAACAGGAACGTTTGGAGCCTAAAGGAAGAGAGGGTTTCTGTGTACAAAAAAGCCACACAAAGTGATATAAAAGTGCAGCTGAGTGAAGGAGGATTTACAGTACTGCCACTGGACATAAGAGCAGAAATTAATTGGATCTAACAGAGATAATGTCAAGTAGGATTTTAGAAAAACGCTGCTGTGAACTGTTTTAAATGGTGTTTCTAAATAACCAGAACCAAAGAACACTGCGTCACAGGTTAGAAATTTTAGTTTGTAAACTGAGTTTGAGTGTTAATTCTGTTTAACCACCATTTCTGAAAGATTCTGAAAATGTTTTAATTTCAATTAGTACCAGTTTGCCATGTGATCAGATACAAACTACTAATGAGGTGGTCCATGTGGTCAATTCAAGTCAAATCCAGTAAAACGAGTCATTTTTAAAGCTTGGCTCATTTTCTGTGAAGATCTTGAACACATTTCCAATGATCATCACATCTTCATTACCTACAGCAGGTTCAGGTGGACCCAGGGCTTTAAAAGTGGGGAAATTATAGGTGTGTGCACCTGCTGTTAGTGAGTTTTGTGTTTTTCTTCCTGCCTTTCCTCCATAAGCTTTCAACATCACCGAGACCAACTGCTCTCACTTTCCAGCTCATTTTAGCCTCAGTCTTGCGTGAACCAATATTTACTTTCTCACAATATATCCCAGCGGTGAATTGGGGGTGGGACCTGATAAATATAGCATTGTCAGTGTGTGTTCTTATCACAACGGACCAAGATGGTCAAAAGATTTTTTTTTGCTCAGAAGGACATGATGTTGATTTTGGGATGACCACATAGAGGAATGTGAGGATCACATTTCTGAAAATTCAGAAGTAATAATAATATATTTTTCTCTTTTTGTGGATGCAGTGATATTATTATTAATATAGTATTATCCTATTAAATGAATTTCTGTTCCCAGTGAAAGAATGTGATAACTGTTGGGTTATCTGTCAGTAAAAATGGTTCAGACTACACATTTCACAAATAAAGGATGGATATTAGATGAGCAATCTGTCCTTCTTCTGTTACTGCCCAGTCTGTTAGTCCGATCAAATCAGCTCTCACCAATCAGGAGAAAAGCAGAAAAATTTTTAACAAGGAATTTCATGAAGGTCTTTCATATTCTCCTTCCCCGAAGTTCTGATTGGAACCATAAAACCCGTGTGCAGCTGCAGGTTTGGAAAGCATCTTTGAATGTGATCAGAGCAATCTGATCTCAAAGCTTCTTGGGACCCTTCACAACTGAGCGGATTATGAACGGCTAATGTTAATGCCAGAGATCAGCAGAGCCTTATTCTTTTTTTCTATTTTTTACTTGTTTTTATTCAGGGTATCCTGTACGAATCACATCACATGCATATAGTACATAATACAAACTGTATACATCCACTTGTACTGTACTCCATAGAGGGCTTTGTTTGTCCACAGATCAGCAAAAGAAAGAAGAGAAGAGGAAGAAAAAAAAAGTAGAATTCAGATGAATAACTCCTCCAGCATAGCAATCTCAGTCACTGTCAGTTATGGTTCGAGATAAATGTTTGAATTGGGGACCGTTTTTCTATGAACATGTCACTTTTCATCTGCAGCTTTGCTGTAATTTGTTCTATATAATATGCTTCCCTCACCCTATTCCTCCACTGGGGGATTGTAGGGGGCTGTGGCTGCAGCCATGAAACCATTATCATCTTCTTTGCAAGAACAAGTAGAATCTTTAAGAGATAAAATTTAGGTGGGC
>JBAMYA010000011.1:11499598-11517497 GCA_037176975.1 Arrhamphus sclerolepis | reverse complement strand
TAGGTAGGCCTGACAGCAGCCAATCAGAACAGCTAAACATTTCAATTCAAACTTTAATTAATTATCACAAACAGCAATCAGTCAGGAACAGCCCACAATCTAACATTCATGTTAATTAAACAACAGCCAATCAGAAATGGCAATGAGCTTAAAAATTGTTCTAAAGGAAAACAATATTGCACTTAAAAAGGGTTAAAGCAGAATGATCAGGCTAACTTTCAAAAGAAATGCATTCAAACTATGGAAAACTAGTGGGAGCCCTGCACCTGTATTTCTCTGCCAGTTTCTTTATTGCGCTGCAGAGATCTTAGTTTCAGCCGTAGTGCACCAGAAGCCAGCAAGTCAAGTATATATGAATTTAGCACCTGCAAAGGGATTTATCAAACCTGAACGCAGTTTTGCTCATAGAAACTGTTTCTGCATTTAACACCTTTCAAAAGGACTCACAGTCTGTATGCGTAATTACGCACACATGTCTGTGGTTACTGACACAAGAAGGAGACGTCAAACGAAGCAAGGAGACGCAGAGAACCATTATTCATCCTCGTGAACATGTTGGGATGAACAAGGAAACAATCATTAAGACATATCGCTGATCCATCACTGAGTTCACTTTCATTTGGCTGAAAAAGTAAATCTATGATTGAGGGCAAACACGTTTATTAGGATGACAAATGGTAAAATCTTCTCTCACGTTGGTTAGTTTCGATCTCATTTGGTGGATGTTGACATTTGAACATTAATTTGAATTTATTTTACACTTAACATTATTATCTTTTGGAACAGTCTTGGTTTAACTTATCTGGTTAATCAAATCCACCCTTATACAAAAAGGGTCAAATCTCACAAAAACATATTTGCCAAAGAAATAAATAAACAAATAAATAAATAAATTGCACATGCACACAAAAAATGACCTTCCTGTCTAAAAGGGACAGGGGAAGGTGTCTCAGGGGTAGAGTGGTCGGCCATGAACCTGAAGGTTGGTGGGTCCATCTTTCCTTCCTCCTGTGCCAACCAGTGTCCTTGGGCAAGACACTGAATCCCCAGTTGCTTCCGGTTGTCTCACCAGTGCCGTTTTATGGCAGCTCCACCAACAACTGGTGCATGAATGGGTGAATGTCTACAGTGTAAAGCGATTTGGCCTGTAGGAGTACAGTGGGGAAGCCATTTACCATTTACAACCAGTTCAAGGATACTCATTTTTGTGGTGGTTGACGGCTTAAGTATAAAACTGTTCTGATCATATTTTGTCGTTATAGTCGACAGATCTACTCATCTATTTACAAAAGAAAAAAATCAGTGGAAAATTTTCTTCACTGAAACGTCTTTTATTCAGAGCAAAGAACACGTGTACTGTTTCTGAATTCATGGCAGAATAATGAGAGTTGGGAACATTACCTTTCAGTGATATAGTCAGACACTTCTGAAGCATCTCTCAGTTTAATTTGGTATAAAATTAAATATCTTATAATCTCTGCATCAGAATTGGCTTAAGCAAACTAATTGAGATGAACACTGCTTGAACAGTTGTGGATGCAAGTTTAATTGCATCATACAGAATCCAGTCTACAGCAACAATAAATGTGACCACAAATTACAGATTGTATCAGTTTTTCACTGTGCTGTTAGTGCAATACTTTCTACTGTGATTTGTGCTCTGCATAACCTCGTTTTATGGTTAGTGATTGGAGATTTGACACTAAAATACACAATAGGATTCGTTGTCAAGAGTGTATGCGCATGTCTTATGTACGTAATATTGTTCCTTTGAGTTTTTATTGGCGAAAGTAAATTAATCTCACCTCAGAACTAGATGGTTCTGTGTCTCCTTGAGGAGTTTACACATTCTAACCAAAGCGTCATGGCGTTTCTTCAGGTACTCTGACTTCCTCCCATAGTCTAAAAGCCTGTATGTTAGGTTTATTGGTGAATATACATTTCCTGTAGGAGTGTGTGTATTGTTTATTTGTCTTATTTGTCAGTGCCTGATCTTATAAGAACTGGAGAGATGTCAAGGGTGTACCTATTGACTGTAAATACTGGACAAACTACCCAGTCGTGTTACCCAGACATTTGTATTGAGATCCTTTGAAGCCCATTTTTCCTCAAATCGCACGGCACCATGTTGCAAAGAGGCGGGACAAAGCCGCCAAAGCCAACAGCAGAACTAATATGCTTTTTGTCAGTCAAGCATATCAAAAGTTCAGGCATCTGATTGGTCAGCTTTATTGCTTAATATATATTTATCTGATGTAGTACAAGTAAATTCACCGCCACGTACAGTTGTCATGGATGTAATATGTAACCACAGATGGACAAAAAGAAAAAAAAAATCATGTACCAAGCTGTAGATATGTTTAATTCTGCTGCAAAGTTGGAAGTTTTAACATGGAGGTCGATGGAGATTTGCTCTGTTTTGAAAGCCAGCACCTAGTGGTCACTGGAGGAACTGCAATAAAATGTACTTCCTGGATGAGCTTCAACCCTGAAGTGGGATGTTGCTGCTTGGGTCACAGGCCACAGGCCTGTAATAATCCGAATATGTTTAACAAAAGGGATAAATGAATTTTGAGTAAATTTAACTTATGTTTGATATTCAGCAGCTCTCTTAATACTAGACAAGCAACATTGTCTATGCAAAATCATTTTCTAGATAATTCCTTCCCTCTGTTTCTTCAAATGTATATCTTGAAGTGATACATACTGATGGATGCACATGAGCTAGCACTTTATTTTAAAAACCAGTTTAAAAAAGATCAACAAAAACTTTTTTCCTCCATATATGTGAGTGTATGCTCTATATTTGTAACTTCGGGGTCAGGGGAGTGTGGTGTGCTGTTTGTCAGCAGTTCTGTTTGCTGTGTTCTTGCTTGACTCTGGGCTCTGATGGTTTCTGTGCTGCAGGGCCGCCTCCTCACCGCTGGTATCCAGCAGTGCAGCTGTCTGCTCTGCAGCTCCTTGACCATTGCAATTTTGTGTTTGCATGCGTCCACCCGCTGATGTTTATGCCTGCTCGAGTGAGCCTTTGCGTGAGGCTGAATGTGTCATTGTAGATTCCCTCAGGTCACGTCTGATAGCAATGCATCAAAGATCTTGCCAGTGGTGTCTTCTAATGGGTTTTATATTCAACTTTTATATTATTATGTAAATAGATGACTCTTTGATGTAGTATCAGCGCAGGCATCGCACAGGATGGGAGACCCTTATCAAGAAGACATAGAGGGAACAAAAACAAAAAAAAATGCTGCACCTGGAAGTTAATTAAAAAGCCATAAAAAGTGGCAGCTCCTCTGTCTTGAATGTTTGTCTGTTGGGCTTCTGGTCTGTCTCTCCTTTTCTGTTCCACTGCGTCTTCCTCCTCGTAGCCAGAGGATGAATGCTTTCATTACAGTGACAAGTTCTGAGGCAGTCTCTCACTTCTTCTGTTGGCTCTTTTTATTGCCAAACTATTTACATACCACGAGGAAGAGTTGTGCTCTGACTTAATGAAAAAGCACTTAAATTTAGACTTTTAATTTGTATACAATTCATTACTCTCAAAGGCATCAAGAGGCAAACTAACTTATCCCCGTTTGAGCTCCCTTTTTATTCTTGACTTCTCAATCACAGATTTAACTTCTTTTTTTTCCCCTACTTACTTCCCCAAAATTGACGTTGGACTCCCTCTTGAGTCTCATCATTTGTAAGGAGTTCTAACTTCAGCCATCATAAGGAAGATTAAATATTGAGAGCAAAGGGAAATGAGAAAGCAAAGCGGCTTATGAATTAATGTCCGCAGTTATTAGTGCTGTAATTAGATTTAGGGAATGGGCAGTGCAGCGTGGTGAGATGTGGGGGGGCCTTGCTGATTCCTTATCATTTATAGGATATCCTGTACATGTCAGGACGGTTGAGATGGAAAATTGAGCTCATCCATGCTTGTATGATAGTACAAGTCAGTTCTGCAGCACGTTCCACTCTGAAAGATGAATATGCAGAAGTCAGAGCGACGTGGCACCAGAGAATGGTCACTTCACATTGTCAACCTGGAAAAGAGCTTTCAAGTACCATTTTACACGATTCCACATCAAAGTCACAGAGAAGCGAAGGGAATATGCAGCTTTTTAATTGCTCCTTTTTGCTAGCTGTCATTACAAAAACGAATTATCCTGCCAATTACAACACCAAGTACATCATTAGGCTTTTATTTGTTATCCATTAAAACTCAGACATTCCCAGATATCCAGGCAAAAAAATTAGAGTTTCATACCCTCACAGAGGGTAATTAATTTTGGGTAACAACTAGTCTTTCTTTTATTCCTTAAATTTATCTTTGCTGGTGCTGTTGCTCGTTTCTTCCTGTGTTAGAACATCCACCTGGTGGCTCGTTGGCTGGGCTCCCTCGAGAAACTTCTGGAGCAGTACGCAGATGGAAGCCACGAGAACTTCAGAGTGTTCGTCAGCGCTGAACCCTCCTCCACCTGTGAGGCCACATCATACCCCAAGGTATCCTGGAGAACGCTATCAGGAGCACCTATGAACCATCTACTGGCATGCATGCCAACCACAAGGCCCTTGACAACTTCAACCAGGTAACAACCACTGAGTGTAAATACTGGACCAACTATCTGGTCACATGACCCATAGATTTCTACAGAGAGCCTTTGAAGCCCATTTTACTTTTAACTATCTGGTGACGTGTTGCAAAGAAGCGTGACAAAGCTGTCAAAGCCAACAGCAGAGCCAATGGCACATCAGATGATGTCCGAGCCTCTGATTGGTCAGTTTTATTGCTTAATATAAATGTATCAGATATGGTACCAAAAACATTCACCTGCCGTACTGTTGTCATGGATGCTATATGTAACCACAGATAATAAAAAAAATAATTGTATCAGGCTGTAGATTGTAATTCTGCTGCACATACTTTCTGGATAAGCTTCTACCTGGAAGATTGTTTTGAAAGATAGTTTTGAAAGTGAAACGTGTCCATAAAAGACAACATTACTGGACTGCAGGCTTGGCCCGTCAATCACACACACTCTGTCTCTGATGATGTTGACGATTTTATTAGTAAACATTTTGTGACATTCACTCGTGCTGGTGAGGACACTGGAGATGGATTGACAGTTTTCCATCACTTCAACTGCCTATTGTGCGAAGGCTTATAACTCTTTATGTCTTAGGGAGCATGTAAAGACGAGGTCCCTACTTAAAGATGAGCTCCCTACTTCAGTGGAATCATCTTTCTCTTCGCTATGAGTGGCAGTAGGGACGACGCATGTCAATTTCCACTCAACATTTCTCCTAAAGCTGCTAGACAGATGGTGGAATCACCTCTCACTCATCCTGAAATTGCATCTGACCCATGTAGGACGTAAACATAGCACTTGCTAGCGTTAAGAGTTTCTGTGCTTGAGAGACAGTGGTATTGCGCGAGGACAGACATCTCAACAAGGTCAATTTGCTGCTTTTTGTGCGTTATCTGAGAGCAGCCAGACAGTATCATGCTCCCAGACCATCCTATAGCCCCTCAGTTAAAATGAATCAGTGAGCTACAGTGTCCTCCCCTAGCGTTTCTTTACCTTATCAGTTCACCGTCTCTATCTAAGCCTTACCATTACCTCAGTGCTTTGCTGCCAATGCATCTTCCTCCGCACCATTACCTGAGTGCTTGGCTACCTCCCAATCCATTTCCACGATTCTTAGTTTGCCGATGTCTATCTGCCTGATAAGTGTAATGTTTGAGTCCTGCCTTATGCAGAGCTGCAGGGAGGTCCACTGTGGTTAGGACGGGGGAATATTCCAGTCGTGTACTCAGTGAGAGCTAATCAATGTTAGGCTAACTCTCTGTAATAGCCCACCCGCGAGGCTAGAGCCAGAGCTAAGCCACAGAAATGACAGGTTCTTTGCTCTTGATCTTCCTACTAGAAGACTCTTAACAGCGCCACAGACGATTTTAAAATGCAGTCCCAGTGGGCTAAAAATGGCGTGCACAATAGCACAATTTTATTACGATAATTTTCTATGTTGTACAATGGATTTACAGATGCCTGTAAGCAGAACTGAGTTTCTGCATTATACTATTAGTTTAATTACTCTTGCGTCATTTCACTGATGTGGATTTTTTTTTAATGCTTGTTCTGATATGCTTGGTTTATTTGTGTATCTACCACATGTTGTTTCTCTCTAGTCCACAGGTCATGGATTGGGGGGCTATGCATCTCTTTCAGTGTGCTGAGCAGAGAAGCTCTGTGCAGAATATTAAGTAAACCTCAGACTGCCTGTGTGTGTGGCACTCAGCCTGCACTCTACTTGTGCACTCTGAGTGTGCATTGTAGCAGTCAGCTCCCCAGGGCACTGCAGCAGGAGAAGTGAAGGCCTTCACCGAGATACTCGCCATGCAGGAATAAAGGGAATCTAGTCTTCCTGATTTCATAGGGGTTATTGGGAGACTTATTTAACTGCCTCACCCCCCAGAGATTATAGTACCATTTACATCCAATTTTTTTTTATTTGCCTGTCTAAAATAACGAGCCCAGGAGACGGTTGGAGGCTGAAAGCGCCTGTCAAGTTGTGAAAATTAAAAAGGATTCTCATAGTTTGTTTTTTGCCATCTAGTCACTTCATTGTCTGTTTTGTAGTGCACAGCATCATTTAAGATTTCATAAAAGGAAGCTGATCACATGGACGTCTGTCTGTCTGCAGTGTAACTCAGGAGATATACGTGTCCATCTTTTATGTGTCACTTCTTTTTCTTTGTGTTTTGCTGGTGTCTCTGGAAATGTGTGTAAGGGAAACTGATTTTAAGAGCATTTGCTTTTTCCATTCAGTAGTGGTAGAGAGAAAGAAATTTGGCCCTCAGGGTTAGAGCAGACCATACCCTTTTAACATTGGGGCCCTCACCATTTCTATCAATGTCCTCTTTAATTTCGTGGAGGCTAATCCTGAGGTACACATGTTTATGCTGTTCTTATTTACATGACCTCAGCTGAACCATCTTTAATAAAGTAGTGTTTCCCTCCCAGATACCATATGACGACCTGCGCTACCTGTTTGGTGAGATCATGTATGGATGTCACATCACAGATGACTGGGACCGCCGTCTGTGTTGGACCTATCTGGAGGAGTTTATCAAACCAGAGATGATGGATGGGGAGTTCTGTCTCATGCCTGGTTTCTTTTTGCCTGGAAATGTGGACTACAACAGTCACCACCAGGTGAGGCCAACAAGGCTCAGCCCAAGTCATGTTCTTACTAACAACAGGACGGCATAGCCCTTGGCTGTAACCCATAGTTACCTTTTACAGCAGTTTTCAAGTGATATATGTTAGTGTTAGTGATACCAGAACAAAGAAAAGTATCTATTTTCTGATTCAGTTTGTTTGATGTCCAAAACCTCTGATTAGAATATTTGTACACAGCAACTTTGGCACAGCCTGATCAGTCATACCCATTCACTCCCTCATGAAATTCCACTGGGATGATCCTTCTACTGGTACAGAATGTGCTCCATCAACATGGCAACTTTTATGACTGGCTCATACAGCAGCTACCAAGCATGACAGATCAAAACCAGAAGTGCTGCAGAACTGTAAGTAACACCTTGGCTGAAAAGGCTTTTACTGCATAACTGACAACAGTTCACCTGTGTTCCTAATCCACCCATGTCTTCTGTTGATAATAGTCTTGTTGTTGCTCCGCCGGTGCCACATGCTTCATCTCTCTGATTGGTTGTCTTCATACACACCAACCAGCCAGAACATTGTGACCGACCACTTTATATTGAGAAGGTGCTCTGTCTACTCCCAAAACAGCTCTGACCAGTCAGGGTCTGAACAAAGAACAGCTGAGTGTGTCTTTCAGTGTCTGCTACTGAAATATTAGCAATAGATCCTGTTGCTAATATTTTCAGTAAGTAATGTTGACAGGTTAAAAATAAAAACACCCTACAATGCACATCAAACAAACAAAGCAAAGACTAAGACAGGGTACTTTAAAAAACTAAAAATATGTATAATGACGAGGCTCAACGTAGACTGAAAGATAGTATTTTGAGCAGATGTTTGAATGTACCAACAGATCAAGCTGCTGTAGTTTGTAAAAGTAGGATGTTCTACAGAATGGAAGCAGCTACCAAACAGACGTGATCCCCTCTCTGTCTGACTGGAGCATGAAGACGAAGAAGCTCAGAAAAGTAGTGACAGACCATTTAAAAGGATCAAGATGCACCAGATTGGTGTCTGGGGACTTGAGAACAGATGAACAACTAAGACTCGTTGTTGTGGTCTTTGAGAACATCCTGAAAATGTGGAGAGGGCTCCAGTGCCAAAATAAACATCATGTGAATGCCAGGATGCTTAATTGTCCAAACAGAACATTGTCAGAATTTTCTGGTTGAGTCAAGTCCAGAAGAACACAGACCAGTTATTCGTACTGAAGAAGAAAATAATTGGAATTGCTGACCATAATAACTTTGGCTCAGTCATCAGCATTTACTCACCATTCAGAATTCCACAGCCTCTTTTCACTTCTGCATAAAAGCTGCAATGCTTTGAGAAAATCTACAAATACCTGGATGGATTTTTCTTCATTGTCCTTGGAAAAGAATTTGTCACCGTGTCATGAAATACACAGTACTTCTCTGCTTTTCTGTGTGACTGGGATGTTATCAAACTCGTAAAAGTCTTCCAGTGACATCATGCTGCTCTTGTATTTAAATATTAAAAAATGGTTTATATTAATATGCAGCATGCTGGACTTCAGACATTGTCAGATTGCTGCTTCACATTAATGTTCCTCACCTTGCTTGCTGTCAGGTGTTATTATTTAACACAAACCTTGATTGACTTGATACATTCAGGAATAAGCTTCGGCTTGTGTGTGCTGTGGGGCACATTAGTCTTATGTAGCAGTAAAACTCATCAGTCCAGACTTTACCCACAAGTTCACTGGGGAGCCAGAGGGAGTGGTAAGTTTAACTTGTATTTAATTTCCACACAGTGTGGCTGATGTAGTGGCTCCAGTGGGAAGGACTGGAGCGTTTTACTGTTGGCTATCACAACAGAACCAGGACGAGACTGAGCACCTGAGATTTGGCCAAAGAGCCGGGGCTTTAAAATGGCCCCCTGGAGATCCTTTAGTCCATCACTTCGCTAACAGCCATCTGTAGCAAAGTTGAAGAGTCAAAGGAATATGCAAAAGAAGAACGCAGTGACTAAGCATTTTTCTGCTCTTTCAACATAGTACAGGTGTATGCTGTGAGTAAAAGTTAGCCAGAAAGCACCGGGGAGATCAAACACAAGCACTACAAAGTGCTTTTGCACTAAAGGCCAGTATATTTTTAAAACTTTCATCAGAACATTGTGATTAGAAGAACTTTTTCATTTAATGTAAGTGCCCCACAAAAAGCACCCTGTTTCAGTAGAACTTTCTGTTTCATTTGCGCTAACTTAAAAGCGTGTTATAGTGAATCATTATGGAGCAGCAGATGGAAAATGCAACATTTTTTTCCTTTGTTACGCTTATCAGCAGTCTGTCAGTTGATCTCGTGTTTGAATCTAACTCAGAAACACATCATCATTTATATGGTTCCATTCTATGTCAGCAGGACTTAAAAAGAAAGTGGTTGCAAACATTTGCACCGTTTGAGACCATGTTGAAATATGAACATGTATTTGATTTCAGGTACGGCAGAGTTTGAGGTTTTAAATTCCATCCATCC
This sequence comes from Arrhamphus sclerolepis, assembly GCA_037176975.1. Lineage (NCBI taxonomy): Eukaryota > Metazoa > Chordata > Actinopteri > Beloniformes > Hemiramphidae > Arrhamphus > Arrhamphus sclerolepis. Next base: position 11,507,791 of record JBAMYA010000011.1, on the reverse strand, counting down.
ATTAGATTCTGCTTATCTGGATTCAGGTTGCAGGGGAAGGGGAGGTCTGGGTCCTGGGTCTGCTTTCAGTTCTGCTCAGTTCAATAATGCGGATGAATCTCTAAAGGAAAATGATAACTGCCATGATTTAGACATCTTACATTAATTGTAGAAGGTTCTAGTTGTGTTCAGGAAGGATCTCTTGTAGCTCTCTGTGTTGCTGAGGATCTGAAGAAGCCTCAGACCGCATCAGTGTGTTGTGTAGAGGAGGCTCAGGGTTGTTCAAAAACATATTTATTTTCAGAAGTATCCTTTATTGTACAGTCAGCTCCTGGGACTCCAGAACACTCTTCAGAACAGAACCAATCTTCTTTATCGATGGGTCTAATACTGCTACCCCCACAGATGAGGCTGAACAGAAAAAGATATGCTCTTGTTCCAAACACTGAAGGACCTGTTCCTCTTCAGCAGGTACCCAGAGTCCCCTCTGCCCCTTTCTTGTAGACGATGTCAAGGTGGCATCATCATTCCAGTCTGTTGTTCAGATTGTACACCTCCCTCCACCACCTCTGCCTCTTCTCCCTTGATGGATTTATCCCTGGTCCTCCTAAAATCCCCCCCCCCTTGTCTTGTTCACCTTTGACATAAAATCTCTCCAAGGTTTGAATCAGGCGACGAGATGGAGAAGACGAAGCTTAATCATGTAGGTCCATTAAGGTTTTTTAAGGTGGACGTTTATAATGTGTGGTTTAATGGCAACAGAGTTATAGTTGTTAAGAACAGATGGATGAGACCTTTTTTGATTCTGGATCAAGGCAGGATGTCTTCCACAGAACTAGCATCTCCTGATGTGGTTGACATAAATAATGGAGCAGCACCAAGATCCAGAACTGATGTAGAAGCTGAGACAGCTAAAATGTGACAGAGAAGATGTTAGTAAGGGAGGGTGTGGGGAGGAGAGGAGGATGCTGAACTTGTTTCTGTTCTGGACCTATTGATGTAGATGATGTGGCCAGTTGCAGCTAACAGAGTGCATCCCAATTTGTAGCCTGAAAACATGGGTGCACACAAGTTTCTTCATCTTCTGGTTACCACCTCCTCACGATTCTTTTGGAGCAATGAGTTTATAGGCAGAGGAGAAAAGGACCAAGAGTCTCATATATAAAACATAGGATCTATACTAAAAGTGTGCGCACGCCAAAAAGATTTATAAAAGCCTACGTACGCACACCAGCGAGCAATTTCCCTTCATAGATCACAGCTGCACCTCAACATTTGTGTACAAGACTCCGCCTCCTGTCCTGCCCTCGACACGCCCACATTCAACCATAAATGGTCGATGCAAAGAACCTCATGAATGTCAATGTGTCTTTAAATGAGGCAGCTGATCAATGTTATTTCATGGTTGACAATGGCAACGAAGCGCATGGAGCATCTGGAGGAGGTGCTGATGAATGCTGTTCTGCAAAATCAGAGAAACAACTGATGAATAGAAAGTATTGAATAATATGCATGACGTTATGTCTCACATGACAACACATTAAAAGAACTGGTTACGGAGTGAAACTAATTGCTGTCTTAAACGTCACATGACATCGTGGCAGAGCCGTGCTCCCTGGTGAAATTCCTCCTGTCGGGGGAGGAATGCGACAGTGAGAAACTTGAAATGTTGTGCAGACTTCAGTTTAAGGTTTAAGTTGGTTTATAGGCCTTATTTTTATTTATTTGAAAGGTCCTTCTGGCTCACCAGCACAAGCCTCATTAACACTGTGTTTATTTCTGCTGATGCTGAAGTCGATCTCTGATTACAGTTTGATGTGGAATAAAATTAAGTGTCATGAGCAGTCATGGTGCGTCTGGCTTCAGTTCCCCACCTCACCATCTGTGTCGCCAGTTTCCTCGTCTTCAAAATCAGCGTACGCTTGGGTTTGCATGACAGACCACACAGTCTCACGTCAAGTTTGCTTTTCATAAATCACAACCTTTGCGTGGGAAGCGGCGTACTCAAGTTTCAGGCCCCATTTTGATCAGCTACGATCGGCTGAGAGCAGCTTGTGCAGAGGAGCTGTCTGCATCTCTGATGTTTGCATAAAACAAATCCAACGTTTTATTTTCTCTGGTGGACTAGTTGAGAAAATGTTGGAGGCGTTGTTGAAACCTACAGATATTGGCAGGAATTATTTGCGGTGTTGTGTTTGTAGCACAGTTACAACTGACATATGATGTCAGCCAGAGTGTCAGCACCAGCTGATGGTGGAATGTAGACTGCTACTGATATAAAACCAGTGAACTTGGTAGATAATACGGTCAAGGACCTACAGCAGCATCAGTTAGTGACTTACAGAAACTGAACAAACTAAGAAAGAAGGCTGGATCTGTTCTGGGGTCTCAGGGGCCGACTGTACAAAGGAGGATACGTAATAAAACGAAAACTATCATGGACAACCCTGAACGTCTCTATACAATGCAGTGATTCAGCAACAGCGTCCTCAGTCAGTCTTCCTCAGATCTGCTGCGACACCCGGATCCTTCCTGAACACATCCTGAATGTTTGAAGAGACAACCTCTGGAACAGTTACTTTCCTTTTTGGGATTAATCAAGTGTTGTGAAAGTCCCAGTAGCCAGTACTCTGGCCGAGTCCTCGTCAGTGCTCCAAGCTCGTCCTTCATAGTTCCGTGTTATGATCAAAGGAAGAAAATATAATTCCCTTTTCTTTCTCCGCTTTGCTCCTGCTCCACATCCACAACGTCTCCTCTTCGCTCGCTGGAGATTTGTGGTCTGAATCTGGCTATTGTTTGGACTCGAAATCTCTCGCTTGTAGACAACTCTCAGGTTGCTATAGCTGGTCATCATGACAGATGGTAAAAAAAAGAAGTCAACATAACGGAAATCCCTCAAGCAGCACACTATCCAAACCTGAATGAAACATAGTTCAATGTTTTCAATGAAGAAAACTGAAATAAATAACGAAATAAAGATGCGCAGAGCTAGCAAAGTGACCAGATCTACTGCAACAACATGCCACAGTGTGATGCTATTCTGGAATCTCTGGGGGGCTTCTCCCAGAAGGACATACCTGAAATGCTTCCCCAGGAAGACATGGAGGAGTATCCGCACCAGATGAGCAAGCTACGTCAGCTTGCCTTTCTTCTCTTGGTGGAGCAGCGATTGTACTCCGAGTCCCTCTTTCCCTGTCTCTAAAGGACAGTCCGGCCACCCTGAGGAGGAAACTCATTTCAGACACTTGTGTCCACAATTTCAATTTTTCGGTCACTACCCACAGCTCATGACCACAGGTGAGGTTAGCAACATAAATCAGCCAGTAAACAAGGAGCCTGGCCTTTAGGCTCAGCTCCCGCTTCACCAAAACAGATTTTTACAGAGTCTGCATTACTGCAAATACCACCCTGATCCACCGCTCAATTTCCTAAGACCAGCACACCAGATCAGATTTTTCTCAAAGGTTCCTCCGTCAGGGACTCAAAAAGGAACTGGTATTTCAGACACTGTCATCTAGACGTGGAGGTTGTGGGAATCCAGATGTACATTCTCTGAGGAACATACAGCCTCCTACAAGTAAACTGACTCCAACCTGGCACCTCATCATGGGCAAGTCCAGAGTAGAAGAAGCAGCCCCTCTAAAGGAGACTGGTTCCAGGACCCATACTGCGCGTTGAGGTGAACCCACCTGGATGTAATCGGTACCTCTCAACCTCACATATAAGTTCTAACTCCTTCCCCACCAGACTGGTGGTATTTCAAGTCTCAAGAACCAGTTTTGAAAGTAGAGTACCTCCGCCCATCTTCCCGCACCTCCCCCCACAAGTGATGAGCTCACAGGAAGACAAACCCAAACTGAGCGCATCCATTTCCCATGAGTAACCAGTGACCAGGTGCTCACAACAAGAAAAAAGCCTTCACAGCCACAAGGTGACGATTCACAGAAGGGATTTTAAATTCCACAATCCTTAATCCAGTGGTATACTAAATGTCTTATGTGACATCTGACAGTTGAGAATTGTTACACAGTATTTCTTTCTTCCTCGGTACATTGATGAGAACCTTCCTCCAGAGTCTCTGGTCCTGTATGGTCCTGGTCCCAACGCTGAGATTGACTTCCTCACACAAACATCAGAGAAGCTTTTTCTCACGTACTGGAGGTGCAGCCCAGAGATGGAGGAGGCGGTGAAGGAGGTGGAACGACGAGAGAGGAGAAGGTACAAGAGAGCTCTCAATAAAACTACTGCAGCAGTGACGAGACAGAAACTGCTTTGTGATGCTGGACCATGAATTTGTTATGATAGCCCCGTTTCCTGCTGAGAACTGTTTAAATGATTTTGATATAGTATTATATCATGAGTGTTTCTTTATACATCAAGGATATCCTAATCAGATGTAGGAAGCATGAAGATGACTGTCTCACTAAACTGCAGTAAAACCAAATGATGACAGCAGTTGACATTTTCTGTGGCTCCTGTGCACTGAATTGAAAATTCAGTGTTCGGGGCAGCTGTTTGGAGCTCCTGACAGCACCAAGGGATATTTTTACAGTGATGACATTTCGTAGTGTATTTTCTGGTTGAGACCACTCTGAAATAGAGTTTATTTTAGTGTGAAAAGTCCAATAAATACTCTCCATCAAAGACATTACAGCTCTGCTCACCCCCTCAATGAAACAAGAGTCATTTTCTAGATACCAAATTTAAAGGTCTTTTTGTTTGACAGTTAGCAGCATTAATGTCATTTCTGTTTACTGTTGTTTGAAATAACCAGCAGAATGAAGTCACATTACAGGATTGTATTTTCTATCAGACGTCAGACATACTTGATCAGTCAGTCCCAGGTAATAATTGGAGAAGAACCTGAACCCTTTGAAGTGAATGCTTGTCCAGTGAGTGATGAAGCCTTCCAACAGCGGCGCCAGAAAGACGTCATCATCTGCAAAAATCAGACAAGTAACCTGCTTCCCTCTCTGCCTGACACTTTCTCACACCTTGAAATCCTGTTTGTGAAAACTCACAAGTGGAAACAAGGTTCCACCTTTGTAGCATCCAAGGTTCGTTCTAAACGTGTGACAAACACAGGAGCCGGTCTGGACGTGAAACCTGGGCTGGTGCTGCACGCAGCTCTGCTAAAGCCTGTCGACATCTCCTGCCTTTTTAATGCCACCATGGGGTAGTTTCAAATGTTCTGAGCAACCTTCACTCTTATTTCTGCTGAGACTTTGGAAAAAATAGAGATTAAAGTGAACAAATGTGGTTTTTAGTGCAGAGAAACTGTTAAAAAACGGCCAATGAAAATTTATATAAAAATCAGCCAATGGCTGATTTACGATGAAGATTTTTTGGGTTGTTTATCAAGCAATAAAAGGAAAATAACAACCATCAAACTTTACTACAAATATAAAAAAGAAAAAACCATTTTAGAGAAACTGCAGACTATACCTGTAATATTATAATTTTATAGATGCTCTAACGAAATGCTTTTTTTTTTTTAACCCTTTTTTCTTTGTCTTTCTTTTGACTTTTTCTATTACAAAAAACTACATTTACTTTGTGGAACCTCAACAGTGTATTTGCAGCAGCAACGTTATCACATAAACTCCGTTTTGCTGTTGGAGACAAATGTAAAGTGGCTAAAATAAATGGTTCTGTCAAGTAGAGGGAGGAGGCTGCTTCCTTCTGCAGATTTTACCAACGTGCCTTCCTGCAGCAGAGTGAGACCAGATACATACTTTTGGATCAGTTTATTTTAAACAATGACATAGCATGTAGCATGGGTTGTCCAGAACCGTATGGGTTTTTTTTTGTTTTTGTGACTTAATTAGATTAAAAAGTGTAGTTGTCCACTGAAAACGTTACTGTCACTGCAGTGGTTGCGTTGCTGAGGGAACCCGACTTGACACCAAAACACCATAAACAAGTATGTGTTTTAGTGCAAAAACAAAAACTCGACTCACTGACAATGAAATAAAAAATGTATTCAGACAAGTGAAAAACAAAATGTTTGGGTTTCAGCAGACACAGTAATGATTTGTTCCACTTGTGACAAAGAGAAGCCTGAAATCACTCGCGAGCAGAAGCTGCATGTGTGTGTGAACGCAGAGCTGCTGGAACACACACATCTAAAAACACCAGACATTACATCTACCCACACTTTTATCTTTAGACTTCTAACTCCAGGCTGGTTATCAGGTTTGCTCGTACACTGCAGCTCGTCTAAAGCTTGCTAATGAAAGTAAGACACCCTGACTAATAAATAACACACATACTTAAGAAGTTAGGCTTTGTATTTCCCCGAGAAGCAACGAGGAGCAACGAGGAGCAACGGCATTTTTTCTCTCGATTTTAAGCAAGACCCAGTTAATCAATAAATCATTCAACTTCTGGTTAAAAAGTGTTGAACATAGAATAATTAATACTCTGCGCTTTGAAACTGTCTTTGGGAAACAGCAGGAGCACTGGTATTAGCAGTTGTCAGTTAGTGTCAGGAGAAATAAAACAGAACCTATGACACGGGGCTAATATGTTTGCAAGCAAGGTGCTGATATGTTTTAGTTTTTAAAGCTAATGATAAATAACCAGCTACAGCATTATGCTAGTTCCAGATGGTTAAATGTTATTCGCTTTATCTTTCACTAAACGCATCAAGCAGTAACACATCATAGCTTACCAGTAACATAATAGCAAATAAATGGCCATATGACATCAAAATGTAAGAATTTAAGCCTTACCTTTGTCTTCTAGGACTGAATCTTCCCAAAGTTTGTTAGGGGTATTTCACATGCGGCCGCACCGCTCCAATAACATGCGGCTGACTGCGGATGTGCCTGACTTCAAATTGGCGCAACCAAGCAAGGATAACGGCTGATGCAGATGAATTAAAAAATTACAAATATCGGCCCGATATATCGGCTAACCGATACATCGGCTAACCGATACATCGGTCGATCTCTACTTCTAATAAAATGAATCACACTTCCGCCAAAGCCTAAACGGATCAGTTGGTTAGCCAGATGCTAACCATGAGGTGGAGTTATCTAACATGCATCACCACTCCAAACGTCGTGACATCAGGGTTATCATATTTTTGTATTTTTCAAAAATAGTTTTTATTTTTATTTCATTTTCAGGTTGATTATTTCAGTTTAGATTTAGTTAGTTTAACAAACATGTCTTTGGTTTAAGTTTTAATTTTAATTTTGAAAAGTGGTTAATTTTATTTTGTTTTAATCTTAATTTGGGTTTTTCACTTACAAATATTGACAAAAAAATGTAGGATGAGAGAATGCTACCCTTCAATAATACCATACATGACAAAAATCCTCATTCTTTACTTTGAGTAATAAGAAAAATGTAGAGTCACAGGTTAAAAGGTACTGGTACCCAGAATGCAGTGCAAAAAATAATGGATGTCCTCCCTCCCTCCCTGTTAATTCCTTTGCAGGGTCATGAGGACAGGACAGGTCACCAGTCCATCGCAGGGCGTAATGGATGTCGTTAAACATTAACCTCTTGGGGCCCACCATTATTTTGTAGCAAAAACACCTAGAATGACATACCCAAATTAAAATGCCTGTAACTTCTGAACCGCTTGGACTACATGGATGAATGAAGTCTTCCCAGAAAGAAAACTCTCTGTAGTTTCTTCTGAAACTGTCAGACAGAGACAGCGTAATGTAACTTTGAAGTCAGTAAAACAATGCACAATTTTTATCCGTCACATAGTAACCAAATAACATTCTGAGGCAATAAAGGTCATTTTTTTTCTTTACATTTTGATATTTTCCATCAGTTTGAGCAAAAATATTTCCAAATTTGCCTATTTAAAGTTTTAACTGCTTCTTGGTATTAGTATAAACCACATATATAACTGTATAGCTGTGCATAACTGTAATAACCACCAATTTGCCACCACTAATTCACAATATACTTTTGACTCCACGTGGAGCATTTTTATTTTGAAATTTTTTATCAGTTTGAGCTTAAAAATATTCACAAATTAACCAATTTAAATTTTTTAATGTTTTTTGGTATTAATATAAACCACATACATAACTAATATATCACTGTACATATATATTAGGCCTGCGTACGTGCAGTAACCACCAAATACATAAAGCAACCATGTCTATATAAAAAAAAACAGTCCTAAGTTGAGATAAATACAATAGAAAAAAACACAAGGAAAAATATATAACTTTATGAAAAACA
>JBAMYA010000011.1:11483328-11499498 GCA_037176975.1 Arrhamphus sclerolepis | reverse complement strand
CTTGGAAGGCAATAATATTCTTCTCATAATGGGATAAAGGTCAAATGCATGGTCTGTGGCACAATCTTGCAGGGCACTAAATGCTATCAGCAAATGTTTAGCTGTTTCTCCCAACCAGAGAATCTTATTTATTGTGTTTGAGATTGATGGGATAGCAAGATTTTATATAAATCACCACTATCAGCTGTTATTTTAATCATACTACATGATACACTCAAAACAAAAATTCAGTACTTCCACCTGATGTGACAAATCCAGCTTCAGTCCAGAGAAGGAGTTTGACTCTAAAAGAGAGGAAACCACCAAAGATAAACTCCAGGTCTGTCTCAGATGTCCAGTGAGATCACTTCAAATTTCTGTCAGTAGATTTCTACACGTCAACAACAAAGCTGTCTACTTTTTTGTGTGTTATCAGTGAATGTTACCTAACTGATATTCAAACGTTTTACTTCTTAAATATGTTCAGGCTGATGGTTCAGCTCATCAGTTTTGGAGAGGTGGTTTATCTTCTCCAGAGCCATTTTCTTCACATATTCGTGTTAGTACAGGTATTATTAACTGTGTAAACGACATGGATATTCAGCAGTTCAGTATCGGGGTGCATACCCGCTCCTTCACACGTCCAGGATTACTAATCCCTTTACTCCATCTTCAGTTCCTGACTGCCATAATCTCAAAGCTGAGTAATGAGGTGTTTAGTTGAGATGGCAGCCCTGCATCTGTGTGTACATTTAACACACACCCCTGCATTCCTGAAATTAACGTTGTTTTCCTTATTCTGTTCCTCCAAAATGACTCTGGTCAGATGTTTCATCTTTCCTTCTCTTGTAGAAAGCACACTCAGGAACTTTAAGCCATGGAAAATGGGGGAAGTTTTAAAGTGTAGTGGGGCACAAAGAATACATTACATCTAAAACGATAGTTTTGCAAGCAGTGTAAACAGATTTAATTAATGACAGTGACATGTTTACATAAACCTGGAGTGTTTACAATATAAAACACTGATGTTAATCCGTTATTCACTGATGGAAAGTAAACATCACACTAACAAAGGCAAATGGGCTCCAGAATTCAAAGGAAGAAAACGATCACATTTTTTATTGATGCAGCAGTGTGTTTCTTTATGTTACCAGCTGAACTTTGACTTTGAGCAGCTGTTGTGTGATTGGCTCTTTCAGAGCTTTAACTGCGTCATGAACATCAGCTTCTCGTTTTCACATAGGTGGATGACCTCAGGGCCAAGCTGGCGGCTCAAGAAGTTGAACTCAAGCAGAAAGACGAGGATGCTGACAAGCTGATCCAGGCAGGACCATTAGATTATTTTACTGTCACATCATATCATATCATGGATTTACTTCATTGTTGTTAATCAATGTTGTTTTACTAACTTGTAACATTATTCCTATCATGAATATTTTTCACCTTCCAGGTAGTTGGGGTGGCAGCTGGAAAGGTGTCAAAGGAGGAAACAGTGGCTGATGAGGAAGAAGAAAAGGTGGCGGCCATCGCTGTGCTTGTGACTGCCAAACAGAAGGACCAAGGCTGAACCAGCTCTTCTCGCAGCTCAGGATGCCCTTAACACTCTCAACAAAGTTAGTTTTTTTTCTTTTTTTTATATCCCTCATGGTGTCTTATTGATTTGCTCCATCACACTTTATCCTTATCTGTTTCTCAGTTTTTGTCCTTTTTGTGTTCTTTTTGCTTTGATTGATTTTTCTTTGTTTTCTCTGCTTTAGTGGAATAATAACGCATGTCCACGCATGCCTTGAACTGTATAAAAGATGATTGAATCATAGGATTTAGTCAGGTCTTTGTAAGACTAATGTTGTCTCTACGTTCTGAAGACATTTTACTTCATCCTTACATCCCGTGCAAGTTTATGAGCTGCATGTGGGATTTTCTAAAACACCTTCTGGGTTTAAAGGGTGCTCTTTGTTCAAACAAGCAGAACAGACGGTTCAATCACTGTTCAGAGCTCTCTCAAGACGTCATAATTAGAATTCTCTTTAGTCTTCTCAAGTCAGCGCAGGTACTTCTCTCTTTTTTCTAATCCCAGCCATTTCCTTCTTTTTCTCCCCGAAGACCACAAAGTTGTATAGTTGTTCAAACTCAATTAAATCAGAAGTTCTTTCATTTGTTCCATCCATTATTCCCTCTTGCATCCCTGTTTCAGAACAATTTGACTGAGCTGAAGTCGTTGGGCTCTCCTGTGAGGGCCGTGACCAGCGTCACGGCGGCAGTCATGGTCCTCATGGCGCGCGGCGGGAAAGTCCCGAAGGATCGTAGCTGGAAGGCTGCAGAGGTGATGGTGGCCAAAGTGGACACATTCCTGGACTCTCTGATAAACTTTGACAAAGAAAACATCCCAGAGGCTTGTCTGAAAGCCGTCCAGCCGTACCTGCAGGTGAGCGTTCCAATTAGCCCCCAGACTCCCTGAAGCTGAGGCCCCCGGTACAGCGGCACGTTCAATTAATGGGTCGGGATTTTAGCAAAGATGCAATTGTGATGACAATGGCACATTCTGGCTGTCAAACATCCACATGACAGCCAGAGAAAATCAGCCAGTAAATTAAATGTTCCAAATGAGACAGTCGCCCTGACGATGAGATTCAGTGGAGCGTAGAGCTGGAATGTCAGAGCAGCAGATTCCTACAGAGGAGCTTCAGTCTGGGAAAAGGCTAGAAAATAAAGGTGGGAATTTAAGAAAACAACAACTAGAGAGCAGTTTCTTGTATTTTTACATTCATTACTTCGTATTTTAAACAGTTTCATTTTATTTTTGTATATAACTCTTCATTTTTCATGGAAGCAGTCACGTTTCACTTTTCCACCGCTCAGTCATCCAGCGTAAAACAACTGATGAATACTACAAATTTTAGAACTTTTGTTTTTATTTGAAAACTATACCGTTTAATGTCTCTTTACACTCAGTCAAAGCAGAGAACAATTAAACAGCTGAAGTTAAAAAAGTAATTTCTAAACCAACTTTTGACTCAAAGTATCCTCCGTTGGTTGCTGTAACAGCTGAACACACTCTTGGCATTCTTTCTACAACACAGATCAGATCTTCTTCAGGAAGTTCTTCCCACTCTGTTGAGAAAGTTCCCATAAATGTGTGGAACTTGGAAGATGCTTTGCTTTTTTCCCTGAATATTTTTTTTCTTCTTTTTCTTTTGTTTTGGGGTGTGTGATGCTGAAATGTACATTGTTTTTTCAGTTCTGGGTACCTTTTTGTGTCAACCTGTGGAACCTATATATCACTTTGATCTAGTAAGGACTTGAACCTTTTTTTAAAAAAATTAAAAAAACAAAAACCAAACAAACAGAAGAATCGAGCTGTTCTAAAACGTTTGACCTGTAGTGTATGTCAACTAAAATACATCAAGCTAAGAGCTCTGAAATGACATAAGATGAATATTCTTTTGTAAAAGTTCACAGTCGCTGGTTAACCAGTAGGGTAATTCTGGGATTAAAGCTGAGCTGTCTTTGAACTGATACGTCTTGATTTCTTTATTTTTTGACAGCATAAGAATGAACAAAGCGGGTGAAGGATGAGTGGAGTCCTTAAAGACGTTGAGTGCTCCTGCGCATGCAGCGCTTAGTTTCCACAGTCCTGTTTACTGCTGCTTCTCTCTTGTCATGATGTTCATAAACCAGGAAGAGATGGAGAAGTGGGAATGCTTTCAGCGGTTCCTCCATACCAGCATGGCTTCAACATGAAGCTCCACCCACTTCAGTCTGCACAGTGAAGGTGCTGGTGGGCCTCCTTGATGACCCCCAGGGTGCTGTCGCTGGAGGTAAACTTGTCTGTCAGGCAGGACGCCACATACTTGTACCCTCTCCACAGCCCCTGATGGTTGGCAGGTGGTGACCAGTCCTCCTGAAATCATTTACTGGTCTTATTGGTGTTGAGGTTATGGATTACACACCAGGCTGTCAGCGGCTCCTCTCATCTTTGTGCTGAAACTTTGCTGTTAGAGATGAGGACAACATCTGTGGTGCTATCAGAAAGCTTTATGATGTGGTTGGTATCAGTGTTAGCAGGACGATTGGGAGTTAGCAGTTACGGGGCTCCGCACAGACCCCCCGGGGCGGTACTGTGGACAGTTACGAACATGTTTTTAGTCCTAGTTTTTGTTAACTACAACACCCAGCAACATCAGCTTTTCAGTGAAATAATGAGTGATCTTGTTTTCTGGACGAGTCAGAGGGAGGTGGAGGAGAATGGAGGTGGTATCCTGCGCAGACCTTTTAGCTCTAAATGCAAACTGCAGGAAGGTCAAACTGATGGAGAGGTTTGACCTGTGAGCGTGACCTGAAGCCGTTTATGTGGGAGTGAAGTATTTCATGGCTGTGGGGTCAAGGCTACTGGTCGGTAGTTGTTCATGGGGGCTCGTTTTGACATCTTGAGATGTGTTTCACCTTTTCTGCTCAGTCCTGCAACACTCAGCGTGGACCAGCAGTCAGACCAAACCCTCTCCTTCTCATTTTTCCTCATGTTTTTGTTTTTCTTTCTTTGTACTTTTATAATGACATTCATTTTACTTTTTCTTTTTTAATTAACTTTATTGTCTCCTAATGAGCTCTGACTACCAACAATGCATTGTTTTGACAGTTATCGTATGAAGGGCAGGCAGCTGTTTTTACCGTGCTGAAGTTGGTTTCAGGATGGTTATTTGGGGGCTATTCATTCACAACCATTGTCCATAAATAAATAAATAATAACACAATACTTACATGGAAATGAAGAAGTCTTCAACTCCTAATAAAGAGGAGTGTCGTTTGGAGTCACAGGGTCACATGGCTTGGAAAAGATAGAAAACAGATTTTTTTAAATTGTCTCAAATGTGGAGACTATTTATTTATTTCTAACTTCTATACACCAAATCCCAAATGATTTCATCTAAACAAATTAATAATGTAGTAGCAAAAAGCTAACATATACAATAAAAATAAACTTACTTTTAAACTAAAATGCGTAAAAGCAAAACCAGAACCCACACCAATTAGGAACAAATCCAGCTCCAATGTAGATATACAATAAAGAAATAAAAAAATATGTAGATATATTCATATACAAGCAAAATAATATGAAAACGTTTAATATTAACGCAATATGAGTTGATTATATTTCATGTTTATTCTTTTTATAATGTAAATTTTGCCTTTCTTACATGGTTTAGATGGTAAAACAAATGCTGTGAGTCCTCCCAGTTATACTGACAGCAGCTTTGAACAAAGCCTGAACGCTGATTTTACTCTAAAAGTTACAAGAGAGTCGCAGTCAAGACAACTCAGCTTCCTCAGTTTTTAACTACCAACCACATGAGCTGGTAAATCCATGACTCTGTGGATTGTCCAGCACAACGCAACTGACAGAAAAGTCATGTTTATTTATTGATAATAATAATAAAAAAAAGTGGTTTTGTTTTTCATATTTGTGTCATTTTGTGAGTAACATCTGTCTGGCTTGCTCTCATTTGGACGTAAAAGTAAAAATGTTTTGAATTTGAAGTTCATCTGTCTGTGTCCTGCATGTATGCACATGTGTGTTTCTCTTCAGGATCCAGAGGTTCAGCCAGACCTGGTGGCCTCAAAGTCAAGAAAAGCTGACCGCCATCAAGAAGAAAGTAAACGTAAGACACCTGTCGCACTGATGCAGGGATTAGACAGTCTAAAGAAAGCTACAATATTTCTGTATTTTTTAATTTTAAAGGAAGGATGTTTCTTACTTCTACACCTCTGGGACTCTAAATGATTGAAGAAAGGATTGGTGAGACATCAGTGAACAGCAACTCAAGCCCTGAAGATCTGCATTATATGAACACTATGATGCAGAAATAAAACAGAAACAGCTATGAGCTGAAGCAGAAAGTCAGGAAATTAATAAATTAATCAGCGCTTGAAAGACAGTTGACACATGAGCTCCTCCAGTAATGATTTACCACCAGCATTACATCAATAAAAGCAGCTCAGAGTGCTTTGAAAGGCTTTTGCTTTTCGTTCATCTAAAACCAAATCCATCAGCCTAAAAACCCTCATTGATAAAAGCAGCTGTAAATAATTATTTCTGGCATTTGACATTCAGCTCATCAGAGGACCAGAGAGTCCCAGCAGAGCGCGAGGCTCAGGACGCCGGGGCTGCTTACATCAAACCTGTGGAGTGCAAAGTGATGACTGTTAATAAGATCCAGCATGACTCCTCGCTGTCATTTTTCAGCCCTCAGTCAGATCATCTGAGTAGAGAGTGGCTAGCGAGCCAAGGGGAATTAGCAATGCTCAAACTAATCTACTGAACCTGTGTGCCTCCCTGCCGATTAATCCTGTTTGTCCTTGTGCTAATTGCCTCCATATGCTAAATAGATCCATAGCAAAGGGATGACAAGTTTTGCCAAAAAAAAATAAAATCACTCTAAAGTTTCTTTCATGGACACATTCTAAGTGTCTTCCTTCATTGTCTTTAGAACCACACTGTCGTGTAAGAAGAACATTTTTGTCTGTTCCTCTGTATGTTTGTCTTTGTCGACCAGCTCTTCGATGAGAACTTGGCCAAGCTCACGGCCCAGTTTGAGAAAGCCACTGCAGAAAAGCTCAAGCGTCAGTCGCTTGGTGAGGAGGGCGGCGGCAGCAGCAGCAGCAGCACCAGCAGCAGAAGCAGCAGCAGCAGCACCAGCAGCAGCAGCATCAGCAGCAGCATCAGCAGCAGCAGCAGCACCAGCAGCACCAGCACCAGCAGCAGCACCAGCAGCAGCAGGAGCAGCAGCAGCACCAGCAGCAGCACCAGCAGCATCAGCAGCAGCAGCAGCACCAGCAGCAGCACCAGCAGCAGCAGCAGCAGCACGGCAGCAGCAGCAGCAGCACGGCAGCAGCAGCACCAGCACCAGCAGCACCAGCACGGCACCACACATTCACGCTGTTTCTGCCACGTCTCTCAGACTCTCATATGTGCACCAACACATCCAGTAGATATGTCTGTGGGGAGGGTTAGTGAGGCTTAAACACACTCTCTGCTCTGCAGACATGCAGCGGACTGATGACCCATGACGGTGCAGGTCCCAGGTCCCAGGTCTCAGGTCCCACGCTCAGGTCCCAGGTCTCAGGTCCCACTCTCAGGTCCCAGGTCTCAGGTCCCAGGTCTCAGGTTCCAGGTCTCAGGTCCCAGTCCCAGGTGTCAGGTGTCAGGTCTCAGGTCCCAGGTCCCAGGTCTTAGGTTCCAGGTCTCAGGTCCCAGGTCTCAGGTCCCAGGTTCCAGGTCTCAGGTGTCAGGTTCCAGGTCTCAGGTGTCAGGTTCCAGCTCTCAGGTTCCAGGTCCCAGGTCTCAGGTCCCAGGTCCCAGGTCTCAGGTCTCAGGTGTCAGGTTCCAGGTCTCAGGTCCCAGGTCCCAGGTCTCAGGTTCCAGGTCTCAGGTCTCAGGTTCCAGGTCTCAGGTTCCAGGTCTCAGGTTCCAGGTCTCAGGTCTCAGGTTCCAGGTCTCAGGTTCCAGGTCTCAGGTCCCAGGTCTCAGGTCCCAGGTTCCAGGTCTCAGGTTCCAGGTCCCAGGTCTCAGGTCCCAGGTTGTGTAAAAGTGCTCCCTGCAGCTTGTTCAAAAGCTCATTCACTCTGCTCAGTGTCTGAGTTTAGGTCTATAACTGCATCCATAGATTCTTAAAGGTCAGCCTGCATTTTCTGATTTAGTTCCAGCTGTTTTGGTACTTTATGTGAAAGTGAATGTGATTTTATTTTTAATTTGTCCACAAAGGTGAATGCTTAAAAAGTCAAGTCTAAATAATAACTGGCCCTTTAGTGGTAACCATGGTGATTATGTGGCTCAGGATGAAATAGTTTGACACCCCTGACATACAGCAATATATTTTTTACACTTAATTTATAAACTCTGCATGTGTCTGATTTAAATCTCAGCAGATATATTTATGTATGTCTGTATTAGTGTGTTGAAACATTTGACAAATAATCTGTTATAGAACGAAGCGTTTGCATTACCAGTAGAGTATGAGTTTGGATTTATATGCATACACTTTTAATTTTGTTTGTTGGTGCTTCTGTATTCCGTTTATATTACATTTACACGCCCACAGACACACACAAACTCACACACTCAATGATTAGCTTAAATCCCACCATCATCTACCTCTGCTTGAATCTCCTGCTGACAACAGCAAAACAAAAAGATGAGTGTTGACAGTGTTGTAACGATAATCTAAATTATTCAGAGGAAAATTGCAAAAGGCCTGACAAGAGCAACAAAAGGTGTGAAGCTTGTGGAAATCTACGAGTCGGTCCTGAATATCAATGCAAATGCAGCCAACCTCCTGAAGGGCTGCGTGCTGAAACTACCGTATGTATGAAGACGGAAATGTGCTGGAGATAAGATATTAAAGCCATTATGCTTCAGGACAAGTGGAAGTTTGGGAACATGAAGAGAAGGGCTGCAAGTGAGAGGAAAACCAAATAAAAGAAAAATGGAAAATCTCTGTTGGAGTCAGGAATTTGGAGTTGAATTTCAGAGGTAGGAAGGACCTAAATGAGGAGATCTGAGAGCAGGAGTAAGGAGTCTCAACAAAAACTGGTGCACAGAGCAGGATTTCCAAGAACAAAAACCAAAAGCATCAAGCACATCCACATGCAGAAGCAAGAGTAGAGAGATGCAGGAGGACAGACGGAGCTGCATGGAGGGAGGGAGAAGGGGCTGATGTTAACTTTTATGACAGGGCAAGAAGAGGCAAACACAAGGAAAAAGAGTTTTCAAAAGGAAGCAGGCAGCTGACCATAATATTACTTAATAGAGAAAGAAGCAGAGGAAAGTAGAATGAAACTAAAGCAAACGGCAGAAAACAGATCAAAACCACAAGCTCCTGGAGAATTTAGAGTTGGTGCATGTTTGTGGTCTGTCTGTGTTCTCCAGGTGGTCTGGAATGTTCGCTGGGCAGAAGCCATTGAAAACTTCAAGAAAGAGCAGAGGTCTCTGTGTGGAGACGTCCTCCATCATCTACCTCGGATACTTCACCAGCTACAGGCTCCATCTTCTGAGGAGCTGCTGAGGCCATGTGTCAGTCAGTTGAAGGTGGGTGACTGTGACTGTGATCCTTGTCTTTTTGTTCATTTTCAGTTTTTGTACTTTAAAGTCTTACAAGCCAATGGACATGTATTATCCACAATTACAGTTTAATCATATGATTATTATAGTTATATGGGTCATATTTGAACTTTTTCTCTGTTTTAGAGATTAATTACTAAAAGTTTCATTTGTGGCAACTAGAATTCTGTTAACTTCAGGAAACATGATACAGATAAATTCAAGAGACATTCATATTTACAGTCTATATTTACATCTAACATTGACCAAAAACTAAAAATTCTTTTGCATTTAGTATATTATCACCAAGATATAGTTGTTAACAAAGAAAGTGGTTATTAATTAAATAGGAAATTCAACTTCACTTTGGTTTCTTCATTTCTTCTTCTTTCTTATGTATAAATTATAGTTAGAAATTCAAAGTTTGCATGAATGTACGACCAGCAGGGTAACATTAGTGCTGCCTTTACAAGAGCAAACATTTGTGAATAAAATATCCCGTAAAGACAACAGTTCTTAAGGATAACTCTAAGTCTTAAACGAAGCATGATAAGAGAAGGAAGCTGAGGTTTGCGTGTGATCGTGAGTCTCTGTGTGCTCTCAGACATCATGATGGAGTTCATGGATTATACAGTCTGACAATCCTCAGACCAAACGCGTCCTACACATTTACATTTCAACTAATGGATATATGCCATAATATGTCTCCTTTAAATGTCTGATTTTCTTGAGTATGGACGTCAAAA
The DNA here is from genome assembly GCA_037176975.1 of Arrhamphus sclerolepis. Lineage (NCBI taxonomy): Eukaryota > Metazoa > Chordata > Actinopteri > Beloniformes > Hemiramphidae > Arrhamphus > Arrhamphus sclerolepis. The sequence continues at coordinate 11,489,679 of JBAMYA010000011.1, read as the reverse complement.
CAAAACACTGGAAGAAGACAGACTAGGTCCTGTTTTTACTGTTGTGAGGTTTTTTTTGCCTGTGGGCATTTTTATTTTGGAGGTCAACTTATACCAATTACAGTTTTATCATAGCTGAGAGGGCCACTGAGTGGAAGTGTGCTGTGGGAAACAAATTATTCTTTAAGGGGTAAAAGAAATCCTTTTATCTGGCAGAAATGCTCTTTGTATCTTCATCTGTAGCTCAAAATAGCCCCCCTGCACCTTATTTCCTTTATCACAGCATAAGTATATCTCTCAAAGTTGATGAAATAATCCAAACACATCTGATGTAGAAGAAGAGTCTAAGAAACAGAACTTAAAAGTTGGGGAAGACATGTTGGAAAAAAGAAAAAAAGGGACTAATATTCATTTATCATTATAATATATGAGTAATGGGTTTTTTTTACATGAAAACATTTAATTTATTGATTGCCTTTTACTGTGTAAAGAGACTTTCAGGTAATAAAGCAACCTTTAATTAAATGTTTACAAAAATGCTCTGCATAAATGCATTAAAACAGTCATTTCACATTATCTGTTGGTTCCCATCCCGGTAGGCCAAGACTTGGACCCTCTGAGCACGCTCACTGATGATGCCGACATTGCAACGCGGCAAAATGAAGGTCTGGCTGCTGACAGGATGTCCACAGAAAACGCTACCATCCTTATCTCCTGCCAGCGCTGGCCCCTCATGGTTGACCCACAGCTGCAGGGCATCAAGTGGATCAAAAACAAATATGGTGAAGACCTGCGGGTCATCCGCCTGGAGCAGCGAGGGTGAGAAGTCTTATACTTGACTGCAGTCTGTTCACAACATGTTATGGATAGGATTTCATCTAAAGGATTCCTACTGTTTTACCCTGAAGGTACCTGGATGCACTGGAGAGAGTGCTGGCAGCAGGCGACGTGGTTCTCATCGAGAACTTGGGGGAAATGCTGGATCCTGTTCCTGGCCCTCTGCTGGGCAGAGAAACCATCAAGAAGGGTGGGTAAGACCATCAGAGAGCTGCTGATGCTGCCCTCAGTTGCTTGGAGATACACATTATCATGCTGATGTTTCCTTTAAACTGCAGGTAGCCTGACGCAGTAAAACACATGATAACCACATGACTTTCACAGTCAGACACTGAGTAAGCCCAATCAAAAAGCATTGCTTCATAGATGGACTAGCAACCACCCAAACAGCTCTTTTATCTCTCAAATCTTTCAATAAAAAAGTCAAATGAAACCTTATTGTCCATTTTTCAATTTATAGGACATATAGAGCATGTTACTACTGCAATCACTACCAGTACAACTGCTAGAAAAAAGAAAAACATTCATTTTATTGCTCTGTTTACACTTAGCAAAACATTTGCGACACTCCTCACATTAAAGTTCATGAGCAAAGAGAACACGTTTGTTCAGATTTAAAAGATTACCACTGAAGTCTTCTGGTACGTGCTGCACTCACATCTTGACGTGTTGGAAACACTCAATTATCAAACATTTCAGGTACATGAAGATCGGAGACAAGGAGTGCAGGTACAACCCCAGTTTCCGCCTCACATTGCACACCAAGCTCGCCAACCCTCATCACCAGCCAGAGCTGCACACGGTGACCAGAGACGCCTGGAGGACCAGCTGCTGGCTGCAGTGGTCAGCATGGAGAGACCTGACCTGGAGGAGCTGAAGGTAAGAAGTTTAGTGCTTTAGTGGCAGGGAAAGCTGTTGCACAAATGTGCTGTACATTCAAATGTGGAGGAGGAGGATGTGTCACACTCTTAGTTTTTACTCGAGTCTACCCGGACTCAAAGACTGTTCTCTGAGCAGATGCAGCTAAGGAAGCGGTGACAGCATTCAGGGCCTCCAGAAGCTGGGCACGGTGCTCGTGATTATCATTATCCATCTTCAACACTACTTGTCAGCAACAAAACACCAGCTTTCTTTAAACATCACAGGAGTCTGCACGTTCAGGCTCTTTGATTCCAAAACAATCAGTGAGCGCCTTTGATTAACGCTGGTAGATGTGTGATAATTATGGAGCTTTTTACAGGGTTCCTCACTTAGGGAGTCTGTGGCCCTGCATGGCTGTGTGTGTGTGTGTGTGTGTGTGTGTGTGTGTGTGTGTGTGTGTGTGTGTGTGTTCATCACATCATGGACGTGCTTCTCTGTGTCTGAACATGGCATAAAAAGAAAATAAGATCACCATTTTTAATGCGCATGGAATAATGTTTTTAAATTGGAAGTGTATTAACATAAATGTTGAATTAGTTTTTTCATTTTCTTTCAATAGTTCTGCATGATTTCAGATTTGTTTCTCGTGACACTTACTGGAGCTGATGTGACAGACAAACATTTGCCAAAGCTAATTCTCAGATTACAGATACTGTGTCTGCTTCACTTTAAATGCAGGAGGCAGTCTGTGCCATGTACGGCATTGATTTCCACGCTCACTGCAACCCTAATTGCAAAAAGTTGAGACACTCTAAAATGTAAATAAAAACAGAATGCAGTCAATTACAAGTCTCATAAACCAATATCTTACTCTGATCAGAATATCTGAAAGGTTTAAGCTGAGGAGATAAAAATGCAGTCATCTGTCTAGTTGTGTATTCTTCTCTGGTGACTTTCAGCCGTACACCATGAAGCTCCTGTCCTCATGGAAGTTTCATCTCTTTCTTAATCATCCCTTTATCGTTGCTTTCACACACGCACATCTCCAACATCAAAGAAGAGCAGGTAGGAGCTGCTTTGAGGTGTGTTTTCCTTCTCACTGTAAATGTCTCAATGCTCCGCTGACCCCTGGATCTGTGATAGTGAGGAGGCGAAAACAATTGTTCCACTCTGCTGATCAGTGACGCCTCCTCCTGCTGCAGCACTCAGCTGTCATCGCTGGTCAGATTTAATGGCAAGCTCAGTCCGCTGTGCTGCGGGATCCTGGCAACTTCGTGACCAACTTTCGAGGAGTAATGAGCACCACATTGTTACAATATCCACAGTATGGGCCACTGTGGGAATGTAAATGTATGTTATTAAGAGAAGATTCACTTGATCAAAGGGCCAGCATCTAATGATGCCTCTGTCTATTCTCATCCACAATCTGCTCTTTTCATGTCAGTTGTTTGAAATGGATTAGCCAATGGCTCTATGTATCACAGCAATTAGACAACACGTCGACACACTCTCACTGTTCCTAAAATGCAGTTCTTGTTAGTTGAGGGGGGAGTCAGAAATCCATCCCTGTTCGGAGCATGTCTGGCTTACAGCAGCGTCTGTGAGAGATCAAAACCGAAGATACTGTGGCACTTTTGTTAAGACGTCCGGCAGATTTACACTCACAAATCCTTTTGCATCTTGGTGGTTTTGGAGGCGTCCTTGTTGGCGTTTGGCCTCTTCAGGCAGCACTTCAGTCAGGCCTGCAGGATTTTATCCATGCTCAAATCAGCATTTTTAACAAATGGAGAGGGGGAGAAGAAATATTAAAATGCCAGTTATTTTAAGCTGTATGTCCCCTCAGCAAAAACCAGTGGAGTGAGATCAGATTTAATGATGCTTTTTTAATTAGCATTTCACTGAGATTGAAAGATAAAACATTGAGGGAAAAAAAACTAGATCTGTAAATCGCTTATCATTTTAATTAACACTGAAAGTTGAAGGGGATGGTGGGGGCTCTGACACTCCCATCCAGGCTCCTATTAAAACACAGACTTTAGAATGAAGTGCTGAATGGCTTTTTGTTGTCAGTAAACAACCCAGACTGATAACAATCATCATACTGAAAGGGGAGAGCAAATTGGCTCTACCTGTTTATACTCTTCCAGTGACTCTGTGCCATTATACCTTTAATGAGGTTAGCGTTGCTACTGAGCCATAAGATGACTCCTGGGTGAAATGACTCTGGTCTAAAACAGGCAAAGGTAGAATAAAGAGCTTAAAATGTCAAGTTGCCATTTTTTGAAGGCTGCACAGTGGGGATAAATCTCCAACCTTTTAGCACAAAAACTGCCTCGCCTTATCCCCGTTCTCTGCATATGCATGTGTGCATTTTTACCCAGACCTCCTTCATTAATGAGCGCTCTACTTCTCAAATTATCTTTAACACTCAGTAATCATTTGCCTAAAAAATGATAGACGTAATATCTCATTTTAATACCAATTAGGGGTGTTCTGCTGACTGGTTAATTGTTTGTTTTTCCCAAGCAAGGGTAATTACCAGTACAATGTGCCAGAGGAAAGCTAATCGTTAAAAACTGACTAATTACTGCATCCAGTTGGGAATGTTTTAGTGCGGATGGCTTTTCCCCTCAAGAGCAGAGTGCAGGCAAGTGGAATGTCCTCCGCACATACACATTGTCTTTTCCTCTCTGCTGCAGGAGAAAAATGCAAACGGCTTCAGAGCATCTACAGCCGCTGACACCCTGTCTTTTAATCCTGTGATTCATTTTGTGTTGTGTGTGAAAATATAGTAAAATCAGCTGATCATAGTGGGACTTGGTCATAGGTAGAGACAATGAACATATAACATTTTTCACTGGTTTTGCTGTGCCACTATTTCTTGAGCAAACATGAAGCTAAACAGAAGGAAATGACGAAGTACCCCCTTGATGTCATAACCAGTAGATCTGCTTCAGCTGCTGCGGGGCTTCATGCTGCTCTGGAGGAGTTTTGAGTCACTCTTCTTGACAAAATTGTGTCTGTTCATTCATGTTTTAGGGCCGGGGTGTCAGACTATTCCATTGCGGGCCACATTATCACCATGGTTACCATTAAAGGGCTGGTTATTCTTTATGTAGCCAACCTGCACAGGTTTTAGATTTCCTACTAGTTCCTGGACTTTGTTGTAAAGTTTTTGTTTGAAAACTTTTAAGTTTTGCAGCATTTTAGCATGAAATTCAACAGACGTAAAAAAAAAATTGTATAATTTCAATATTTTTTTTATTGTTTTTCTACAGAAGTTAATTTTACAAAAATACGTTTGGAGAAAAAAGATCAACTTTTTGTTGTAAAATCTTTTGCTAAGTCATGACCTTCTGACATAAAGCTGCTCTGCACCTTCGTGAGTCAGCGGTTGGCCGGCCAGAATTGAGTTTGACGCATGTTTTTGGGTTTTTCCTCTTTTAGACACAGCTCTGTTAATGTTCCACTGCAGCATTTCAGTTGGTTGAGGTTTGGACTTTGTTTTGTTTTTTTGCCGGTGCTCTTTACATCATTGTCCTGTTGCATGACGCAGTTTCAACCAAGTGAGAGTTTTGCATCCATGTTCTTTGTAGGGAGAGGGGGATGTCTCCTGGCAACCTTTCTTCAAAGCAGTTCACTGTCCTTCTATTGAAGTGAGTATTTTGTGGTTTGTCCTTGGGAAGATTGGCAGCTGTCTTTCCTGCTCTCCATTTGAGAATATTTTTTCTTGCTGTGGAACGATGAAGTCCAAATTGATGGAAATAATTTCATAACCCTTTCAGGATTTATGTGCAGCAACACTTGGTTCTCTTTAGACCGTTGCTTATATCGTTCCCTCATGGCATTGTGCCATCATGACACACCTGAATGCTCCAGACCAACATCCCATCACATCGTCTGCATTTCTGGAGTTTTGCACAACAACTGACGATCAGTTTGTTAAAAGTGCCTCATATGAAGATACACAATGATCAGAAATGTTTTAATGTTTTCACTCAGAAAAATATACATTTAAAAGAGATTATACTTAACTTTTGCACATGGTGCCAAGAGGAAACGAGGTTGAAGCTCGGATAGTTTTAACAATCTGAAATTACAGCAAAAGAAAAATTCAAATGTCACTAAAACTTTGTTAAGAGAAACTTTGATAAAGCAAAGTCATGAAGTTGAAACAAGTATTTGGTGCCAAACTACAATGAAGGACAAAGCAGGATGAAGCAATAAAGAGAGCAGCCTTGCCCTGTCGTCTTTGTTCTTTCAACACTTTTCAAACTCCAGGCTTTGAAAAAGTGAGAGAAGAAACTGTCAGAGTTAAAGATGGATTTCCATATGGTGACGTGTGAGTAAAACTGAGAAATGTATGCGTCCACATCCTCCCTGATGCTTGTATAAGCTCGTAATTAAAAACATATTGCTTCACAAAAGATCTTTTATTATGAATGTGTGTGTGTGTGTGTGTGTGTGTGTGCGCATGTGCATTATTCACCATCAAAGCTCCCTGCCCTCCTGCTCAAATTGACGGTTGCTCGACTGAGGTTTGATGTTGGCAGTCTGACGGAAGCTAGTTAATCCATCCCAGAGCGCTGCCTTCATGTGTCCAGATAGCCGATGCAGAGTTTATTGATCAGCTCTGTCTTTGAGTTGCCCTTCAGTTTTAATGCCCTCATATTG
>JBAMYA010000011.1:11436143-11483228 GCA_037176975.1 Arrhamphus sclerolepis | reverse complement strand
TGAGCCTTTAATTGGCATCAGTCAGGCACTGCGTGGCACCTGCAGCTTGCTGCAATGTCTCTCGCCTGACCCACAACCCAACTCACAATCAAAAGAAAATGTTCTGAACCTGCAAACACAAGTTTGCTTTTCTGTTCATTTACAGATTGGAAAGAAAGTATAGAAATAAATAAAAAACATTTGTCCATCACATATATCAATATCTACTTTGAGTGCAGTTATATAAACTTCATGAAAGACATCACTGTTTTAAAATCATAATCTAGTCCATGTTTAAATGATTAAAGCATGCTTAAGTTATGAATTCTTATTTATTTGAGTGTTTAATAGAGCATTCAATTAGTTGAGTTTCACCACTGCTTGGCACGAAGGCATGCTGTGTTACAACTAAAACTAAATCACAACAAAATGAATAAAAATCAAATAAAATACACCTCTAAAGTCATTGCTGATGGTTCTGTGGAATTAATTTCAGTATCTCAGCCTAGTAGGTTTAAAAACAGACTGATGCATATTTGGATGAGTTGAATGAACACTAGTTGTTGAATCTGTCTCTTAAATATTCTTTGAATCAAACACATACTTACAGGTAAAAGATAGGTGTCTAACAACCTGCTAAAATGCACTAGAATGAATATTAAAAATAAGTTACAATAGGTTCTACTACTTCATGGATAGTTGTTTGTATACTGCCATTTTGTCTTTTAGTTCTGGATGTGTAAGGTATATTGTATCCTCATATAGCAGAATAAATGTTTGAGAAACATTCATATTTGATTTGTATTGTCAGATTTCACTAGGATATGGAGCTACTTGTAATTAAACTAATTAAATAAAAGATCACATCAGTGTGTTGCCTCCCCTTCAGTGCATTCTTCAGTAATACAGACAAATATAAGAGGCAGAGAGAAATAAATATCTTTATTTGGAAATACACCATGCAAGAAGAAACAATATATGAAACTGTTGTCACATCAAAATAGAACAGGCAGACTCAAAATAAGTTAACAATGTTTATTTTGAGACCTGTCCAGGGTGTACCCCTGCCTTTCACCCGAAGTGAGCTGGGATAGGTTCCAGCAGACCCCCGTGACCCTGTACAGGACATAGCGGGCTTAGATAATGGATGGATGTTTATTTTGACAAAGAAAGGCTTTCCCAGTAGTTTGTTGAAAACCCAAATGAACACACCATATGACGGCCAAAGCCGCAAAACCAGTCTACTGCAATAGGGTTCACTTCAAACAAACACAGCAAACTTCACAAATGAATTCATTATTCTATTAATCATTTGACTGAGGTAGGCCTATAGTTTTTTGGGAAGTAACCCAGGCAAACAGAGGACAAATGAACACATAAGTTAAAGTTAGTCTGCCCGTACCAGCTACTTTTACTATCAGAAACACAGACTCTAAAGCCTGGCGGACTAAAGAAGAAACAAAAAAAATGCAAAATTACAAACACGCTCTAGACGCTCTACACAATTTCTAAACAAATGATTAATGTAGTGATACTACAAACCTTTAAAACACTGTACCGGTGTGTCGTGAACGCCTCGCATACATTCCCTTTCGATCAACTCAGGGTCATCACAGTCATCTGGCTTTATAACTGTACGTGGTCCTTTCACAGAATCACTAATTAAAATCCAATACTCATCCTACTGTTAAAACATCAAAAAACACCGAACATTAAAGGACTTACCAAATACATTGATCAAACGTCAGACATCACTGCCCACCTGGTCTCCCATGGAAACTGGCACTTCGTGGGCAAACAGCCCAGTTCCTATTTAACTCCTAGCCGGCAGGACAGCAGGTACCACCCGTTACAAAACAATACATGTTTAGGTGTTGTATATCACATTTCATTTTTATTGAATGCATTGATGAATACATTTGCAAACATCTTTCTTTATAAATATAGCCCCAGCACCCAATGAACTCTTTTTTTTTTGTTTTTTTTTTCTAAAAAAAGGTATCCTGAAGACTAAAGAGAGCAAAGGCAGGGAAGGAAAAGATAGTGACCCAGATAACAGGTTCGGATAATTGATCTTCAAGGAATTAATTGATGAAGCCAAAGTTGGTCCGATTAAAAATTTTCTGCTAGCGTGTTCCTACACCCCTGGGGGCTAAAGCCTAGTTTATACTTCTCTGACTCACTCCGTAGACACGCAGTCGTATTGATGGAGACGTGGATCTTTCAGACTTCTCCATTGCTTGGAGAGTGTTGCAAAGCAAAGAAAAAACTTTTTTTTTTTTTTTTTTTCCAGAGACCAGCCTGCTATCCCGCCTGTGGTCGTCAGACACAGACCCGGCCACACTTTCTGAAACAAACCCAGAAAGTGGGTCATGTAGAAACTCTGTATGTTGGACCTCCTTTGAAAATTGCAATAAAACAATTCTGATTCTGATTCTTCTTTCTGAGACCGAGAGAGAGCGACTTGTGAAGCAGCTGGAGCAGCAAATGCTCCATAGTCAAGTACGGCTGGGGTCCATTTCAGAAAGCGGGTTATGTAGAACCTCAACACACTTGGCATATATTGAACTGGAACACAGGAAATTTTTATATGTTACAGTTTGCAAAAAAAACAAAAAAAACAAAACAAAAAACAACTCTTATCCTTCCAAACATTAATTTTATTGATTTTCAAATGTTAGTTTTCTTAATAATGCTGGGTATACTGAACATACCCTATTATATTCTGAGAGTTCTGCTCTGTAAACGTAACCGATTTAAAAATTCATTTGTTCCCCTCTCTATTAAACTTTTAAATAGAGCTGTTTGAGGCTACAGGGATGGTGCAATAGTTTTATGGTGTTTAGTTTATAACAGAGTATGTGCAATATGTGTTATTTGTATGTGCAATATTTTGTAATGTGCAATGTGGATTATGTGCTATTTCTATCCCACTGTGGAGGCATGTAGTGTGCAGCATATGAGTCCAAAACAAATTTCACCTGTCGGAGAGCTGGTCAGAGCGGGTTCACAGCGTCGGAGAGGAATTTGCTTGTCTGCGTATTGACCCCCACCCCCACCAGAAACTAGAGAAATGTCAACATGCCTTGGGATGGTGCTGTTCCCGTGGGTCTGTTTAACATGGATCCAGTTCAGCACATGAATCCAAGATCACTGATCTATTAGCCAGTCATCATCATGGGCCAGGAAACCTCGGTGGTCTCCAGAACCTCTCTCCATCCTGATCCATTAATCCTCCAACCACCACATACAATGCTCAGCGTATATGAGTACACCACCTTTAAAAATAACATTTTAAACAATATCTCAATGAAAACAAACAAATTCCAAAACGCTGACACGACAAATTTTAATGTAACGTCTGTTTAACATGAAAGTAAGGTCAATAATATAACTTAGATTGCAATTTTTTTCAGTTTTACTCAAATTAGGGTGGTGCGAAAATGAGTACACCCCACAACAAAAACTACTACATCTAGTACTTTATATGGCCTCCATGATTTTTAATGACAGCACCAAGTCTTCTAGGCATGGAATGAACAAGTTGGTGACATTTTGCAACATCAATGTTTTTCCTTTTTCTTCAACAATGACCTCTTTCAGTGACTGGATGCTGGATGGAGAGTGATGCTCAACTGGTCCCTTCAGGATTCCCCACAGGTGTTGGATCAGATTCAGATCAGGAGACAGGCTTGGCCCATGAACCACTTTCACCCTGTTCTTCTTTAGGGGAGCTCTTCTCTGGAGCTCTTCTGGGCAACACGTAGGTTATTTTTCATGTTAGTCCTTTAACAGACTGCCTGTAAGCGATGATCCAAATGATGTGGGACGGGTTGTACTATGTTGTGTAAATTTGAAATGCAGTTTGAATACTAAATTACTACAAATTACTACTGTGATGTTCTATCATAAAAATAAAAATTCATGTTTTTTTTATTATTTACCTTTTTTCTATGTATTGTGGAACCAATAAGAACAGGAATCAATGGGCAGAACCAAAAGTGACAAAATCTCAACGATACCCAGGCCCAATTAAGGTTTTGCTTAAAAAGTAACTTTTCAGCTGGTAGTGCAGTTGCCTCACAGCCAGAAGGTCCCAGGTTCAATACCCACCAGGGACGCTGTGGGTGCTGGAGGTGTGCCTGCCTCTTCGATCATCAGCACCCATACCCTGGGTGGGGTTGGCGAAAGGGTCTTTCTGTGTGGAGTTTGCATGTTCTCTCTGTGTTCCCTTGGGCAGCTAATGTGAGCTACGCTCACAAAAACATGCAGCAGTCTTGGGCCTTCATATTGCCTCCCCTGGCTGGCCGGGGCGCGAGGGGGTGGGAATCCTTCCACGCGCTATGTCCAGCCGGGAAAACCCCTAACGTTGGTGAAAGGACGGGCCTGCTCACTCCTCAAGTTAAGAAGGAGACTTGAGCTCAGTGCTAGGCCCTCCCACAGTTGGCAGAGGGAGATCAATGCCCAGGACTACAATTAAGTAGTGAGCACAGTGTGGAAAAAAGGGGAAAAAAAGGGAAAAAATGTTACTTTTCTAAAGGGGTGTACTCATTTACGAGCACTATATCTTCTATAAGTCTATTGTGGAGAGTTCAATCTGATCTGCAGTCAGCTGTTGGGGCAGCAGCATCAGCACCAGAGACTTAAAGAAACTGAACAAACTGAAGGTTGGATCTGTTCTGGAGCTTCTGGAGCTGATTGGTTCAGAATATGAACAACATCATGGACAACCCTGGACATCCTCTACACACGACAGTGATTCAACACAGATAGAACCTTCTACAATCGAGCTTTGAAGAGACTTAAATCATGATAACTACTGTAAAAAAAAATCTGTGAAATTACTGTTTAAAATAATGAATATTCATTGAGGTTGAGGTCAGGACTCCTGTTTTAACTTTACAATACTTAAAACCTCTATTTTGGAAGCACTTCATTTAAAACTACTATATAACACATTTTACATTTTTCCTGTTATTCTTCAGAAGCTCCTAACAGATCATTAATGGACAATAACCATACTGGACCCAACTGTGAGATGTCGTTTTACTCTGAATAAATGATGAATGAAGCTGCTACCAACCAATGATGCCATTTAGAAGGTTCACCAGAAAGTGTGTGGCTGGAGAGTGACACTTCAAAGCTGAGCAACTGCTGGTACTACTGCACTGGAAAGCAGCACAAAGGAACTTTTTTAGCTCAGTCAGTCTCCCTGTAGGGTGTGTCTCAGTGTCTCTTGTTTGGTCTTTTTTCTCAGTCATTACTTCTTTTTGGCTGCTTCTGCTGTCTGTTTTTGAGAGGGTGACTGCGGCTCCTAAAGTACTGCAGGCATTTGCTAATCAGACTTTTGGGTGGCTCAATCCCTGCCTGACATCACAAACTCTTCTCTAAAGGAAGTGAACATGGTAAGTGATGTCCTGCGGCACAACCTGTAGCCTTAGGAGTCCACATATCAAAATGTCCTTGGGCAGAACAGTGAACCTCATGTTGCCAGGGATTTGTGTGTATAATGAAGAAAACCACTGTGTAACGTTAGAAGTGCTGTACAAGTGTCCAGAGTGTGTGTTAATGGGTGAATTTGGCTTGTCATGTAAAAAGTTCAGTGATAAAAGAAAACTAGAAAGAGCTTTCAGTCCATTTACCATTTAGCTTTTCAGCTACTGGGTAAAACATTTTGTTGCAACCAATTTCAAACACCTGTATGAGCGACTGTGTGCAATGCAACTGACTTTAGTTTAGTAATAAATTTGCTACAAAAGCAGATTCATTAAATAAATAAATAAATTAGCAGTGCCGAAATTGCATTTTTCACTTGATAGCACAGGTGTTCTTAAACTTAATTAGAGAGAAACAGCAAAAACCTGCAAAAGAATTCAACTTTGAGGTACTGGGGACGTGTTATTTTCACACAGTTATGCCACTGAAACAAATGCTTCACAGAAGCTGCCGGTGACTACTTTTGCTCTGTAATACTCGAGGTGCTGACCTGCTCTTCCAGAAGAGCAGCTCTGTTAGGCATGGGTTTTTTTTTACTTCCAGCAGAGCCTCAGGAGTCCTTCTTGAGTAAACCATGGATCTGATGCCTCCACTCAATCACCGCAGACTCCAAGGAGTAGATAATTTTCTCATCCACTTTTGCCCCCTGTGATGTTTCACAAGTAAACCATTTTGGAGTGTGTGAGTATGACAAACGGAGCCTTGACAGGATCCTTTATGTCACAGCTACCTGATTACCTTTCTATTTCCAGGGCATTTTGCTCCACTCTCTCAAGTGCCGCAGGGAGAAGCAGCAGGGTTTTACCTCTGACTTTAGCTGACATCACAGAGAAGGTGGTCTTTAGAGAGTGGACGAGACACACAACGTCCTGAGACACAACCTCTGGCCACTGGGTGTAGTTTCTGCTGTTGGAGAGCAGAGGACACAAAACCTGGAGTGGTAGAAGAAAACAGTGTTAAGTGTATGCTTGGAGATTACTCATTGTTTTTTAATTTATTATATAATAAATTAATAAACAAATATACATCTGTCTTCATGGCAAGATTGTTCAAATTATTGGTGTGCATTAACTAAAACTGCATTTGAACTGTCGGACACATTATTAAAACCTGGTGGGATAGGTAATGGAGAATCATCATCCTCCAGAAAAATATGTAGTGGGAAAACTAAATCTTAAATATTCATGATCAAACGTCCTTATCAATGTAAATCCAAAGTGTATTTATAAGTTTAAGCGTTAACTGTTAACGGTCAGTGTTCAAGTTTGAATTTCGAATTTCTAACGGTCGTTTTTCATAAAATCACACACATATATGAGGGTTTATCCAAAGACCTGTTTTAAATCGCTCATTTCTCTAAAGTTGTGCTATAAGTCTAAAAACCTCTACATCCGCTGCTTACGTCCTCACCCTGAACAGAAAACTGCGCCGGGGGATCGAGAGACAAGTCCCCGTAGACCAGACTGTCCCTCATGGACTCTGGCTTCAGTGTCGTTTTGTCCTTTTTTCACAAAGTACACAGTCTTGCTTTTGGAGCCGCAGTGAAAGAGGCGTCCGGTTGTCCGTCTGGGGCCACGGACACCACCAGGGTCGTCTGTTCTGCCTTGTCCAGGAAGTCCTGCAGCACCTGCTTGTTGTCCTCGATGGACACGCATTTTTGCCACTGGTCTTCTTTAAGATTTAGCGATTTCTGCAAGTAGTTCGCTATAAAATCCAGCCTTTTGTCCTCGGATCTCTCCATGGCCTCTGGTCAGCCCGGTCAGTCCCGGTGAGTGCATGAACTGATGGTGTCTTGGTCTCCATGGCAACGCGGTGGTCCATTTATCGAACCGTTGCTTGGAGGAGTCGCGAGGACCTGTTGCTTCTGTCTAATAACCTCTGTTTAGTTAGAGAGAGCGAATATAATCACAATGCAGAAATGGAAGAGGTGATAAAAGGCTATTATGATAAAATTAAACTACTGTAATAAGCGGGAATGGTCAAAGGCCTGGTTTATAGCCTTTTGGGGCGATTTGGAGCGAACTAACAAAAATAAGTGTCAAAGTAGTGAGATGGAAGGTCAAATTTTAAAACTTAATTTAATTCAAGGTTGCGTTTTGATGGAGAAGAAACATTGAGCTTTGCATTTGGGAAAGAGTTAAAATCAAAAGTTTTTGGTGTTTAAAAAAATAAAAGATTTTGTCCACAAATTAAGAAATGTTGAAAAACGGACTTTATATACACACACACACATACATATATATATATGTACAGGTGTGTGTGTGTGTGTGTATTCTGACTTTATCTCATAAGGCGCACATCTTTTCCAACTTTGAATTGATCTTTTGCCATAAAATCGCAAATTTGGCAAAACTGTGACCTTTTTATTTAATACTAAAACTTTCTGTTAAAATATTGACTTACTTTTTAATTTAAAGTTACGATTAGATGTCCTAAAAATATATATTTTTTCCTTTGTAGATTGTTTTGATTGTAAAAGTCAAACATTTTATGTTAAATTTTTACATTTTAATGCAATATTGCAATTTTTTGTTGTAAAATTATGGTTTTTTGCAAAACTGATCATTTCAAAGTATGCTTTGAAGAAGCACACACTTTTATTTGGAGACAATCATACGCCCTTCAACATCTCACGAGAGCCACATAAAATGATGTGGTGGGCAAGATTCAACCCTTTTGTTTGACATCTGTGACCTAAGTCAAGAAATGACCAACATAACAGGGAAACCAAACAAAATCACTTCCTGGGGAACCAATGGTTGATATCTTTGGGTTATGTCCAGTTCTTCTTATATTTGTGTCACATGTTGTTATGCATAGAGAATTATTCCATAAATTAGACCACAGATGTCAAACTCAAGACCCTCAGACCAAATACAGCCCACCACATCATTTATGTGGCCTCAGTGAGATGCTGAAGGACGTGATTGTCTTCCAATAGGTGTAAGCTGCTTATACAAGTTGGCAGTTTTTCAAAAGTCAGTATTTTACTACAAGAAATTGCAATTTTAAGTTAAAAAGGCACAGTTTCACCGAAAAGTAGTTGGGTTTTTACTAAGAAAACATGCAGATGTACAAAAGTTATGATTTACAATAAAACCTTGGGAATTGTATTCTAAAAATTGAAAAATCTGTGATATTGTGTCAAAAATGTGAGTTTAAGTTGGACTAGATTTGCAATTTATGACATAAGGCCATAATTTTATTTGGCGGGGGGGTTGTTTGTTTTTTAAAGGCAGTTTTACTCAGTTTGTTTGTTTTAACATTCAAAAAACTGAATTTACAGTAAAAATACAAAGCTCACAATTTTATGACAATTTTTCTTTGTGATCTACAAAACAAATTCTCAATTTTACCACAAAGGTTTGCTTCTCAAAAAAAGGAGGAGTCAATTCACTGGGTTTGTCCTTAAGGAAACATTTGTAACTTGAATAAATAAACAAGAAACTGTTATTTAACAGTTTTTTAGTAGTTACATGTCTTCCAGCTACACCCGGCACTTTGAGGACCACCATATGACGCCTATAGCTTAAACGATATGAAACATTTTAGGAGTGAAGCAGAAGTCTCATTTACTGACCGATAACTTCAGAGAGGATCATGACTTGTTACTCAGAAACATGTGATTACCACAGTTGTCCACCAGATGACAACGCTGCACCTCATACATGTCAGAGGCTGTCTCCAAGAAGCAGTTCACTTTACCTTTCAACACAGAGGTTTTTTTTTTTACTCTGCAAAATCACAAACCTGTTTTCTGGAGCAGGCCTCAGGTCTGATCCAAAACCTCAAAGACTGAAACAAAGAAGTAAATCATACCGCTTCAGGCTCAGAGGATAAAACATATTCAACTTTCAAATGAAGAAAGCAAAATCCAAGTGTTTTAGAAGCAGTCTCTCTTTCTGCGTCTTTGTCTTTTACGCTGAGACTTTGGATCAAAGGATAAATTATGAGCATCAGACTGTCATGCAGCTGTTTGAGTCATGGTAGCGAACAAAAATACAAAAAAGAAAGTGTCGTCTTTTTAGCATTCCGATGAGGGATGTGGTACCGGATTATCAGCAACATGACATCAGACGTTAGCTTTGCTGTCTTTTGTCTCATGGAGGTCCACTTTGTGGTGGGGCTCTTCCAGACTCGGGCTGCTGGAGAATTAATATGCATGTTTATGACCGGACCAGGAGGTGTGGGTCATTCAGCCTGTCCAGAAGCAGAAAGTAAAGAGGCTCAGTTCCTTGGAATGGCTTTGAAGATTAGGATGACAGAGCAAAGAGAACCATCGCAGACAGACTTTCCATTTCAGCATCAAAAGAGCCGCCTGGTCACTGATATGACAGAGCTGCTGGCTGCATCCAGCTGGGTGGCTGGACACGTAGTCCTGGAATGTTTGCCTCGACTGTGGTCAACAGTAATGGACCAGACTTGAGTTTCATGTTTTCATTCGTTAGATCCAAAGCTTTAAATGTAGTGTGATTTGGAAAGCAACTGCTGAATTTGCAAAGTCAAAGTTGGTCAAAAGTCACATGTAAATGAAGTTTTTTCACAGCACAACGAATGTGGGTGCACATACGTCTATAAAAGACCCAGTGGAGGATCAACAGAGCCCTGGAATCTAAATGGGACATGTTATTTTCCTTTTAACCGAGGCTGTTGCTTGTAACTCACATTTTTCATTGTCATTTAGCATTAATGAATTACCGCAACATTAATTAATGACTAAAAACTTCATCCCACTGGCTCATGTTATTTCACAGCAGGGTCATCAAACTCTGTCATCCTGGTCCTCACCGTCACCATGGTGACTGTTAAAGGGCAGGTTATTCTTTACTTCCTGGTTCAGGTATGCTGTCAGATTTCTGCTAGTTTCTGAACGCAGCAATAAAAGAGAGAACAAAAAGGAATGAGAAAAAGTGAATTTTTGTCATAAATATTACAAAATTATTATAATTATTATTTTATATATTATTATAAAAGTGGGGCTTTTGTTCTTCATATAATTGCAAATGAAATAAAATATTGTAAAATGGTGAATTTACAATATCCTATCTTTTTTTTTTCATAAAAAAGGGAATTTCTCAAATTTCACAAGACTTGATCTTTATGATAAAATTGGGACTTTTGTAAGTTCCAATTTTTTCTTGTAAAATCACAAATTTTACAAACTGTAGACTTTTAATAATGAATATCAAAGTTTTGACTTTAGTTTAAGATTACAATTTTTTTGTTTCAACAAAAAGTTACAAGTCGTAAAATTTCACATTTTCAACTTTTTGTTCTAAATTAACACATTTTATATCATAAACAAATTTGAATTTTACAAAAAGAATCATAAAATGTTGTAAAGTCTTCTGCTAAATGATGACTGGCGTCAACCAGCAGCTCTCCTACTCAGTTATTCCACTTTTTGATGTCAGACTGAATCAAACGGAAAGTTGCATTGAAGTTCACTCAGAAAAGTTCGACTTATAAATATATGATGATGCACCACAGCAGTGCTCAGGAGGTGAACGGGATCCTCTCCAGCCTCCAGTCAACGCTCCATGTAGTTGCACATAGTCCAGGCGGGTTTTGAACTGGCAACCTTTCAGCCCTTATATTCAACAAGTCATCTCAAGCATTATAACATACAATAAATATTTAAATGAGGGGAAAATGGCATTAGGAAGATATCGGTTTTGATTCTCTGTCAGTGATCTATGAGGGCAAATACCAAAACAAACAAAAACGAGTCCTTTATAAATCATAATCAAAGTCACATGACCAATTAATCTTGATATTGATTTGAGGTCAAATCATCCTATATTTGTGTAGAAAAAAACACCCTACCGTAGCGCAGTGAGGTTTTAGATAAAGTTACTAAAAGAAAAGCAATATTTTAGGGCTTGGGAAAACTGAGCAAATTAAGTTTATAATATCTGCGCTCCTCACTAGTCTTCCAGTTAGTTCCGAAAGTGACCAGCAGAGGGCAGTCAAGTTGTTAGATTCTTTATTTGAAGGCTACAGCTATCATAATAACGCTGAATTGTCATAAATCTAACAGCTTTACAGTTCATTTAGAGAATATTTATTTATTTATTAAAGTCTTGTCTATGCCTGTGTGTCATGTTTACCTGTTCTACTACAGCATGTAACACAAAGTAAACCAATAAAATTAAGAAAATAAAAGATGCATTGTGTCTTTAACAGATATGTTCTAAAATAGCCTTGACAGATTTGTTTGTCGCCTTAAAATCGGTCATAAATCATCACTTTATACTAATTTAATTTAGGATGTCTTTTGTTGATACTAGTAATGCTGGTTGTTGCAGTCTGTCTATGTCACATACTTTGTTTCTCTGCTTGTACACCCATCCAGCAGCGTTCAGCGGCAGCCAAGAATCTTAATCAGTCTCACAGGTGTCTTCAGTTTTTTTTCAGGCTTTTTTGTTGTGAGAACCAAACCAGTGCAGGCAAAGTTAAAAGTTGTCTAAAGAGCCCAGTAAGCAAAGTAAAGTAAATTAAAGGCTGTAAAGTGTCTCCAGGCAGCTTCAAGTTCCTGTGACTACATCTGCAAATGTAATGAAGAAGTATAAGGTGTGTGGGACCGTGGCCAACCTCCCAGGACGTTGATCAAGGTTGATCAAAAGATTCTGTGGTGTGGACGTTGGACACAGAGCCAAGGAAAACATCCAGAGACATTCAAGCTGAACTCCAAGGTCGTCAGAGTCTGATCGCACCATCTGCAACATTTGAAAAACAATGGGCTCTACTATTTAAAAAATTTTTAATTTTTTATTTAATTAAAATTTAAAAAAATAACAGGAAAGTTTCTGGGTACTGAGCTTTATTTCATAGGGCCACATCATCACCATGGTTACCGTTAAAGGGCTGGTTATTCTGCTAATAGTTCCTGAACGTGAATGTAAAGAAAAAGACAACAAAAAGTTATTTTTTTTGTCACATCTCAAATTTCACAAAATGTACAACTTTTACCATAAAACTGAAGCTTTTATAAGACAATCACAAAGTTTCCTTGTATTCTAACTTGTTTCATAAAAAAGCTAATTTTGTTGTAAAATGGCAAATTTTGCAATATCCCCATCTGTTTTCATAAAAAGTGAATTTTTCTAATAATTTAAAAACAAAACTTTTTATCATATGATCACAAATGTCACAGAATTGAGGCTTTTTAACTCACAATTTGCTTTTTTTCACAACAAAATCTTATTGCACCAGTTTAACAATATTACAATTCATGAATTAGCAAATTTAGTATAATTTCAACTTTTTTTAAACTAAGATCACAAATCCATTTTAATAGAGTCAGTTTTAGAAAAATCAGCTAGTTTTTGTTGTAAAATCCTGACTTTTTGAAATGAACCAGCTGCTCTGCACCTCCATTATTCCACTTCCTGTCGCAGTGACGTCTTTACAGTTGTGTTTGCTCGCTCTCGGCCTTGAGTTTGAACATCTGACCAGTTTCTGTTTGCACATGGAGAAATGATGCTTTCAAAGGAAGGAATACCCTGCAGGGAGCAATGCAGCAGAAAAATAAAGACTAATTTTCTTGAAACAATGCTTTATTACTTTCTTAAAAATCAGTTTTAGTGGTGCAGCTAGTAAATAAAATCTAGCAAAGCCACTGTACGTCTGTGAACCTTCATCCTGGAGAAGTTAGCCTTCAAATCCAAACTAGAGCAGTGGGCTGAAATACCTGTTGGCAAATGATGACATGTCTCTGAGCTCCACAGAAGGTTGTTCAACAAAGTATCAATCTAAAGGTACCATCGCTTTCATCCATGCAATCTTTACTTGTTTTATTGTGTCACATATTCAGCTGAATCCAAAAAAGAGACGCACTCATCTTGTCCTCAGGTTGTCTGGAACACATTCATAACGTCTGAGTTTGAGTAGCTAAACCTCTGAGCATGCATGTGGATTAAATTACAGTATGACATTAGAATATTAAGTGGAAATTTGAAGACTGTCGCTGTGGGTATCACTACCATGAAGTAATCATGGTTTTCTTAATGTCTTGGCATCAGTCCATTTTGTAATCTTAATCCTGTTTTACATCCGTGTAAAACCGTGTTGATTTGTACATGATACAAGTTCCACTATTCTGTCTACCTACTTTGTTTTATTGCTTTAAGACAGATATCAGCATGAGTAGAACATAAAGCAGCTGGATTAAATTCAGGAGAAATAACAACACTGTTGGTATTTATCCTAATCCATCCTCTGAAACATCCTCGTTCCTCTGAAAGAAAGCTGAACTGAGGTCACAATCTGGAATGCAACCAAGTATTAAAAGAGCAAACATGTGAAAAAATTGTGAGTCACTTATTACCACGGATGTAAGCTCACTCATACAATATCAACAACGTGGGGCTTTGCAGACATTCCTCCAGTTCTAACTTCACTCTGTAAATGACTCGTTCTTGATCTGGGTCCAGATCATCTGGCTGAAAACCCCACATACACCTGGTGAGCAAACTCCTCTTTTTTTATGCTGTCTATATTAAAAAGTAAAAAGACAAGGTGTGTTTTCACATTTCAGCTGGAGGCACACATGGGAACCTGGTTCTGACATTTAGAACTGTGTTAAAGACAGACGGTGTTAATAAAGTTTTAAGCATCTGACCTTACAAAATCCCTTCAAAAATCAGACTGTACCACCTTTTGTCTCCTACTCATTAAGAAGTAGAAGAAGCCTTGATTTTTCCTGCCAAGCGGACACCATCCCACGTCCAGGTTGGATCTCATCCAGGAAGTACCTTTTTCTTTTGCAGTTCCTCCACTGACCACTAGGTGGCGGCTCCTAAACAGAGCAAACTTCCATTGACCTCCATGTTGAAAGTACCAACTTTGCAGCAGAATTAAACATATTTCCAGCCCGGTACAAAAATCTTTTTCTTTTTTTTTTGTTTTTATCTGTGGTTACAGATTACATTGATGACAACTGTACAGGGTTTTTGTTCTTGTACTACATCAAATAAAATTAATCTAAAACTGACCAATCAGATGCCAGGACACCATTTGCCGTGATTCACTGACAGCTAGCCGTCGGCTCTGCGGTTCACTTTGACAGCTTTGTCCCGCCTCTGCAACACAACACCAGAAGGAAATATGGGCTTCAGAATCTCTATGGGTCACATGACCCGAGGGTTCATCCAGTATTTACAGTCAGTGTTAGGACCCAGCACCTAGTGGTTATTGAGGAACTCCAACTGTATCTTTCATCTTTGCAGCATTGCCACATTAAAACCCCTCGTGTCCAAGGCTGAACTGGAGATGATTATTCACATTTTTATATCCTCATATCTTGATTAAAAGTCTCTTCACCTGTGTTAATGAGAAGGAGCTCAACCGCCTTCAGACCATCCAGAACTCAGCAGCAAGACTTTTAATTGGTGCACATGAACTGACTTGTACCACGCCTGTTTTACACTCTCCTCACTGGTTACCAGTAAATCTTAGAATAGATTTTAAAATCTGGACCCTAACTTTGGTCAAACTCCTTCATATATTTCTGAAATGTTCTGAGGTCAGCCGCTCAGATGTTACTGGTGGTCCCAAAAACCCGTTACAGGATGTGAGGTGACAGCACCAAGGATGTGGAATGCTCTGTCTCTGATGATGTTTTTAAGAAGCAGCTAAAGGCCTTTTTTTTTTTAGACCGGCTTTTAGTTGACAGGGACTTCTTCTGTTTGTTTTTAACCAGTTCTTTTAATGTACTTTTTCTGCCTTGTGAAGCACAGGCTCAAATCTACATTTTATCCAGAACTTTGGGCCAAGCCTGGCCCTCACAGCTTATAACATGTGTTCTGGTCCTGGGCCTTGTCTGACATGTAATTATTGTTTGTGGTGTAACAAAGTGCCCAAACTAGCGCAGGTGAAGCCCACATGTTCTCTGTGTGTACCTCTGTGTTTCCAGGTTATCATTATGAAAGCCTCAACAGCATCGTAACCGCAGATATTAAACAGAAAACTGATTTAAAGGAATGATCAGCAGGGCAGATTTTCATCCTAGAATACAGAACAGTTTCACACGCATTTCCACATGTGGGTGCTGTACCAGTACATGAACATGTGGCTTGCTGGATGATGTGAAACCACACTGATAAGACTGTAAATAACCACCGGAGGGGGCTGCAGTATAACACAATTACAGCTCCTTTTAGCACCCACATGTCCTTGCAAAACCTCACACATGGCTGTGAGATAAACAGAAGTTTAATGCTAGTGTGTCTGAAAATGAGCTCATACTGTGCATGTGGTGGTGGAGTGCCAAGTTAAACTTGTTCCCTCAGAAATGATAGTTTAACACACAGAACAGGGACCGCTTGATTTCAAAGGTCATTCCAGAGACTGGCCATCAAACATGTGAAGAACATTAAAACAACATCGAACCCGCACATCAACATAGAAAAGTCCCCCCACCTCCCCTCGTCCTCATTCAATGTGTGGAAACCCACATATATTTCACATTCAGTATGAATTCCTGGCAGAGCTGGCTAACCGAGAAATGTGACGCAAAGTCTGGTCCTGAGGATATGCCACGATTCATAAAGGGAAGCGTCTGTTTCATTAATAGCCCTCTTTCTGCTCAGTTTCCAGTTGCTTCTCAAATCCTTCACGGTACCGAGCCTGACGTCCTTAATGATCGTAACCTGACACTGGCAGGACGGAGAGCAGCACCTGACACCTGATGCTGTTTGTGCATGAATGTGTTTGAGGAATCTGGGAATGCCAGTAATCCCAGCAGCCTCTGAATGATGCTTCTCCTGCATGGCTTGGATGGAGCTTCATCCATTTGTTCACTTCATATCAAAAGCAGGAGATTTAATCACAGCTGACGTGGCCTCGCTGAAGGTGGACCTTTCTTTTTTTTTTCGTGAGATCTGAAGAAGAATAATTCATATCTTTGGCTGTTTTACTCAACTTTTGGCAACATCCTCCTGAATTTGTCAGCAGTGAGGCAATGCTGCTTTTCTGACAGCCTCATCAACTTCATAGACAACTTATGATTGTGCAGCACCCCAATTACGAGTTGCCCCTGTATGTACTGTCTTCAGTTTACACACTTGGAAGCCTACGTAGCGCAAGAAATGCTTACACAAAACACCCGGCAGCAACAAGTCGAGCTATTTCTGGGTCCAACACTCCAGAGGGATGTGACACGTTGAGCGAAGAGAGGGTAAAGCTGAGGCCACTGAGAGTATGAGAAAGCTGATAAGATGCAGAGAGGAAGCCAGTGCTGTTTATCTGGGCTTTCTGCATAGCTGTAAACGCCAAGCAGCACAGTCACTGAATTATGCAGCCACACAAATGGCTCAAAATCACCCTGATTCCTTGGTTCCTCCGACGGGAAGGAGGTGAGAAGTTTTGAGGTCAGTGGTGGTGGTGGTGGGTTGAATTGCACTCTGCCAGTCAAAGTCTGGCCTCTGAGCTGCGTGGGGGTTTGTCAAAAGGAACGCTGATGGGTTTTAAAGAGCTGCAGGCAATGTCTAGATGGGTAATTTTCATGTTTTTGTGATTTGGTTAGGGGCCAAATGCAACACACTGGAGGCTCAGTCTCTCTGAAACAGGATATTGGGCTGTCAGGGGACCAGCAGAAAGGCACAAACGTAAGGTTTTGCAAAAATATTACTGAGAGCTCAAAGAAGTTCTTACATGTATGAAACTCTTCTCCTAGTTGTAGTGAGAATCGAGCGCTTTGGATCTCTTAATGTCATGAATTCATTTTGACTTTTGAATCAAGTGAAAATTTCACAAAATGTCTTAAAACACGGAGAAGAAAAATATCTGCCTCAGTGTTCCAGTATACAAGTGTGTTGTAATAATTATGCAGTTGGGAACATTCCATTTAACCACTGTGGAAGAAGACGCGGGAGAGTTGCATAACAAAAAGCGTTCCCCAGTGGTGCATAGAAATGTGACATTCATACTTATTTCAGGTTGGATGTTTTGGAAGAATACGAGTCCCTTCAATGTTCCACTGAAGTCTAAATATTCTCAAGCTGACGTTTTCCTACGCACGGACATTTTCTTTCCGCTTAACAGATTAATTTATGTCCCTTTTTGTTCTCACTTGTTATTTGTGTTACATAAATCCAAGAAATTTGAAGTGAGGTCAGGTGAGACCACAAAGAACAAACCAAAACTCACTCAAGAAGTCTTTTTGTATGGAGCTCTGGAACCAACAAATTAGACTTTTTTTTAAATTTCAAATCATTTAATAAAATGTTTGTTGGTATAATTTGTCCTATGGCAAAAAACAAAACAAAAAAACAATCTCGCCCTGAATAATGAAAAACATTTCATGAAACAATTTAATTCCAATCCCTACAAGCAGAAAGCTTTTCTTTTTAAACTGACTTCAAATCTTTTTACCAATTTGCACTAAATACAAAGAAATGACCATTCTGGTGATCGAC
The DNA here is from genome assembly GCA_037176975.1 of Arrhamphus sclerolepis. Classification (NCBI taxonomy): domain Eukaryota; kingdom Metazoa; phylum Chordata; class Actinopteri; order Beloniformes; family Hemiramphidae; genus Arrhamphus; species Arrhamphus sclerolepis. The sequence continues at coordinate 11,465,334 of JBAMYA010000011.1, read as the reverse complement.
CACCAGAATGTGCAGCTCCCAGGTTTTCAAAAGGCTTCATATCAAGTTTTTATACAATTATTTCTGGTGTCCAGCGACAAATCCAGGACAGGAAAACCTGAACAGCCGACAGATTCTGAGGTGTTTAGCAGCTCATGTGAATGCTGATGCTATGTTGGACTATAATCTGACCCTATTATGCAGAATATTTTTCCAGGAAAGCGTCTGTGTTGCAGTACAATCACAAACCCTGTAACATGGGTCATTCTGCGATTTCATGTTGGAAGAAGTGCTGAGGTGTAAATACAGTCCTGCCCAAATGTAACTTCAGTCCATTTTCTTCTTAGTTTGTGTAAAAACATTCTAAATAGTCATCTATGGGTCTAGACTAGACTAGACTAGACTAGACTAGACCCACACAAATATATCTTGTCTTCTTTTTTGCTTATATTTATTACACAAAAATGAAGAGAAACAAACAAAATAAAGTTGTGGGGGATCTTCATTCTAACAAAACTGCTTCAATTCATTGTGATTTTTTTGCATTTACTCTGATAACATCCTTTCATTTGAGCTGAAGTCTGAGGGCTTCTCTTTTTCAGATCATTGTTCTGTTGCACAAACCAGTTTTGACCAAGCTAGCTTAGACAGATATCTGAACAGTTGCCCCTAAATTACTGACTGTATACTGACATGAGTTCATTTTAAACTCAAGTACTGCAAGGTTTCCAAGTCCTGTGGCTGCAAATTAACCCCAAATTGTAAACCCTCTACGGCCGTGACTGACGGTGAGGTGTTTCTGTTGAAATGCTGTTTGGTTTTCACCAAACATGGCACTGGCCATCAGGCTCATTCAGCTTTGGTCTCATCTGATTATAGACTTTTGTTCTGGTCTTTTGGGAGAGCGTCATGCTGCTACTTCTACTTTTACTTCTACTGGCACTTCCAGACTAACTGTACTTATGCAGTCTTGTAATTGTGATGTCATGGACAAAAATTAGCATGCTCAGTAAGGCATGTTGGATCTGCCAAATAGTTGTTTTTTTGTATTTTTGTTTTTGTTTTGTTTTTTTTACCTTTTTTTGTACCTCTCTTGAAAGCATTCTAGTATGAATAGTTTGAATAATATTTCTCAGTGTTGAACATTGAAGGAACTCCACCTGCTTCCCTAAGACCAACAATTATATCTTTCCATTTTGGCATTGTGTTAACACCTGAAGGCCAGAGGTGTGGACTTAAGTCACATGACTTGGACTAGAGTCAGACTCAAGTCATTAATATGATGGCTTTAGACTTGACTTGAGAAATGTAAAACGACTTGCAACTTGCCTCAGATTTGACATTAGTGACTTGTGGCTTCACTTGGACTTGAGCCTGTTGACTTGAAAACAGTTGATATTTTACCCTAAAACCCCAAAATGAACATGTGTTATTAAAAAAAGTGCGCACAAATCAATTCATTTCACAATTTCTATCTCAACACATGACTTGAATTGGAACTAGCATGTCTTGACTTCTGACTTGACTTGAGACTTGTCTCTTGACTCATGACTTAACTGAGGACTTGAGGACAAAGACTAGAGACTTGCTAAACAATGACTTGGGTCACTGCTGCTGAACGCTCCAGACAAGCAAACTAAAAGTCTGTCTTTGTTGGTGTTTGATCACACCTTTATTTGGGATAGTGAGATGCCTTGTATTGTCTACTTTATCATCATCATCATCATCATTATTATTATTATTACTATTATTATTGTTATTACATAAAAGGTAGATGTTATATTTGCTTAATGCTAAGACACACTAAAAGCAGATTTTTTTATTTTATTCTGTTTTACTTATATCACACAAAAGCACAGGATTAAATAAGGGGGTCCTACCTTTTGCACATGATTGTATATTTAATACACCATTCCCTTGAACTGTGATAAAATATGAGATTTGAGTTATTTTCATTTGGTTAAAAATTGCCTCCTCTAAGGCTAACGCACATTCTCCTCCTTTGTTGAACTTCCTATCAGAATTCCTCCCTGATTTTCCAAACTCCGAGGGCCGTGATGTACCGCAGGTAGGACAGCTCCTCATAAGTACTGAAGACAAAGCTGCTTCAAACAAAGTGAACTAACTGTTTAAAAGCCACACTGTCTGTCTACAGGCTACTGACAGTGATTTTTTTTTTAATGATCACTCTGTAATGCTCTGTAATTCTTTATTTATTGAGTAATTTTTATTCTTTGTCTTTTATTAAATTGCCTAAAATTACGCTAAGGAATGGCAATAATGAATTGTAATAGCCCCAATTTCAGCAGCAAGTGAGGGCCCGTTGGGTTTTAGCCTCGCGGTGACACCTTACCTGGGCTTCACGACGGTTATCTGGCAGCGACATCCACCGCGCATTGAACTCTTCCTAATAGCCGTGTAATCAGGCCCAATTAAGAACCTTTTAAGCACATGGTTCACCTATGAGGTCAACGTCCACGTTGTCCTGAGATGTTCCCCAGTTTTAGAAAATCATTTCTGGGTTTGAGGCATTTAAGTGCTTGAGTAATGGAGTAAATGTTTTTTTTCTTCTTCTACAGCAGTTGAAAACAAAGGCATTCCTGCAAAATGAGAAATACGTTTGGAAATACAAAGTGTCCTCTGGTGCTATTTGAGACATATATGTGCCATAAATCACATGTACAGCCTGAGTTTGAGGGTTTCAAAACAGTTTGGGTTTATTGTTATGTCATGCAACTGCCACAAATCAGCCCGGAGGCCACCAAGGCATACAGTAGTAAGTTTTTCTAACAGGCCAGTAGAGAAGCTCCAGTGTTGATGAAAAGACACGACATGACATTAAAAGATACGGTCTGGCATGGCTGGTGAGTGTCCTTTACCTCACAGATTCCTGTGATACGGCTAAAGTAAATTTGCGCCTTGTTGTATATGCTTTACAGAAGTATACTGTTTATTTAACATCTTCAGCGTGCTGAGTTATGACTGGTAATGATTACTCAAATGCCCAGTGTTTGGGCTATTGTACCATGAGTGCCTCCAAACAGGCCCACTGGTGTTTATTTGAATTTTCCATTTTATATTGCCACGTGTCATTCGGCTGTTTACAGTTTACCCTGAGTGATGGATCATTTCCTTCACCCCTCTCAACTCACTAAAAACCTTCTGGATGGTGCACACTTGCCCTAAAGGTGCCGAATATCTGCGTGTGAGTGGAGATAATGGCACCCAGAGTGCATCACAGATGGCTTACTTCATGACACTTCACATCAGTTTGGCTCTAAAATTTTCAATATGTCTGCCACAAATGCGCACATTATAATACACTCTGTGGACCAAAGTAATTGGACGTCTGACCTAAACCAACAAGAACTGTGATGATGTTGCATTCAAACACATGCTGTATAGTTTATTACTGAGGTGGTGTTTCCATGTGCACTTTCAGGCTGTAGAGCATTTATGAGTTCAGGCGCTGATGCTGGTTCATATTCATCAAACCAATTGATCCCAAAGGTGCTTGATGGGGTTGAGGTCAGAGGTCCATACTAGACTCATCAAACCATGTCTGCACTGAGGGACGGTCAGGATGGAACAGATAAGGGTGACCCAAACTGTTGAAACAAAGTTGGAAGTATAGCTTTGTCCAAAATGTCCTGGTATGCTGATCCTGTTCATTGGAGATCAGAGGAAAGTATCGTTCACATCCGTCAAACCCAGATTCACCACTCTGACTGCCGTTCAGAGAGGCGTTGTTCATCACTCCACAGAACAATCAAGTCAAAGGTCAAGAGTTCATCCAACACTTGACTTTCTACTTGATGGTTTGTGTACAACTGCTTGGCCACGAAAACTCATCCCAGTGGAAGTTTGGCTGTTAAAAGATGTTCAGTTGTATGAAAAATCGGCCATCGATCAAAGACAGGCTGCGAAAAATATCAAGAAGTGTTAGAAATTTGTAGGAATCATCTGTGTTAGCCTCTATGAGCTGCCAGCGGATGGGAATGTACCAAGAAAGGACATAAACATCGGCCCGTCCACACAGCACAGTACCAAGATTTCAAATCAAGACGAGAGACACTTCCTCTTTCTTCCTTTTATTTCTGTTCTTTTCGAAGCACATGGATGCCACAAAGGTAAGTGGCAGCCTCCGACAGTGGCACAGCACCAACCTGGGGTGGGAGCTCCAGTAGTGGCGTCCTATTATAATAGCTCCCACTGTGCTCTTCAAAATGGCCCGTTTGAATCCAAAGGTTTGTGCTTGGAGACTGCATGGCTAGATGCTTGATTTTATGTGCCTGTTGTAGCAGTTCTGATTGAGACACCAATAATAAGCACAAATACTTTTGTCCATATAGTGTAATGTTTATAAAGTTTTTTTTTCATGCAAACACATTGACTAAGAGTGGTGTAGACTTGTTTTAGTAACAAACCTGTAGGTGATGACCACCAGACTCTCCATTTCCCTTCAGATATACAACTTTTAGCATTTCGTTTTGGCTTCACAGCCCTGCAGTCTACTCTTACCCTTTGGTGATAGCTGAGGCAGCTTCCAAATGTGTGCAAAGATTTCTTGGATTTAAGCAGGTCAGGTAGCCAACACGACTGATTGTGTAACAAAAGCAAAAGCAGCTCACAATTCTATTTTCCTTAAAATATTGTTTCTTTAGACTGAGGAAAACCCACCTCCTTTTTGTCTGACATTTTTCCAGTGACAGGATTCAGTTTCCTAAATAACAATAATACCACTTAAATAAATGCTAACAACTTTAGGGTTAATCACTGATGAGGAGACTGAATAAAACCTGGTAAACAACTCCATCGTGGCTGTCAAATTTCAGATCCATCCATCATAGATTCAACTTTCACCTCATGAAAATGAGCCAATGTCTCAGAGATGCAAGTGGCTCCTAGAAAGTCTAATGAAAACAGCACCAAAGTTTGACAGTTAGAGACTACATAAAAATACGTAGAATAAGGATTTTACGTACTAATGTCTACAGATGTTGACGTGGACCCAAACGTAAGGTTTCTGTACTCAGAGTTTTAGGTGGCATTTGCATTCTAGCGCTTGCTACCATGTGGTGATGTCACTTATAGATGAGTGATGGTTCTTGATGCAGTAACATCTGAAGGACTGGAGATCACAGATGTCCAGTTTATCCGTGTCCCACCAAGCACAGAGGAGCCCTGGTCCAGTTGCATTGCACCAGTCGCTGTCAATCATAGACATTATAGCTAATGAGAAGCAATCCCAACAGTGGCGCCACTCGCTTCCATTAGTGAACAAACACTCTCTGCTATTGGCCTTTTAATCACAGTGAAGAGAGACGAGAAAGTGGGGAAGACATGCAGCAAAGGGTTTCGGGCTGGGAGTTGAACTCAGGAGGATCGGACTGCAGCCCCTGTACAAGAGCCCAAAATCAGTTTTACCTGAGAGGACGCATGCCTCTGGCTCTGGGGCCGCCGAGGTTGCAACCTTGAATAATTGTGTTGAAGAATAATAGTGAACATGTCTTATAGGCTCTCAACATTTTGATACAATTGTAAATATTTTGGATGAAACCACCACATGCTTGAAAGACGAGATTAAAAACTTAAGAGAGCAAGTTGTATGCTATCACATATGCCAGTTAGGCCGCTACAAAAATCTAAATTAATCAAGTTTTAATGCAACTGAACCTAATAAGTGCTGGCTTTATTTTAGGATTTTTTCTTTCTGATTCACATACATACAAACTTCATTTATAAAGTACTTTCACACAACCACAACTGCAAAGTTAGTCATGATATATATCCTAAAAACAAATAAAACAACATCACAAACTCAAACAGAACCAAGAAAGACTGGAAGCCCAACAATAAATGAAAACAACAACAAAACAATAAAAAAATAAATCAAATAAATGTCTCATATTAGGTCAAAAGCCAGTGAGTAAAAGTAGAATACGAGATTAATTTTAAAGACTGAGCTTTACTTGCTCTACCCATCCCTCAGTTTTGTGTGAAAGTTAAACTAAAACACTGTTATGATGAAATATGCTGAAATAGTTTCATTTAACATATTCATCTGAGCATGAAATGTTGCTGAAGCTACCTGTTGGCTGAAACATCAGGGGCTTTGCAGTGTTTCTCCTCAGCCCTGAAGCTACAGAGTGTGAAGAGAAGGGAATCATAAATTAGTTTCCCTTGTAATCCCTGCACCCTGGCTGGCTGTCCCAAGATGTTCTCCTAGATTTCAAAGCAACGGCGTAATGTTTATGTTGGCTGAAAAAGAATATGCATCAAACTTCATTTGATGCGTTCAAGGCACCGCTGGACGTTATTTGCGCATGCAGGTGAAAGCTCGGCAGATTTCCCCCCCGTTTGAAGTCAGCGCTTTAAACACAAAAATCAATCTTACTTCCAGATAAGAGTTTGGGGTCGTGGGCTTTTTGGGTTTGCTTTTATGTATTTTGGATATTGTAGTAACAAAGGGAAAAAAAGGGCGCTAAATGTCTGATAGCATGTGAACTGATTCATGCCACGTTGTTCTTTGATTTCCCATGGAGCTTTGCGACCGTGATAAAGCTCAATTGGAGGGAGATGAAGTAACTGTTATAAAACAGAAAAATGAAATAAGTTGTATAGTCTGAATTGTCAGTGAAGCATAGCTCAGTTTTACTTAATTTGGAATATTTTAGTCTTTGCCATATTATCAATAAGAGCCATATGAGTAAACTTTTGGCTGACGGTGGCGCTGATCAAAAACTCAATGGAGATCTTTCACTGCACAGGACTCATGGGAAATAAAAGCATGCTTGCTTTCAGTCATGCGAGTAGCACACTGTACTTCCTCTGTTTCCTGTGTGACTTAACTAATGAATTAAGATGAATTCCATATAAGTTGCTTAATGTCATGAAATATTCATGTCATTTGTGGAACTTGTGCTTTTCCAGTTCTTCCGAGAAGAAAATTCAACCCCCAGTGACGATGTTACACTGACTGGAGATACAAATACTCTCACCATGAACATGGTACTAGTACGGACTTTTTTTCATGCTGTGTAAAGAATAAAACTGTTCTGCTTGCTTCCAGAGTTAGCAGCTGTTAGCAGAGCTAGCAGTCGTCTTAGCTAACCGTCGTCTCCAGATCCTTCGAGCCAGTCACAGCTGTCCGCACAAAAAGCCTCATTACTGCAGAGTTGGACAACTTAACATGAGTGTGCTCATTTTCTGAGCTAGCCCCCTGGTGGTCAGTTGAGGAAATGCACTTTTCACTACTGCCACACTGGTGTCTGATATGAAAACTGGATTTTACCCAAGCTAAGTCAACAGCCGACAGCAAGGCTAGGCTAACAGCAAATGAAAACAGCCAGTTGTCAGCAGCTAAAACAGTGTTTCTCCGTTCAGATGCTCCAGTACCACTACCCCGCATGTTTTAGATCAGGGGTCCCCAACTCCAGGCCTCGAGGGCCGCAGTCCTGCATGTCTTGCATGTTTCCCTGCCACAACACACATCGTTCAAATGAATGAATCACCATCAGCTTGTCATCCAGGTCTGCACAAGTCTGTTAACAACATGTTCATTTACATCAGGTGTACTGTGGCAGGGAAACATGCAAGACATGCAGGACTGCGGCCCTCAAGGCCTGGAGTTGGGGACCACTGCTTTAGATGTTTCCCTGCTGCAGCACGCATGACTCACACTAAGGGGTCATTGACAGAGTTGTGCAGACCTTGATGCCAAGCGAATGAGGTGATCCATTCATTTGAATGAGGTGTGCTGATAAAAGGAAACATCCAAAACATGCAGGACAGTGGTACTGGAGGACCAGGACCGGGAAACACCGAGCTAAGACATCTCAAACCTACATCACAGCACTTCTAGCAAACACTGTGTTTGGCTCTATTTGGACCACGTCATTTTTGAGCCAGGTGTTTATTTACTCGCTATTTTATCTTCACTGAAGAGTAACCGTGCAGTGTGAGAGCAATGGCTCAGCAAAGGCGTCGCCAGGTGTTGCTGACAATCCCACGCACATCACCGCGGCAACATTAACTCTCGAGTCATTGTGTGGACACCGTGTTTACATTCAGATTTATTTCTGTCGTAGCCGTGACTCAACAAATGTTCAACTGCACATAATTATTTACTGATTTCACGCCGTGTGTTGTGACTTGAATGAATCTTATAAGACTGTAAAAATCCTACAGTGTGAACCTGGCGTTTGAGACAGCAAAGATGAAACTGTGAGTGACAGCAACAACATGCTTTAGGAGCAGCCTAGAAAAGCACATACGTGCACCATGTTTTACATCTTTGCTATCCAAGTCAGACCCTGTTGGACCCAGTTGACTGAAGGCAGAATATGATGATGCTCTTCTATTTAAGCAGTGACCTGCAGAAACACTGTGTGTCTGTATTTTGTTTAAAGCTGTACAAGAAACAACGTCATTTCAGAAAATATTAGAAAAAGAGACGTGATGTTTTTAATGTTCATGTAAAGAAATTACAAGACACTGGAACCCAGTCTGACCTGTCTACAGTCATCTGTTGCCATGGTGTAATTGCTAGTCCTGCTGTTGCCAGCTCGCTTTCATGTACTGTCATACAACTACTTTTCTTCTAATTTTTCAAGACAGATGTATGCTTTTTACTTATTGTGCAATCCTTTTGCTTTTTTCTTTTTGTGTCTGGCCGGGCATAACGTAATGTGTCTGAGGATCAGTTTAACATGTTTGTTCTATGCAGTACTTGACGTTTCTCCTCCTATCTTATTCTCCTTTTATTGTTCTTCTTGTTTATAATGATTTCTTTAACTTTGTTTAAATTCTACGTTCTGTTTATAGACTACTCAGTAACGCCTGCCCAGGGACAAGAACTGAAAACAGCCTCTTGGCTCTACTCTGGTGCGTTTTGCTGTGTTTTTTTTAACCATGGTAAAAATCATCAGCAGGCCTCAGGAGAGCTATGCATCCAGGACAGACAATGACATGTGTTGTCTTTAACTTTATGGCATTTGGAAATAAGACGGTCTCTTCCTAATACAGCAACAGAAATTTTGACCAAGCCTCTCCAAGCCTTTGCATACACTTGCTCATGTTTTTCAAAGATGCCTAAGCGGTGCATTTCCCCTCTGATTTATTCTGTGACAAATGGATATTTGGTGTAATTATCCAGCACGTTGTACAGTGTTTGTCCATGCTTGAAGTGAACAAATGCATTAAACTCTGACATCAGCCTGCAGCTCGTGAGGTGGACCTGGTGCACTGTGATTATTTGCAACATGAACATTTGTTAAAATGCAAATAAAGGTATACGAGATTAAGCTTTGAGGAAAGCCAGACCACTCTGGCGCTCTTTACCTCCCTGCTTCAGCAGGCTGGATAAAAAACGCGAGCATGTTTTCAGTTTGCAGCCAGCAGAGTAATATATATAGAAGTGAACAATTGTGCTTGTTGTGCCATTATACTCCAGGCTGGGTTCAGTTAAACATGCCCAATAGCTCTGTTACGACTGGATGACAGCAGACCCTCTGCCCGGCATTTGAGCGCTCAAAGCTCCACGGCTGAGGTAATGCCTGGGTCGCAGGCCAGAAATCCAAGCACAGAACAGGGATACGAAATCAGATCTAAATATAGAGGATTGTTAAATGGACTCTGTAACAATTCCATCAATCAAACAGGCCAAGTTCTCCCTCTCTTGTTTTACAAAAGAGGATTTTCTTCATTTTATTGCTATGTATCATGGATTACGTCACACCTGCCTGCTCATAGGCTGATAGTCCTGTGGTGTCACGTTTTAAATGCCTTACTTGCACGTCATGTTTGGCACCCGTTTTTCTTGTTTTATTTTTTATTTTTTTACATTGTACACTTTTCTCTACCTGCTGTCCATACGTGACCAGCGACTGAACCGCTCGCCATATCCTGGTAAGAGAGCTGGGAATCAGCTTCGCAGCTCATCCTTTGAATATTTTGATACTTTGGTGTCTTGATCTGCAGCGAACGATACAAGCTTCTGGTAAATGCCAAGCTGACTGTAAAATATTAGCCTTTCTCTTACAGGGTATCACATGAGCCTGCCTCGGGGCGTCGCTGAAAGCTCTTAATGCTTTCCACCCTGCTGCAATGCCACTTTTCCCAGGAGCTAGACTGTCAGTCAAACTGAAGAGGGGAAACATTTGACATGGAGGAAACTTGGCTGTACCGCGCGTGCGATTATACATACACATCAAGCAAGTCTAATAAATCACAAAACAAATTGTCCAAGGACAAATGGCATTTTTTGAGTCACAGAGGTAATCAGAATTTTTTGGCAACATAATCACAGTCTTTTTATGGTTATAAACTGAAACATATTTTATATTCTGATTCCAGACACTATCATCTGTTTTTCCACCAAGACTCATTTGTCCTACAACGTTTTATTCCTGGCAGTATGGAGACAGCATTCAGACATTAAAATCCCTTTTATGAGTACTTAGAATTTCCTTGATCGTTTCCTGAAGAGGTCCATGAATTCTAGTGAGAAATATTGTGGAAATAAAGGCAATTTTTAATTGTGTTCAGTCAGCTGTGTTGGGTTTAAAAACCTGTTTCTGATGTGCTGGAAATATCCTGCAAGTGAGCACTTATTTGCATGAAAAAGAAAATCAAAACAATGAAACCTGGGAATAATAAGCAAAAATAAATCTGCTGCAATTAATCGTAAACACTCAGTTTTGATTATATGGAATGGAGTTGCAGTGCCATGCTCATGTTGACAAACCAATAAAATAAAATAAAAGGTTTCAGTTTCCCACAGCTCTATGCTGTGTTATATCACCTTTCAGCTCTCTAGCTCTGTTTTGGCTTCACAACCCACAATTTTGAGGTTCAGTTTCAGTCTAAGACAAATCTATCAACTATTTGATGAATATAGTCAATGTTTTAGTACCAGAGGAGGATTTTTCACAGGGGCGTTTAAAGAAACAAGTAGTGCAAAAAGAGAGGGAAAAAATGGACTTACTTTCCTCAGGTGACCTTAAAAAGGACTCGAAATGAAAGTTAATGTTGCTTCACATGGACGGGACGGCAGCAGGAACTCCATTTCAAATATTGTTTTGTTTGTAACTTATGAAATAGCGGTTAGCACAGCTGCTCAGCTACGCTTCCCCCTCCGAGCCTGCAGGCTAACGCAGAGCTAGTCATGGTTGTGCGTCAGTATAATGAACACAACACACAGGCTCAGCAAAGGTATGAAAGCGCTCTGCTGCCTTTTTATTCACAGATCAGAAGCCAGTCTAGTGCTAAGTAGCACAAACGTTGATGCCTAATAGCTAGATGTCAGCCTTTTCATTCGCTGGACGCCATACATTTTATTGCTTTATTTCATTTTCACCCCCCACTGGTTTCCAGTAACCATATAGTTCACTGGAATCAGTACTGCCAGTATGTTACCAAAGATGGGTAACAACAGTTAAACAATGTCCTTTTGGAGATTAGTAAATGATTTTTGCCAGTAAGCTAGGCTAGTTAGGTATTTACGAGAGCTTAGTGGCTACAGAGCTGCTGATAAGTCGCCGTGAAACTCAACGAAATCTGCAACAGTTTGGTTTGTCCCGTCTCCCCAAAGTTGAACTTGAGTTAAAGCATGAACCGCCCAAGATCAGGCCAGATTAAAAGAAAAAAAAAAGAAAAGAAAAGAAGGAAAGAGTGGTTAAATCTATCTAAATGATGGAGCAATTGAGCCACTGGAACACATCAATTCCCAGTCGTGGAATTTTCTTCTTGTAGAAATCACTCTTATCCAATGACCTCACAACTCTATTATAGTATAAGTCAGAGATAAGCGAGCGGAGGTAACAAGCCAGTCTGCACTCACAAACGCTGATTATAAACTGCCGTAAAAGAGGCTGCTGGGAGGAGAGAACTTGTTGCTTTACACACACTAACACAGTCGCTGTCGAAGCGCATGTGGAGCAGCAGCAGGGCGGGGTAAGGACATCCCCTCTGCTGGATCCAGATAACCCGCTTCTGTATCAAGCCTCCAGCTACAGGTCAGTGTGAGTTATGCCATTTATTTTTTTCTGATCTTCCTCGTCAGGTGCAGACCAAATGTAATTTATAATAGGATTTGAATGCTGAATGCATTTGGCTTCTTTTTATTCTGAGCGTTTATGAAGTGAAGCAATCTGGAATAACAAAGCTAAAGCATAAATAACAGTGAAATAATATTGTGCTTTGTCACTCATAAATGATTGCAAACCTGTCCTCTGCCTGACTCGCTCAATTCTGAATTCTCGTAACGGTTTCTCTGCTCTACTCCTACTCAGTGATCAAAGTGTGGTAGAAAAGGCTGAAGATATTTCACTCAAGTATGCGTTGTGAGGCTGGCTTCAAAGGCACGCAGTATTAAGATTCATAACTACAGGCTTTGGATAGGTAACTAAAGAAGATGATAATGGCCTAAGCAGACCTTTGAGGTGATAATGCAAAGGTGAACACATTCTTTCCCACTGCTGGAAAGAGAGGTGATGTTTAGTCTTTGTGTTGACAAGAAGTTAAAGGTTGCAGTCGGCGAACAAGGACAGATGAAGAGAAAATATTGCGAATAAAAGAGAAGAATGGTGGGCGAGAAAATATAAGGCGGGATGAAAGATGATATGTTGTAAAACGAGAACACCTGGAGCACACGCTGTGGTTATGATGAAGCGCTTCTCCATTTCAGCTTCAGCATCCTCTGTGTGATTCAAGTCAAAATAATCAAACAATGATCAAAAGGGACTGCTGACGAAATAGGAGGATTTTCCTACACAAATGAAAACCTAATGCTTGTTTGTGTGGCAGTGTTGAGGAATACGTTAATAAAACAGAGAAATACTGAGAAATACTGACGAGTACAAGTTTCACCCTAAAAGCCTGGTACTTAACAGTATATTTTTATTTGGGTGTCTGAACCCAGCAGCATATCCATGTGGGCCCCATCTGGGTAAAAAGTGGGCTTGGGTTTGACACAGGCAAATGGCAATGAGTCCCATATTGTTTCAGTATTACAGGCCTGAAATGGGAGGCCTCTACAAGCCAAATAAGGGATCCATTAGGGATACAAAGGCTAAATTAGCCTAGAAGTCTAGATGTACTGCTAGCAAATTTGACTCTGCTCAGCAGGTCTAGCTACCCTCCACTGACGCTCATTAACTGAGCCCACAAGTCTCGGGGAGCCAATCAGATGAGGTGATCCTTGTAGAGAACATCTGAGAGGGCTGAACACGGTGACAACAGAGCTGAGATGCTGTGGTGTGGATGGTAAACAGACAAGCGACCGCTGACAGCGACCGTTCTCTTATGCGATCTCTTATGCCAGGCTCACACGTACCATTTTGAGCTGTCTCCGACAGAAGATGGGCAATTATGGAAAAAATGTTTCATCGTAGCTCAAAAATGAGACAGGAGCAAAGATGAATGGTAGAACCACAGCACAGCAGCCTAGCAACAACCACGCCAGACGCAACAAAGAAACGGAGAGAAGAATGTGCAACTCAAGTAAAGAAGAAAGACACTTTATTTTATTTTTTATTAAAGCACACCATATCAGCACATACAGACAGGAAACCTGCAACAAACCCACGCTGGAACCAGTACGTGCTGTCCACTTTTAAATGAACACCAACTCAAACTCTAAAACAAGACAAACCAGTTTTGTTCATTCAGTGAGCCGATCAGATCTGCAGCACTCTGTGACATCAAAGATCCAGATGAGAGTGGAACTATCCAGCGTCCACAGCTTCATCTCCACCTTCAGCTTCAGCTCAGCGTTCACTGTGCTTCAGAAGTAAGTTCTTATCAACAAATACTCAGCTCACTAAATTAGGAAGGAAATAAATCTCCATCAGTGCTTTGTCTCATGTTTTATATTCCAACTAGAATCTGATTTTTTTATTTTTTTTGCTTCTCATTTCAACATTTCACAACAGAAATAATCTCAAAAATCTTGGAAAAGACGTTCTGAGCAAAACATGTTCCAGACATTTAATTAATACGTGTGTCAGCTTTTGAAAGCTTTTTTTTCCTTTAAGGAAATTATATCATAATGTTAACATTTGCAATTAAATTAAATTTAAATAAATCGAAGGATGATGATAATAATAATAATAATAATAATGATAATAATAATAATAATAATAATAATACTAAGCGTCATAAAAAGTGATCTGCTAATACCTATCATTGAGAACTGGAGTAAATTTTAATGAGTTTATGTTGGATTATACCTTTCTTTGCCCCATTTTAATGTTATTACCTGTAAATGGCACATGAGGAGAGGAAAAAGGCCAGAAGTGTGTGAAGCTGAAAACAAACAAGAAAAAGTGGTGTAACTGCACAAAAGACAATGTGGAAAACCAAATTATAAAACATCTAGCACGAGTACAACAAATGATGCCTTAAACAAGCCTGGCCTGCCACCCTACATTTGACTTTGAATTCAAGTCAAAGGAAGTTTAAATGGATGCAAAAGAAACTACCTCCAGAGAAACTAGCAACTAGCATGTGACCTGGACAGAAATGGTGGTGAATGACGAGTTTTCCTGAAGAAACTTGTTGAGCCATGGTGTTGCTAGCGATTCTGCAGCCGTCTTTGTTGTTTTGAATAGTGGCTTTTGGAGACTCCAGTATGTTTTATCACACAGGCAGAAATAGTTTTGGTTCCTCACGTACCCGTGGAAAAGGCTGCAGACTGAAGTGACTGGGTTTGATTGGCCAGGCTAGCCTTGAACGGTTAAACGGCTGAAATCAAGTCAAATGCATTCAACACTTTGTGTCTCATATATGTTCACACCTGGCATTAATATGTGCACCTGAAAGCATCTCAAGTGACTGGAAACGTGCATGTTAGTTTCACCTGCAAACACTAAATATGTTATTTGTAACTGAAAAAGGAAGCAACTGGAAATAACTAGGTGTTACAGAAAACAAAGAAAGAGAAGGAAGACGGAAATAAGATATAAGAAGATGAAGAACACCAACCACAGTGTTTCTTTGTACAAACTTTATTCAACAAGGATACATTACACTCATGAAAAGGAAATCCAGTGATACAGAAAGTCAGTGACGTTGGTTCAGCAGGAGATTCCTGAATCATGTTTATGTTCAGACGACAAAGAAAATGTGGACACGGTCTTCACTGACCCCTTCGTTTGATCTGAATCCGTCCTCGAACGTGCTCAGACCTTTGTGCATCAAAGATTCACGTTTGTAGGGAGGCTGATGTGGAAGGTTGTCCTGCTTGTCAACATGCAGGTGATGCAGTGAAACTATGGCAGCGCTGGAACCACACGCCCATTTGACCGGGGACTCGTGCACTGCTGGTTTCCACTTTGTATTTTATGTGAGCCTAACCTGATTCAAAAACTAATAATCAAAGAAGCAGTCACTTTTTCAGTGTTTGATTTTATATTGTCAATTAAATATGCAGAGGACGAATGGAGGTGTTCCAACAGCATCCATTCCCAGATCCTTCCTTCCTGGACAGCCGATTACAGAGAAGTTAGGGTGTGTGTGGTCTAATTAGAACATGAATAATCTTACAAGGACCTCGCCTCTGCCTCTAAACTCTGCCTCCAGACAACGTTCTGACCCACGAACAAGCAGAAAACAACTGCGAGCGAAGAGCTGGAAAAACCCACATGAGCTTCAAGAGCACAGATTTGATCTCTTGCAACAGCTTTTTTTGTTCTTGACTGTTAACTTTGTGCACTGTACTTGTGAAACTAAGCATGCTGAAGACAGTTTGAATCTGTCTATTGGAGCTCTCCCTTTTGGACAAAAATGTACTTCCATACGCTGGCTGACATGTAACCGGATTTCCCAGGAGACATTTCAATTTAGGTCATGTTGTAGCCGTCACGATTGCTCCCTCTGGATTCACAACTTCATGCGAGATGTGTTAAAAAAAATGCAGAGGGAGTAAAGATTTTCCAGTGGGAAAGAAAAAAAATCAAAACCTCAGATTCACTTCAAATTATAAGGCCAGAATTGGATGCGGATGAGAGGGTTTTCTTCACAGCAGGCCATTCAAGTGGGTAAAAATGTATTCATGAACTGTTCTGATTGGATTGAATCAGTCCCATCCATAAATACTGTCGAAATGGGGTTTTAGACTTAATCAAAGTCAGAATGGTTAAATAGTTGTTGTTTTTTTAAATGCAGCAGGCCTGAGTAGACAGCTAGGCATAGGGGAACCTTGGGGGCCAGGTCGTGGGCCCCAGTCAGCTCAAGAAGCAGAAGAGGGTTGTTTATAGAAGCAGAGACAGTCAGGAGGAACGTATCTGCTGGGCTGATCCCAGGAGCTGGACCTAATTAGAAACAACTGCTCAAAATTCACTTCAATGGCTACACAGATCTCTCTTTTTATGTTGCTTGGCTGGTTCTGTGCGTTCATCAGCTGCACCTCGAGGCTCATCTCCATCTCATAAGACTCCCCTGGCTGCGTGGTGTTTGTGGATTTCATGGATGGTAAAAAGAAACCTGAATCCAGCCACCCAGCTCCCCAGCATTATCTTTCCTCGCACTCTGACACACACACACACACACACACACATGCACACATATTTGCACAAACACAGGTCTTGTCTTGAAACAAAAGCCTGCGATCACACATGTCAGGTCAAATCTGTTTTCAATTGGCCCTGGACTTTTCATGTGTTTAGACCTCACCCTACTGCTTTTGAGAAACATTACATCATGGACCTTTGTTTTACCGTAGCTGCACTGTAGATGCCTCGTACCGTTTTACTCTCTCACCCGGCCTGTGTTTTCAGTTGAGTCAGTTATCATTTAGCAGTGAGATCACTGGGGATCATGCTAAACAGCAAGAAGTGCCAGTGACAAGTTGATTAAATCCAAGTCTGCAACGCTGACCTGGTACAACGTAAACCTCGCACCGCAATACAACATCAATATAGTGATTGCACGTCTGGCAATATCATATCTTGGTGAGCAGGAAACCCAGACATGAACCCGTCCGAGTTTTTAAGTCAACCTTATCCTGTCATCAGACCAACTAAACACAGAGTTCTTCATTCAGCTGGCATTCGAAAGAGCACTGGCAGACACAGTCAGTCATATTTGAACCAGGTGATGGAGTTTCACATCAATATTTCTCACAATATAGACTAAATAATCACAGATCTCACTTGCCACAAATTTGACACTGCAGACGGTGTTTCTGCTAGAAAATAAGCTTTATTTTATCACTGGAAAGCTTTATTAATGGGGCGATATCTTTATAGAAATATGTTGATGGAGAATCTGAGGTCAGGAAGGCCGGTGGTGTTATGTAGGTGTACGGAGAGCGCAGAGGATGAGATTGCATAAGATACATATACAGTATATGACACTGAAGGCCTGCGCAGATCTTCAAACCTTAAACTTGCTGGTTATTTGATTCATTAAAGAAAACAAACCAAGTATCATCCAAAAACAAATTCCTCGCTGTTGACTACTGAACCAGTCTGATGTTGTTGTAACCGTAAGCCCAGGAATGTTCACCTTAGTACAACCGAGTTACACACATGCTACAAAATGGACTAGTTTTAGTGGAAACATTTTGTCCAGGCCAAGCGGTAAGACATCAGCCAGAGCTGCTACGCCATCATAGATGGTGAGGTACCCTTCTCAGGACTTCAAGCTAAATTTGTGATTGTGGCCAGATCTCCCTTGAAAAGAGGTTTTTAATCTCAGTGGGTTAAATAAAGGTTATAATAAACCTGTGGCATGTTTGGTTAGCTCATTGGTATACAGAGAGCTTAGTGACACAGAGAGTTGGTGTAAGACTTGACAGGATCATCATAAATGAACTTTAAAGTGAACAGGACAGACTGGACCAAGAGTGGCTTTGATGCATAGTAGCCAGATCCACTTGTACAACTTTGGACGTCTTTATCCTCTAACACAATCCTGAACGTGGACAAACTGTGCAGCTCCATGAGGAGACGGCTCCAAAAGTGAGTCGACCTCCACTGACCACCATGTCGAAATGTCCAGCTTTGCAGCAGAAATAAACAGTCTGGTTCAAAGGAACAGTTTTGGTCTCAGATTGAGTTCACATCCATGACAACTGTATGGGAGGTGAAGTTCGACGTACCTCATCTGGTAAACATGATATAAAGACATAAATGTGTCCATAATTAGAATCTGTTTGCAGTTGCTCTGCAGGCTGATGGTGTTCGTGGTTAGCGATCATCACGTTAGCTAGTTAAGGTTTATCATTTCCAGTCAACCTGACATCTGAGACGTGAACAATGAGCTAAGAGAGCAAAATCATGACTATTGATCATAGCGCTGCACTACCAGACTGCTGTAACAGGATCTGAGGATAAAATGTTGTCAACCAAAAGCCAAGAGAGAGGTGGCAGCTCAGGTTGGAGCTGAAGCGAAGCAAGGACAGAGTCGTTCAGGATGAAAGGCAGACAACGTTGGTTACCGCTGGTTACCGCTGGTGTAAATGAGTTCAGGTCAGAGTGATCCATGGATTCTTCGTTCTGTCTGTTGACTGTTGAATCTGCCTCAGACTGCATTCAGATTTCAACATCAGACCAAGACCTTAATCTTTCCTACTTATTCATCAAGAGGTTGAGTTATCTAAATATAACACTTAAACATTAATCCTTCACTTGCCTTTGTTGTGTTGAGCAGGATAATTTCACATTGGCCATAGATCATTTATACTTAACACCAGCATTAGGTCACATGTACTGTACATGAACGTAAATGAAACATTTTCCATCGCTTCGCCCATCGCTTCCAGAAAGAAGCAGCTCCATTTTGTCACAGTCCATGTAGCTCTGTTGTTGCACTCCTCAAAAACTGTCAGCCTGTGTCGCGGGTTAATATCCTCCGTGGCCTGTTTTTGTAAAACACACATTCCTTCGTCTGTGTTTGGGACAGAAAAAGGCTCTTGAAAGTTATTACAGCTGTAAGGCTTTTTAATGGCAAGTCAACCTAAACAGAGTTTCCTTTAACTGTGACACATCAGCTGTATGTGGCCCTGGGAGGGACTGTGGGGCGGAGGGGGGGTTCATGTGGCAGCGGTGCGCTGGGGGTGGGTGGGGGTTGGGGGGTTAAGGGGAATGAGTAATATGTTCACACTGTGATGATTCACAGCCTGCTGTCTCCAGATGGAGAGCACAAAATAAATCACAATGAAAAATGATAATTCTTTACTGTAATCGAAGGCTTAACTGTAAGTCTAAACCTGGTGTTCCATGCCGGTGAAGACTCCAAAACAAATGGTATTAATTTGCTTCCAGTCATTACAGCACATTGTTGAATGGGAGCCCCCCCAATCTAAAATCCTAAATCAAATGACCAGTTTTCCCACAAATGACACTGGCAGAGCGGACTTACTGCAGACTGGGAATTTAATGGTTTAGACAACTGTGGGCAGTTTGCAGGGATGATTAAAAAGGTTCCGACTGCTCCCTCAGTCTTTTTTCATCCACCCCTTTAAAGGGGGAAAGAATGAAAAACAAAACAACACATTCTCTCCCTTCCTCTCCCTCCCCCTCGCCAGCATGCTCACCCCCGGAGAGAACGGACCGCAGGCATCCAACAGAAACACCAAACAGAAATAGGGTTGCTATTTCAGTCTGAGCTGGCTGTTATTTTTAGAAAATGTGACATGTTCTACGTTAAATTACAACATCATAAGGTCACCGCATACAGCCCCATTTTTTCAGACTTCCAGCCTCCAAAACCATGACTCACTGCAAAGTATGTGGTGACGTTACCCCAAACTATATACTTCTATGATCAGATAATTTGATATTTAGCTCACTGCCCTGATGTAATCAGAGTGGATAAGTCATGCTCTCGACTTAAACAAGTGCTTTGGTATTTCATTGCTGTTTTCATCAAACAGGTACAAGTGAGCCATTCGATGGGGTTGGATAAGGTTTAGCCTGAGTCACCTGCATCGGTTCCCTCTTTCTTCTGAAGCCCTTTATACTGTGTGAAGACGTACAGTATAATGGGATCATCTAGCTGATGGTATGACAGGATGAGGAAAAACAAAAACACACACTGATGTAGTTTTGAGAAGTTCAGATGATGGTCACAACAAGGTAGAGAAATGAATAAAAATAGAATGTTTCATAGAAATATCTATGAAAACCTATGTTAAAAAGGAAATCATAAAGTTATACTATATAAATAAGCTTTTGGAGATTAGCCTTTTTGTAATATGTAAAAAGTTAAATCAGGACAGTAAAGAGGAGGTTGTTGTTTGAAGGTTTCCAGACAGCATCATCTGCCATCATCATATTTTTGTGGATGATATGTCAGTCTCTGGGTTTGTACCCGATTCGTGAACTTTTTCAGTGTTGGATAGCCCGAGTAGAGATAAATGACATGAAGGGTTTGACTCTTAGACTGGCGATAACCCAGTCCTCTCTGGCTTCCTGCTCTTATTTGGACGCTGCTCAAGAGCATCCTGTATGTACATGTATCCTGCACAAGGAGTTTTGCTAAAGGTTTATGGATATTCTATTAATTTCTTTCCACAGTATTTCACTCAGGCCTGGACTTTGACCTTGACCTTGATTCTTCTCTCAGACGTCCTGTTGAAGATTTGTTGGCGTCTTTGGGGGTGACTGTCCTGTTTTATGACCAAATATCAGTCAAGCTTTTGCTCCTGGGCAGACAACCTCAGTTTGATATACAGACGTGGTTTTTCCAACGTGTCCAGGTCCTGTAGCTGAAAAACCAGCTCAAATCATCACACCACCACCACCATGCCTGACAGATGAAATGATATGCTGTACTTGGTTTTCATCAAGCAGGTAATGTGGAAGCCTTCCAGACAAGTCTCTCTCTGTCTCTCTCTCTCTCTCTCTCTCTCTCTCTCTCTCTCTCTTTGCATTTTCTTTGAGCATTACATAATCTGACCTTGGGGTGAACTTGCTGGGAGGTCCACTTCTGAGACGATTGACAACCATGTTGAGTGATTTCCACTTGTGAATTATCTTTATCATCGTGGAATGATGAACTCCAGATTGTTGACCTCCTAACCCTTCCCAGACCGACGCGATCTTTGGGAAGCACCGATTTCTTCTCAGAAGTCTTTCCATCCATGCATTACGTTAATGTGAATCCAAATGCTGTCAAAGCATCTGCTTAGCTACTTGCCCCCTTAATTCTTAAGGAAACAGAAAGGATGAACTTAGTTTTCATGCTCTAATTCTGCATTTGGGTTCAGTTTTTGTTTAGTGAATAAGGACAATGTGTAACGCCTTTATTTACCTAACTTTAAGATCTGGTACAGCCTACTTAGTTATACTTTTTATTTTTATGTACTGATTTGTAAAACCTTGGAATAGATGGGAACCTCCTGGGGTCCTAAATAAAACAAATACAATACAGATGTACACCTAAAAATACAATTTAAGATAATAACAGAATAAATTTTAAAACATATACAAAGACAAATTCACATAATAAAATCAAAAGAACAAATTCACAAATCAGTTATGTACTTGGCAAATTGGCAAGGTATCTCTTGATCCTCTTTTTGAAAGTAATTTTGTTATGTATTGTAGCAGATATTTTTAGGCAGAACATTCCAGAGAGTAATTGACCTGAATATACCAGTGTATTTAAGACTATTTGATTTGGGAGAAGTTTTTATTCTTATACTGCTGGAAGCTGCTCCTCTGGTGTTGTACCCATGTTCAGAAGTCATTTTTAACTGGTTAGCCAAACTATACGACTTACTGGTGGAAATAATATTCCGCAGTAGCATTAGAGACTCACTTCCAGTTTCTGTTCAACCATTAGCCACGCCAGATGTTGGTGCATAGAACCAATACTTGTCCGGTATGAACAACCGAACGTCAGACAAGCAACTTTATTCTCAGCAATCTGCAACGTTTTCTAATCAGATTTTGTAGCTGATGACCAGATAACTGGACAGTATTCTAAATGAGACAAACCAAAGAATGAATAACAGATTTCATCATAGAGGGAGGGATGAAAGCAGAACACTTCCTAGTCACACCCATACCCATTTTGAAAACCAGATAGCGTACTTTAATTTTCATGACTAAATCTTTTGTATATTATTGTAATTTTAGAATTTAGGCTCATTCATTTGCACAAAGTTTGACCTTTCATGGAATTACAGTATGTTTCTGTTTCCCCTAATGGTCAATATCAAATCATAAATATGGCTTATCAATTAATTTGTTGTATACAAGCCATCAAATGCCTCTAGTCCAGTGCTCTAGTCCAGGTCATTAAAGACCTGAGCCTCGAGTTCAGGCCAATCCAGTTGTAACTGTTAAAACACATGTACAGTCTTTAAACCGTTGGCATCTGGTAAACAAACTGTTTTACTGACGTTACTGCTACTTTTTCTGCCATAAAGTAGTTCAGCAGGTTGTCACTCCTCAGCCAGCACCGCCGTCCAACGCTGTAAATTACTGTTATTGTCCTGACAGGGATGTGTGGACGCGTCAGGGTTATAAAGAACAAAATAAACCACAGTAAACCATATGTTCCAAGCACTGGGTGATGCAGTCTCTGTGACTGGTAAGAAGTATTTCCTCTATGCACAGGAAAATAAATGCAAATGTGGTATTGTGTTTTACAGTCTAAGCTTCGTTTTTTGTTTTTTGCAAAAAGAGCAAGTTGTGACTGCTGAAATGTATATACACCTCACCATAAACAACAACAACAACAAAAAGCGGATCATGTGCAAGGATGTTGGACACATACGTGGCTGCTTTGTGAGAAGCAGGGCCTCTGACTTGGAAGAACATTAATCTGCACCAGCTGATGCTCCTGTTTTGGCCGCAGGTTAATTCAAGTCTTGAGATTTCCAAGGCTTCAACTGAGCAGGCTAGTGGTTTTAGTTGATGGACAGTCCTCCACTTCTTTTTTTCAGTCAAATACGTGCCCCGTTTCATGGAAGCCACCAGTTTTGATTGTCACCGTTATAAGTGGTCATTTTGTGTTACATTGTGTCTTTATCCCAAATATACGGAAGACGATGCAACTTTATTCTTCGTAGGGAGACAACTTGGTCTTATATTCAGGTCAAAACTAAGGACATGTCTAATTTTAGAGTCAGACTGGAGTTAATCTACAAGTCTGATTCCAAGTCCGAGTTAACAGCTCTCAAGTCAGACTGGAATCCGAGTCCTGGACACGGGTTCTACAAACCTGCTAGATTTGAAATAGCTTTTTTTTTCTTCTGGGGTTCATGTCACAATGTTTTTTTAGGATACTGAAATTTGACATTATTTTTCAGCTTTGGCAACCCTACCTTTTTTCTCAACCTCTGGAGGTTCACTAGTTATCTTTAATCTATTTTGAGCTATTTATTGGGTGTTCTAAAACTTTTGAGCGGTAGTGTATCATGGACATTCCAGTGGCATTATGCATTTCCCAATGAAGCCGTTGGTGTCTTGTGTCAACAACAGCAGTAGAAATGACTATTTACAGTCACAAGTTGAGCCACCCACATCATATGAATTATGAGTCCTCCTCTGTTAAGTGGGTATGTTAACATTAAATTAACAATGCAGGTCATGGATCCTCCAGCATCTCTGCGAGATGCTGTCAGATATACAGATGCAGCTGTATTTATATCATGGAAATGTCATCCTCATAGATTTAGTCTTCCTCTAAATCTACCATCCACACTTCCTCTTAGAAGCAGAATCTGAGGCTAAGTATGCAGTAGTAAGAGGCTAGTAGTTGTAGTAAAAGAAGTAGAATTTGTAATCAGATGGGTTGTTCTACTGGAACATATTGAAAAAAGGAAAATCCCAGCTGTTTCTATTAAATCCACTATGTTTTCTCCAAAGGACGACAGCCGCTTTTCAAAGCTGAAGTTATTGTGGAAGTGGAGAAAACTGCAGTTCATCGAATGGCTCTGGGAGCTAACTCCAAAAGTGGGTCAGTTTCCATCCATCACCATATTAAAATGTCTTTCCAGCAGAAGTAAATATATTTAAAGCCTGGTACAACACACAGTTTTAGTAATCAAAACTAGATTTCACATCCATGAATTTTGTGTCTTATGTACCTAGTTTAAATGACATCACATCACAAATTCAAGCATAATTGGGATCTAGTGGTTTTATTAGTGATGCCTGCTTTGCAGTCTTTTATGTTAAACTGTCATCATTCATCAAGCTGTCATCCCAGTTGCACTTTGTGATGATGAATCTTGTACAATTCTATAAACAAAATTTAGAGAACCAGCTGTTTTTTGTGTGTAATCACAGCAAACACATGCTAACAGCTAATGGATGCTAATGTGTCCATGTACTGATACACTTTGCCAAGTGTTAGCTTGTTGTTGAACCAGCCATCCATCATTTGTATGTGGAGTGCATCTTAGATATAAATGAGCTGAAAAGGTGGGAAATAAAAGTGGATTATTGGCTGGTTCCCTATGTACCCTCTGTGAATTATTCACTTGGGTTCGCCTCTGTGGTTGGCCCACTGACTGTACATATTAATGGACAAATAATCTGTGATGTCATCCAAAGGTTTTCTACAGAGTAATTCTGAAGCCTTTTTCTTTGGCTAGAACATGACCACCAGTTTCATTTAGCTATTTTAGCTTGGCTGACTTCACTTATGTTGACCCAAGATGATAATTATATAACTTTACATTAATTTTGACCATATCTGCCTAAACATTCTCATTTCAAGTGTCGCTACCATAATGACACCAGAAGCAGGTGCTACCAGAGCTGAAACAAGGACTCGCCAAGCTCTGCTGGCTGCAGTTGACCAAGTTTACCGCCATCAGTCTGCGAGTTGTGCAGACTTCCACTTTTAATAAACCTGTGTGGCTCCCAGCTGTTTCAGCTGAGCCATGCTGAAGGAGCCATGTACCTGGAGGCTGACATCCACAGCAGGACTTAACATTTAAAATGACATTTCAGTGGAAACATCAGAAATGACCATCCTCAGGTTAGTATCCTCAGACCCTCCATTCCAACCACAAGCAAAAAGACACAAATGCACAGACAAACTGGAAGTATATCTCGGGCCTTACAAGTCGTGTTCCAGTACTCAGGTAGAGTCTATTTTACCTGATGTGGTTAAAAAAAAAAAGAATATGTAACTACAGAGACCAAAACCAGGCTGTACCAGGTTGCACGTGCGTATGTTTCTGCTGCAAGGTTGCGTATTTTAACATGGGGGGGGTCAATGGAGTCAGTTTTGGAGTCAGTACCTAGTGGTCAGTGGAGAAAATGCAGTTTTTGTTGGCTTCAGCCCAGAAGTGGGAGTGTTTGTGGTTGGTTGGCCAAGTTAAGAGGCCCTTTTTGAACTCACACCCATTCATCACCCAAGCATAACCATTAAAAAGTATTTGCATGCAGCTATCTTGAAACCCATGGAAAATCCCACATGGGTCCCCATTTTTCAGACCATTTATATCTCACATGGGTCACACAAAGAAATGTTGTCTGGACAGGCTCCAATCTCACTCTGAATGCTTCACACGTCAGTGTTTTGTGCAGCACACTAGGTGACATCTTTAACATTGACCAAGCAGCCACTGTGTTTGACACACTTGGCAGTTCATAAATTGTTACTCAAAATTAATACACTAACTTGTTTCAACAGTCTTCACCAGCCTTATGGATACATTATCACAATTGTAAGAGACGTACAGTTCTTGCTATTGACAGTGATGACTGCAGCAGGAAGGAACTAACTGTCACATCTGCATTATGCAAACCAGCGTGGTGGCAGGCTGTGTGCTTTGCATGCTTTCCACTTGGTGTATATAGAAGCAGGCAGCAGGGGTGTGAGGATACTTACCTCTCTCCTCTGGGTAATTACTGTACAGGAAATTGGATGTAAAATGTTTGAATAATCATGTATTTGAAGTGGGTTATAGATGGAGCCGACAGTAGTGAAGTAAATTACAACAAGTGAATCCAATTACTGTTTATGGAAACCAGCTGCCCAGCCTGCGTGTATTGGTAAGTGGAACTATGAGGCTGAGTTTGAGGTCTAGAGCTCTGCTTGTCCCTTTAACACCGTGGTTATTTTGGTATTTCATTTCATTTGACAGATATAATGTTCCCTAAAAACTTTTAGCTGTGAGTTGTGTTTGGCAGAAATTGCAAATTTGTGGGTCTATATGCTGAGGTCAGTCGATTGGAAGTCACTTGTCATACTGTTTTGTGTTTTGTTTTGTTTTTTGTCTTGGTTAACTCATGTTCCACTAGTGTTCTGATGTCATAACACAACGATAACTTGCCTCGATGGATTTACACAAAAAGAAGGTCAGTGTTTGCTTTCAGTCATGTACAAACCTTCTTATCTGTGTTTATTTACCTACACTGAATCAATTCATCTGTGACACAGCCAACCGCCATGTACTGGATAAGCTTTCGTCTCAAAACATTTGGATTTAATTATCATGGGGATATGATATCCAAACAATCTGGTTTCTTCCATTAATAACATGATTGCAGCATGGCAGTGCGAGCTAAGGCTGCTGCATTTTTATATATTTTCATGGATTTGGACCTTGTGTACTTACTATTATGGGCATGGGGCAAAACCCAATTTAGACTAATGTCCACAGTTTACTTTCTGAAGTTTCAAAGGAACTCTGCGAGGAAGTGTTAAACCCCCACAGTATTCCAACTGAAAAAGAAAAAGAAAAACAAACAATACTGATGTGACATTTGTAGAATAAAAGTGACTCGTGCAGAACTGCACTGTCGACACGAGGAAAAAGGAAACTGGCCAAAGCTTTTGTGGGACTGATAGCTGAAGTGGTGTACATTGAGGAAACATAAGGCCACAGCAGTGTGTTGGTTTACAGATAAAACACTTCTGATCCTCAGGTGCTATTTATAGGCGTTAGGCATGCAGTAGTCTTTCAGTGAATGCTTTTGAGAGCTGTTTCTCTTCTTTCTCATCACCATTTCTGCGCCTGATTTGATTGAACTTTTCTTTTTTAATACCACATTTATTGACTTTTTCATATCATCCTTTGATTGCCACCTGGATACACCTGACTTGCTTGGTTTAGTTTAATCCTGAGACATGAGTTAAAACTCACAAGCTCCTACAGTCAAGTTGAAGTTGTTGTTTTTTCCATTTGACTCAGTGTGACCATCAGTTTGATGTCAATGACAACATCCGCAGTCTCCCAACAAGCAGAGTGCATCCGTATGTGTTTGTAGCATAGACTCTATAAAAAGAAAAGTGATGTCATCAATGTCTTTTTCTGAAATACAGATTTTCAAATACTGGATGATGCCATATTGCGAGGAGTCCGTCCAACGTCTGTTAATCCAAAAATGGGTAAATGGGTGGAACAACCAAGCTAGCTGCAAGTATCACTTGTTAACGAGTGTCTGGACCATTCAACTTATATTTCTTTTCTTATCAAATCTATCCATCCATCCTCATTTCAGATGTTACCGAAACAATATCTGAAACGAGCTGAAATGAGGCCTGGCAGCACTCCAACTGAGCTATGCTGAGACCCATGGGACTCCTTCAAATAAGAGGGGTTGTGCTCCCTTTACGCTTTATTCCCAGCTCTCTGAATCCAGTAAGAAGCTAAAGTGACAGTTCTCTGTTATAGATCATCACTCAGAAACCCAAAACAGTGGCTTTATACAATTATAACTGATGAGGTGTATACCAAGTCATCATTGCAGGTGTCAGACCTAGGTATGGAGACCAAAACCATTTTTTGTACCAGTCTGTAAGTATGTTTTTTCATTTTAACTTGGAGGTGACTGAAGACTGATTGGCCTGTGGGGCCCTAGTGGCCATTCAAGGAACTGCTTCTCCTGGTTTGCTTGCCAGTTTTTTGTTTGTTTGTTTTCTTATAACCAGCAGTTGCCATTAAAGTGACTGGCTCTAATATAGCTGTTTGTCTTTTTGATTTTATCCTCTTTATTTCTGTTGGGCAAATCCAGAGAAAACCTGAAGTGCTCCTGACTGTTTTCTGATGCAGTTTTTATCATAGAGATGGCATGTTGGGTTTATCCTTTTTCCCTTTCTTCTCTCTTGTGAAAAGGGTAGATAAAAGCATGCAGCAGTCACAGTGTTGAGTTTCACAAGGAGGCAGATCATTCAAATGGCAGAGACAAATCATTTAAATAGACCTGGATATATTGACAGTGTGGGGTTAGGCTGAGTGCTTTACTCATATTCCAAAGGCTACTATAATCTGTATCTACGTGACTCACTGGTCACCTTAACCGTGAACTAAGTCTTGATTATTTCCCTGTTTGCTTTTTTCCTGGTTTCCTTACTTTGTTTATAGTATTTCAACTCAGTTGGAGATAGACAGAGACTAACATCTGGCCCAAAAAGTTTTATAGCCTGGCCTGTTATCTCGCACTGATAACACTCTTTGGTTTCACTCAAAGCATATTCTTAACACTCGCACGTGTTGATGTCTTATCCCCTCTTTTTTCCTGAGCTGGCAGTTGTCTGTTCAGTATTCTGAGTCACATATAAACTGTCCTGCTAGGCATGTAAACAACATAGTAAAGGTGTACCTGGAGGATAGAATTACTTGCAATATAATCAGTACTATGAAAACTAAATAAAAGGAAATTCATTTAACTGCAGCCTTTTTTTAAATAACCAAATTACCATAAAAGAAAATGTAGTTTATTTATTTTTTATTAAATTTATTTTCCCTCCACTGTCTGCATATATTTTGGTGCCAAGACCTGGCAAGAACCTTTTCTTTAAAGTTGGATATATATGCAATTTAATTTAGCAGAAGATGCAAATTTTCTTGTGCATAAATGCAAGTGAATGTGAGTGTGTAATCAGCCGTCCTTGACCATCTACTCTAACAAGCTTTATTGACTCAAAAGCCCTGCTTTTGTCTGGGAGGACTAAAATCACTGCCAGAGGGACACAAAAGGACAGGACAGAATAAGACAAGAGACAGAAGACAGACAGTGTTGGATGTGGTGTGCATACATGTGGTGTACATGTGGTGTGCATGAGATGTGCATGTGGTGTGCATGTGGTGTGCGTGTGGTGTATATGCGGTGTGCATGTGGTATACATGTGGTGTGCATGTGGTGCGCGTGTGGTGTGCATGAGATGTGCATGTGGTGCGCGTGTGGTGTGCATGAGATGTGCATATGGTGTGCATATGGTGTGCGTGTGGTGTATATGCAGTGTGCATGTGGTGTGCATGTGGTGTGCGTGTGGTGTATATGCAGTGTGCATG
>JBAMYA010000011.1:11393132-11426132 GCA_037176975.1 Arrhamphus sclerolepis | reverse complement strand
ATATGACCTGAAATCGTTATCATGATTAACTGAGCAAGATTATATCTGCAGGTGTCATATCCATGTCAGTAATCAGCTATTAAAAATGTACTATTTTCTAATAAGAGCAAATAACCTTTTCTCAAATAATGGTAAGTAGTTTAATAGCTTTCTTAAGTTTTTTTTTTTTTTTTTTTTTTAAATCTGTGTGTGGATATTTGTTGATAAAAGAGGATAAATATTTTCCATGAATGTGAGAACTTCTTAAACAAAGAAAAGAAAAAAAACTGGAGTATTTCAAAGGCATAATGGGCACTTTGAAGGTTTCTCCATCCCCAGTTCTGGAAAGAGAGATGCTTTTCCAAAGTAAAAAAACAAAAGCTCACTGACCAGCTTAATAGTATTTTTAAACCATAAAATCAACTTGAATTTCAGGTTGTTCCACGACTTTTAAAAGAAAAATCTTTGAGGGAAAGAAAGACGGGAAAACTTTGACGATGAGTTGGAGTGGAAGAGGATCATCCACTCAGTGCAAAGCGTCCAAGCATGAAATCATTATTACGTCCTGTGAATTAACTTTTATCTGTATAGTACCATACGCATTAGCAGGATGCTACATTGTATGTTTTTCACCAATACCAGGAACAGATTAGAACTGCAGAAAGATGACACTTCTAAAAGTAAGCAAATATTCCTTCAAATGATATAAAATCATAGAAAACGCCACCATCAGGTACGTGGGCAGGCGGACTCCAGGTCACGGTCTCGCACCTCCTTCTTTGCCCTCTGACTAGACATCATTTTTAGATTTTATATTTTAAAAAAATTCATCATCAAAAGTAGTAGTTTTACAGGAGTTGTGATTTTTATAAGTTCAATGACCAAAACGTTGGGAATTTGTCAAAAAAAAATTGTAATTTTGAAAATTTCTTTTACAACAAAGTCATGATTTTATAATCAAGATTTAGAGATTTTAAGATGGAAAATTTTGTAACAAAGAGATGTTGAAATTCCCGATGTCATGGCAACAAAGAATTTACAATTTTAGGAGAAAGTTGAAATTTTATATAAAAAAAGATGTGATTCCCCAAAAGACAGTATTTTACAACAAACACTTGTATTTAGTTAAAAAGAAGCAATTTTGTGAAATTTGTGACTTTACAACAAAATGTTGTGATTATAGTACATAAAGCTACACATCGCCATTTTGTGACAAAATCGTAATTTTATCCCAAAGTTAAAAATTTTGCTAAATTTCTGAATTCATGAATGAAAGTTGGTTTTAAGACAAAAAGTTGCAGTATTGAATTCAAAAGTTGCAATTTTGTAAAGTTGCTCTACATCAAAAAGTCTTGATTTTATGAATAAGAAGCAGAATTGTAACATTAGATTTTGCAGCAAAAGAAATTAAAATAATTTTATGTTAAGAAGGTGTGATGCTATAAAAGTCAATATTTTAATAATTATTATAATAATATAATATATAATTTCCCTTGCGGGATTAATCTTTCTACAGGACAAAAAGTCACGGTTACATGGAAGTCGCTATTTTGTGACAAAAAGTTTGAACTTAGCAAAATTTGAGATTTTGTGAGAAAATGTAGCTTTTAGTTAAAGTTTAAAAAGACAACGACTGTATAACTGAGAAAAGTCAAGCATCTGCAGGGACAACGTCATGGACAGATACGGAGATGTGTTGTGAGTCTGCGTCAAACGCTTGTTCGTGTTTTGTGTTTTTTTCTGCATGCTGTCTTAAGTTGCTGTGAAGTGAATGCAGAAGCAAAAAAAGTTGGTATTGTAGGATGAATTTCTAGAGGAACTGCTAACTGGACTATTTGTCCTGGAACTGTGTCAAACCATAATCTTTATACTTCAAATTCATAATTTTTACCCAAACTGGTTTCTCTTCATAACTCAGTCAAGCATGATGAAAGACATTTGCTTGGCGCAGGTTCCTGGTGATGTGCCTTTCATCTGGCCCGTTAGTCACGGACACACACATTAACAACAACAAAGCAGACTTTGAGTTATTAAATTTCTGATAGTGACGTTTCAGGAATACCGCACAAAGCCGGGGCATAGCCCTCGGTAAAAGGCAGGAGTTAGAGTTAAGCTGTGGTGATGGAGGCCCGTCTCTGGGCTCCAGCCTTGCAGACGTGGACCCACCCCCCAACCCCCAACCCCCACCCCCAACCCCCCCACCCCCCCTCCCTTCGTGCATGTGGCCACCCGCCAGCGCCTGCAGACTGCAGCAGAGGCAAAGTCAATTGCTGAAATCTAAACAACCACAAAAACACAAAACAGTTTCTCCCCTTCGGTGCTTTGGGTTTGTACACGATGTTGTGCTTTGGGATTCCTTTCGGATTGGTTGCAGCACCGGCGTCTCTCAAACATGTTGACATTTCAGCAAACCTGGCGGCAGCCTCGGTCGCCGTGGAGATCGGAGGAGGAAATGCAGAGTGAAGGTGACCGAGCCTCAGAGCAGATAAAGATGAGGGTGCGATGGCAGAGCAGTGATGGAAGTGGAGACGGGAGGGGAGGCTGCTGGCTCGGCCTCGTCTCTCTGTCACTTCTGGTTTGGGTTCGGCTCGCTCCCACTGGAACTTCTTCATTAGAAACCACAGCTCAGAAACGCTGAGCTCCACTCCATGTCTCATTCTTTCTTTCCCACCCCTCCGTCACCTCCTCTTCTCCTCTAACAATATGTTTCTGTCTCTTCCAATCTCATGCCCTCTTTTCTCTTTTATTCCTTACACTTCACCCACTCTGTTTGCATTCCACAATCTCCACTTTTCTCTGACGTCTTTTTGTTTTTAGCCAGCCGACTCGTGTCGTGAGAAACCCTTCAGCTTCCTGATAAGGCTGATTGGGTGCTGATAAAAGGCCGAGTCCCTCTGTTAATCCAAGCGCCATCATCTGACCTCATATCAACCCCTTTCCCTTCTATTTGTTTTGTTTCTGTGTTTTTTTTTTCTTTTTGTTAAAGCTCAGAGTTAACTCTAACGCTGGAGCATCAAGGGAAATGATTTTACAACATATAACTTACAGTGGAGCAACTGTCGGTGTTTACCTGAAAGCAGTTGGAAAAGAGCAGCTATCTGAGATAAAGCAGCACAGCGCCACTCGGACTGATACGATGCAGCTGCTGCAGCCGAGGCCACGGAGGCCACTGCGTCTGCCCTTAACAGACGTTAACACACATTTTCTACAGAAGTCTCAATTTTATGACAAAAAAAATGTTTTGTTTTTTTTGAAATTTTGACATTTTATGACAGAAATTCACTTTTTTTGTTTGCTTATTTGTTTTATTTACAACATATCTGGTTGAGAATGTAAAGAATAAGTTGCCCTTTGATGGTAACCACGGTGATGATGTGGTCCCGGATGAAATAGTTTGGCGCCCCTTTAAATCTGTTCGAACTTGGCAGCTAAGCTCTGGAAGGTTCTAACAGATTTAAAGTCTTGTCATCGTCCTCCAGTGATGGGGGCAGGCGGGGAGACAGTTTTTCTTCAATGTCGCAGCTATGATGTGCTCTAAAATACAGCTCTTACCGTATCATATTACTCTTGACACTCTGCCAGGCACATGCTTGACGGGCAGCTGGCTTCTCCGGGTGGCATTTGAGCAAAGATATTCAAAACATTTAGGATACGTGACCGTTCCTGTCAGCGGCGGGAGCTTTCACATACCACTGATCTATCATTTACTGGAACTGAGCAGCACTGACAATGTCATGATCTCGTATGAGGGGAAAAAAAGAGACTGAGTGTATATAATAACTGTTATTCCCTCGCTGATTCTGAAGATCATTTTTACGATACTTCGGCCAGTTTGGCCATTTTAGTTAGCCACATCTGCTCTTCCTAAAACACAAGAAATAACACAAAACACTAACAGTCAATTTTTTATCCAAACGTCTGCATAGTTAGCTGATAAACATGTACTATTGTGTTATGGAATGTGAGGGTTTTTTTTAACACGATTGGTCTAGACAAAGACGTTTCAGTCACGGCAGTGACTGTTTTGAAATCTGCATCTCCGTCCAAAGACAAAGGCCTCTGACCACCGCTGCTCTGCCATCTGTGCTCTCGCTGTATGTTGTGTACATCTGACTAATTGGTTTACGAGTGCGGTCTTCGCTCCTCTGTATGGATTTATCACACACACATACAAGTGTGGCTCCAGACAGCTCAGATGAGACTTGTCACGTCCGTTGACACTGGGCCCAATTAAAGGGGAGGATTAATCCAGGGCTGGGTGACCTCCTCAGGAATCTCAGAGACGCTGTGTGTACACTGTCAAATCCTCTGACAGACCTTCCCTTTAAGCATTTTCACCTGCTAATTAAGACACCGACTGTTCTGTGGGTGCGCACGTGCACCTGCGTAATTTACGTGCGTTTGCGTCCATTCACAGCACACACGAGACGAATGCACTTGCGAATGTCAAGGATGAATTTGCAGCCCGAGAAGGTTTTATGTAAATATTTGACTCGAGTATTTTCTTGCGGGTTTTGGAAGCTCGCTCCAACACGCGTCAGCACACAGACTTAACAGCAAACAGATAAGGCGTATCATTCATTACATTAAAATATTACGTGCTTTGGTCTTCTCGCATCGCTGGTGTGCGTCGAGGCTCGCCGGCAACAAAAGCCAAGCAAGTGTTTATGGTGTGAAGAGATTAAAATGGATGGCGGCGAGGCAGAAGCAGTGAGCTGTTGCCAGACGGAGCTCAAAGTGACTGATTTCCACTGTGTCCGCAGATTTTACACAATGTGGAGAAATGGCTTGTAGTAATCACACAAAACTCTTTCATAGTCTCCGTATTCAGAGGACTGAAAAAGGGGGCAGGGTGGGAAAGTGGGGAATGATGCGTCAAAGTCAGTCCTGCTGAGACGAGCAGATAAGAAGACAAAAACTTCAATCTATTACAGGATGTCAAATGAAAACATCACAAGGTTAATTAAGGAGTTCAGGCGATGAAGGATGGATGGATGGATAAAGGATGGATGGATAAAGGATGGATGGATGGATGGATAAAGGATGGATGGATGGATGGATGGATAAAGGATGGCTGGGTAAATGGATAGATGGATGGATGGAATGATGGATGGAGGATGGATGGATGGATAAATGATGGATGGATGGAACAATAAATGGATGGATGGATAAAGGATGGCTGGATGGAACAATCAATGGATGGATGGATAAAGGATGGCTGGATGGAACAATAAATGGATGGATAAAGGATGGCTGGGTAAATGACTTGATGGATGGATGGAAATATAAATGATGGATGTATGGATGCATGTCTACATATAGTCCATGTGCATCCATCCACGGAGCGATGGATGGATGGATGGAGGGATGAGTTATACTTTTCAAGCCTTTTTTAACACTTTCAAGGTGCTAACATTTCAAACCTTTTTGTGATGCAGATAAAAATGACCAATGAAAGTAAACTACAATGAAGTCAGAGGTTCTAACTTCAGCAGTAGTTTTTAATTTAGTGTCCTGCTTTCTTCTGCTGTTCATGGACCTTCTTGTAACAGGAAACTCAGATCTGAATGGGCTCATTAAAGAGCACAAGCAGAACCAGTCATAAGTTCAAAGTAAGTTCAGGTTAGGCATGTCGGGCTGTTGCAGGAGTGTGAAGAGGCAGAGTTCTCTGGAGGAATGAGTCTTTTAGACATTTCTGAAGCATCTCTTTAAGGGGATTGAAAGACTTGATGAAACAGATCATATTTGGAATTGTGATCTCATGTCAGGAAATCCACAGATGCTCTCCTGGACTCTGAAGCTAGCGGTGTCGTAGTTGTCTACCACCGCCGTTTACTGAGCCACCATTTTTCCCATGATTCTCCATCTTCCGTCTGAGACGA
Source organism: Arrhamphus sclerolepis (assembly GCA_037176975.1). NCBI lineage: Eukaryota > Metazoa > Chordata > Actinopteri > Beloniformes > Hemiramphidae > Arrhamphus > Arrhamphus sclerolepis. Next base: position 11,420,271 of record JBAMYA010000011.1, on the reverse strand, counting down.
CTGAAATCGTTCAATGTGAACTCCTTAATTAACTGTCGAGGACAAAGCCAGTTCAAAGCACCGCGGTTCCTCTGCTGCAACCATCTTATTTGTTTTTTATCGTCCAGACTGCAGCGTCTCCTCTCTGTCGTCATGGTGTTAAGCCCTCTCAGAGATGCCCTGCAAGGATGGACTCATCTGATTGGCTAATCAAGGGCGTTTTTAATTAGCTTCAACGGATGCAGCCAGACAGAGATGCTGAGAAAATTCAAACTTGCAAGTTTTTTTTTTTTTTGAAGAGTTCGTTTTTTTGTAAGAGTTTATCCTAAAACAAGATCAGATCTTCTTGAAGTGGCCTTTGTACAGTGTCAGCACAGGAAGCCCGTCTGTCCAGAGACAGGTATTGTATTTCACAGCCCCCCCACCCCCCGTCCTCCACTGTCTTCACTGAACCTTGTAATCTGGGTTCACTCAGACACCCGGAGTTCCACACCTGCGAGGACGGCCGATGTTCCACGTTCCTCTTCCACCACACTTGCACACATCGTTGCGATGCTTTCATTTTCAAGCGTTGTCTCAGACTCTGTAAATCGTTCAAACCGAACCTGGGAATAAACAACTGTTAATCCTCAGCAGCTCCGGCTGACGTCCCATGTTGACAGAAGTCTGGGAGGCTCTGCGCCGTATCAGACACGCAGCTGGCAAACGCTGCCCTCAGAGGAGACCGGGCACGGAGCTTAGTTCAGCTCGGACAAATTTCCAGCTGGTTTTGGGAGGCTGGAGGATGGGAACAGTTATTGTCCTGTTATGGGCTGTATCGATGAATGACAAGCTGACGTAAGTGAAGACGGTGGAGAGGTGTCATCAGTTCATTTTCATATGTAAACTAAGCAATATTTTTATTTTTTTTATATTGAAAGGAGAATAAAATCCCTTTTGTACTGTATAAATGATTTCAACAGATTTATTATTTATCACACACCCAAATCATATTATATTCAAATCAGAAGGTCTGTTCACCTTCAGGTGATTAACAGATGCAGATTATCGGCCTTCAGACTTTGTGGGTTTGACTTTTCTTCATTAACAGATGTATCTGAGAGAACATGGTGGTTTAAACCAGACCTTGATATGAAACAAACCAACCAACCCAGTTGTCAGTTGTGTTTTCTGTATAATACAACTGGATGGAAGTAAAGTACAGAATGTGACAGGTTGCAGCAAAAAACGTGTCAGATATTGCTGAAAGTGAGGGTTAAAGTCTAGAAGACTGTCTACAAATGATCAAATAATGTTCTCTGAATATCTTTATCTACAGTAGATAAAAAAAGAAATAAAAAATAATTCTGAGAATTTGGAGAAATCTCTGTGCGCTGGGGAAAGAGCTACATTTTTATTATTTTTATTAACTCCAGCTTTAAAATGTTGACAGTTCGGCTTCTTGTTTGTAATTCACTTCATTCTTCTATTGTTTGGATTTGTTTTAATTCTTTTGGTGTCCAGCACTTTGTTGGTATTAAAGTTTTTGATGGCAGTTTTATTTTTTTCCTTTTTTGTGACAGTCTGTGTCTGGGCTCAGGAACGCTTGTAAAAAAAATCACTGTCCGTGAACACACACACATGTGTGTGTGTGAGAACATAATCCAGAAATGTGGCCGGTCTTCTTGGGGTCAGAGCTCATCCAGAATCAACTGTGTGGCCGTCAGATGAATCACAGTTTGAAAAGTCTGTAGTCCAGACCTTTAACCAACTGAAAACATTTGTCGCATCAAGGCCAGGAAATATGAAAAAGAAACATCCAAGACTGTTGATGAGATCCACATCTAAAATAAAGATGGGGCAACATTATGTGGTCTGGGATCGTCTTGCTGAAACATGCAAGCTCTTCCCTGACAGAGGCGCTGTCTGGATGGAGCAGATGCCGCTCTAAAGCCTCTTCAGCTCTGATGGAGCCACTAATGTAAGCTCATACCATCAGAGATGATGGTTTCCATGAACCTTCAGCCTTGTTCCCAGCATTCGAAGTCTTGGAGGCAGTTAGTCACAGATGGGTGAACCTCTGCACATTTTCACACCTGAGAGGCTCTGTCTCTCTGAAATGCTCCTTTTACTATACGCAGTCATGGTCCTGACCTGTTATTAATTAACCTAATTAGCTGTCAGACATCCGTCCATTTGTTTTTGATTTGCACCAGTTGCTCTTCCAGCCTCTAGTTGCTCGTGTTCCAGCTGTTATGAGACGTGTTGCTGCCGTCATGGTGAACATTAGCTTATATTTCACTTGAAACTGTTTAAACCTCGATGTTCTAAGCCCACGGCGACTTTTGACTTAAGGTTGCACCCTGAGTTGTGCTGCTGACAGCAAATATAAAATGAGCTATTATTTTCACTTTCAACTTCACATTTAACACACTTCCACAACTTCTTTTTTTGCGTGTTGGCATTGTACAAAATTAGGACACTTCTATCTGAATGTAAGCTTTGGAGGAGATAAGTCAGCTGTTTGCCCCAAAAATCTGCGACTCTACCGAGGAAAGAAGTGAAAGTGGTCATCATTCCTGCCCCCCCGCTCCACTCCGAGTCTCTATCTTGATCTCTCCCTCCCCGTCTGCAGCGACTCACTCTCCTCCTTAATGACAGTCAGCTGGGCTGATAGGCAGATATATTTACACTAGTGGCATGGGAGGAAGAAGTCATCAGCCAAGCCCTGTCCTGCCTCCGGCTGCGGCAGGCGGGGCTTGCAGGAAACCCTTGCCGGTTAGCCCCTCCCTGAGCAGGGCATATCTCTGAGTGTTGTCCCTGGCCTGCTCAGAGCTCTCAGCTGGATGGGACCAAAGCCTCATCGGCCCACAGACTCCCACAGTCACTCATCTACAACTGCAGGAGAGAGCTGAGAGGAGGAGAGCAGCAGGCTCGCTGGCCGAGAGGCAAACACCCAGAAAGCCACTGTGTGTTTTTCTTCTTTTTTAACAGTTTTCTTTTTCATCTGTTGATGAGGCAGCTGGGTTCAGCCCTGACACATAAAGGTCTCGCAGGGGTCAAAGTGCGTGCCGCTTCCTGAGTGCATCTGGCTCGTTTTTGCAACTTATGAGCGCTGGAACTGTACTGTCAGCATTATGACTCTTCTGGGCTCCGAGCACTCCATTCTGATACGAAGTAAATTTAGATCAGGTAAGTCCGAGCTTTGTTTGAACTCTATTTTAATCTCCAAACACTTCCGCAGAGAGCCCCTCTGTCCATCGTGTCACTGGTCTCTCTTTATGCGTGACCTGCGGTGACTCTCAGCAGCGCCAGCCCAGTGACAGGTGTGTGCAATATACTGCTGGCACGTGATGGCACAAAGAATACCAGAGGGGAGGCTTGCGTGAGTCAGAAATGTTGAACCGAACAACTCACCGACGGTCTGTGATGGGTTTACGACTCTTCTTTGATGTTTCGTCTTGTAAAAGTGCGACATGTGACTGTGATGTTTCAGGCAGGTTTCTGCACTTGTCCTGCAGCTGCAGCTGAAGGAAACCGGACAGGCTTCCTCGCTCTGATTAGACTCTGGAGATGGAGGGGTGGGGGTTAAAGGTTATCTAAATTTGGCAGCTTTGGGAGCTGATGCTCCATGTTTGTGTGTGTGTGTGTGTGTGTGTGTGTGTGTGTGTGGAGTACCTGCTTATGTCAAACATGGGGACTAAAACACTCCTGCTTATGAACACACTCTTCCTTGGTTGAATTTGTTTTGTACCACTGCCCTGTGTGTAGTCTGACCAACACTGCCACCTCCCTGAGGAAAATATAACTGATGGAGGCAGCGACGGCAGCTTCAAGCAGAGCTTCAGACTCAACAAAGGCCCCTGAAGTGAGAAGCCCGCGCTGCTGCAGATGTGCAAATGGTCGTGCCGGAGTGGAGTGGACTGGCTGTGGTTTGTGCTTCCAGTGTGTCCTGCCAGCTGTAATTGCGTCTCAGAGATGGCCGACTAAATGACGCTTTTCCTTTGAGTTGTTTAGAGCCCATCAGCAGGCTGGGAAATGACCCCCTGAGCGGCGGGGGGAACGTTTAGGAGGATTTGCTGCGTTCAAAAGCAGCGAGGAGCCTTTCCACGAAGGTGGCTCAGTGTCTGTGTTGCTTTAACCCGTGCACTCTCCCCAGATAATACGGCACAGATGTAGAGGTCCCGTCTTCAGAGGAAAGTCCCCTTGATGTTACAGTGAGAGGGCCTGATGCCGCGTGATGCATGTACGGCTAATTTATGGGCTCACGAGTGAACTGTTGTGTGCAAGAGAGGGAAACTCGCCGTTAAATCTCTGCATGATAACTGCTGATGACAGGAGGAGTCTCAGACAATACAGCCGAGAGGGATTTACGGTTAACATTTATGTGAAAAGTAGCACTTGTTGCTCATTTTTGCAACATGCTTGAGGTGCATTATTGCGGCCATGGGAACTGCCGCTAAAACAGCTGAAGCTAAAACAAAAGATAAAATCTCCTTGAAGAGCTCCCTGCAGACTGCTGAGTGTTTTCTTGAGTGTGTCACCAGTGAGTTCTCATGCTTTTAATTCACAGAAACGGTTTTGGAGCTAAAAGATTCTGAGAGGAATTTTTCCTCTTCTGCCTCTCCTGGACAAGTTGCCAGAGTGTCACAGCTGATTCAGAAGCAGCAGTTAGTTTTCTTTCTTTTTTATTTTTTAATGTATAGAGGTGCTTCAAATGCGCCTGTCTCATGGTGATGTAGCTTCGTCACGGAGGCAGCGCATGCATCCAGACGAATGAGTGACACTAAACTCACTGAATTCTATTTAAATTCACAGCAACGTAACGATGCACATGTGTCAAACTCAAGGCCCGCGGGCCAAATCCGGCCCACCACTTCATCTTATCGGGCCCCTGAGAACGTGCAAAGGCCATCATAAACTTATGAAATTTCAACCTGACTTTGATTCAGTTCTGACATCAAAAAGTGGAATAACTGAGCTGGATAACAGCTGGTTTATGTCAGAAAGTCAGGATTTAGCAAAACGTTTGCAAAAGATTTTATGACAAATCTGTGTTGTTGTTTTTTTTGTTATGCGTTATTTTTGTGAAATTGAAAACAAACAAGTCGTAAAATTTTACAACGTGTAATTTTATGTCAAAATGTTGCAAGAAGTTATTTTTCGACGAACAAAAGACTTAATTTTAAGATAAAAGGACAACATTTTGTGACATTTGTGATTGTATGATTTTTTTAAAAATTGTCTTTTTGACAAAATTAGCTTTTTATTTGTGATTTTAGAAAGAAAAGATTTTTAGTCAAAGTCTTAATTTTATGATAAAGATCTAGATTTTTGTGAAAACTGAAACTTTATTACAACAATTGACTTTTTCCAGGAGCTAGCAAGAAGACTCACAACAGAGCTGGTTGAGAAAGTAAAGAATAACCGGCCCTTTAATGGTAACCATGGTGATGATGTGGCCCAGGATGGACTAGAGCTTGACAGCTGTAGTTTACAGGTTAATACAACACTTCTCATATTACGAGTCTATCTGTTGTGGTACCAGAGACTGAACCGTGACCCTACCCCTCCACCGTCACACCTTTGGCTCAGGAACTGATCGTGGATCTGCTCCAGAAACGTCGACAGTTGAGTTCTGCCTTTCCCGCCATCCGGCTGACTAACTCTGCCAGAGCTCAGGGATAAAATAAAGCGAGTTGGATTCTTCCTTTAAGCAGAGGCATTGGACTAAAATAAACCTAATTCTTCATTTAGGAATACCTGTTTATTAGTAGTCAGGCTCATAAATCTCTGGCAAACGCTTTCCTGCCTGCGCTGACGAAGGCTCGGGAGAGTTCAAGTGACAGAGTTGTTGGAGTTCAATTGTAAGAGCGTGGTGTTTCTTTTGTGCGAGGCGCAAGAGGACCATAAATCAGGCTATCACTCCGCTGGCTCGTGTAATTATCTCCACTTCTCCAGCACGAAGCGAGCCAAGCGATAATTTATTTACACTACAAGTCTGAAAACTTGTAAATGACTTGCATGTCCTTTTGTTGTCGAGACGCCCCGAGCTGAAACAAACGTCTCCGGTTTCAGAGTCAACACGGCGAAGGGGAGGCTGAGTGTGGTTCAGCTGGCCCGGCTCGGCTCTGAGTAACATGTTCTGTCTGCAATCAGGACAGGCAACGCTTCAGCGTCTCTTTTTTGTGTTTTTTTGGGAGGGAGGAGAGAAAAGGAGCAGCTGCTGTGCTTTTTCAGGCCGAGTTATTGATAACCTGTCAGTTAACATAACACAGAGTAGTTACATTGGAGGGTTTTGGTTTTTTTTTACCTGGAAACGAAACCTGCATGCACGGCTAATCTTAGGTCTGTGAGCTGATTGAAATCTATCCTGTTGGCTTGATCGCAGAATAAATCAGAGCATCCAGTCTTGCATGTAGGTGGAGGTTGTATCGCCTGCGTCGGCTCTCTGTGATGCTGCGACCGTTGGGGTCACGAGCCCCCCCGCTGTAAACTAAAGCAGATGCCGGATGAAGGGAAGGGCCTGGAGTTACATAACGGAGGTGCTCTCTCTCTGCGACCGCATCAGCGTCAGCGGCGCCTGAGCTCGCTGACGTCCCCGTCAAACTGTTTTTGAGGAAAATCACCAAAGTTGCACGACGGCGTCCAGAACAAAAACCACCTGAGCGAGATGATAATTAAGAATGAGGGCGCTGCAGAGGAGCAGGAACATGTCATACTTGTGTGTCAGGTCCAGGATCTGAGCAGGAGACCTTCAGATAACGGCGGGGAGGCAAAAACACACACACACACACACACACACACACCGACAAAAGGGAGAAAAGAAAAGCAAAGGACGCAGAGACGCAGGCGGACGGACAGACGCGGAGGAGGCTCCGTGTTTATGACCTCGAGCTCCCACCTAGACCACTTCTGCACACACACACAGCAGAGGGAAACGTGCACACACGCAGAGGACCACACACTGCTGAGCAGATCTGTTTAAAAGCCAGGAGCTGTGTTTATCATTCCCTACATCCTGCTCACAGAAATATTTGCGAGCGTGCAGCCTTGTTTTCTGTGTTTTCTGTATGTGTTCATGCATGTGTGTCCGGGCCGAGGCGGCAGCTCCGGCCTGTAGGTGAGGCCATGTATGCTTAAATCAAAGTGAGCCGGACCCTCGGCGTCCCCCTGCTTTATTCCTCTGTCCCTCACCTGTCTCCTTACGTCTCTTTCCTCTTTTTCTTCACTCCTCCCACCCACCAAACGTCAGTGCTACAGTTAAGGCTTCAGCAGAGGAGGACACGAGAGCAGCTGGCAGACCAAGGCATCATGCCTCGTGAGTAACGCCTTCCATCACTGAGCTGCACAAACACACACACACACACACACACCCACACACACACACACACGCTTACATGCTTTTTGTCTGCAGTGAATAGCGCAGACAGGAGAACAAACTGCCAGAAATCTGAGCAAAATCTTCAACTTTGGCCCAATTAGTTATAAGACATAAGTGAGTGGTCAACTTTCACCGAGATGAAATGAAAGCACTTAAAGGGGACGTAAGAAAATAATATAACACCCCCCCCCCAGTCCATCTGTCTGTCTGGGGTTACGTGTCATTCAGCGTGCTGTGACATCACAGAATCAGCTGAGGGCAGAATAACTATTTTCATCTCCACACTCCAGCTGCATTTTCTGAACCTCAGCACAAAGCTGTAGCACTGATTTCAAAAGAGGCACACCCTTCTCTGTTATTTTACACAAATGATGTCACAAACATTTCATCAATACTTCAGTCAGCTTTTGATCTCCTTTAAGTATGAGACAAAGTTTTCATCAGTGTTTTTTTTTCTGCATGAGAAACTCCTCACTTTTTTTTTTTGTTTTTTTTTTTTTGTTTTTTTTTATAGTTGATGTACATAAGACCTATACAGACTTTAGTTCTGATTCAGGTGAGCACGTCGGTCCCTGTGATCTGTTTCTGCCTGCAGAGAACAAACATGCCTGATAATGACAGCAGTTCTCCAGCGTTTGTTTGTCTCTTAATTCTTAATTACGTCGTCCAGTGTCATTTTCTGGGCTCCAGACCTTTTGAAGGGTGGAACAAACAGTTGGAGCTTCAAGGCCCATTTAATCTCTACTTTTGATACAGATACAGAGACAGGAAGACAGAAAAATAGAAATACAGAAAAGAAGAAATTTTGATCAAAAAAAGCAGAAAGAAACTTGAGGAGCGACTTTAAGCAAAGCTCCTCCAGTGTTCCCACAAACCGCCGCCGTTTGCTCCATGGCCTTGGTTCCTCCAAACCCAAAGTAGCAAAAATCAGCAGCTTGACTCATCACTGCCGCCTGGTGGATTTGTTGCTAAGCAACTGTACAAATGCATATAATGCATGGAGGTGCGAGGAGCAGACAGGTGTGTGAGCGTGATAAAATGGAGTGTAAATGGTTGTAAGGGGTCGCAGTGTTATGGATGTATTACTTATGAACAGGATCGTCTCCTGGAGATGTTTCTAAGTCCTTTTGTTTGTAAATATATACACATATACATTTATACTGGACCATACTGGTACATGTAGATAATAGTTTTAGTCTCAGACGGCTGAAGAGTTGGACGAAAAAGCAGTTTTCATGACTGAAGAGCAGCATCACGGATCACAGACATGGAAGGTATTTGAACTTGAACAACTTTGCTCGTATGAAAGAAAGTTCAAGTATAAATATTCAGAAGGAGCAGACTGTCTGACTATGTTCTATATGATAGCAGCCAAGCAACTGTTCTAAATGTAACAAAATAAAGTACACACCTCTTGTTCTGTCATACCTGCAGGACCTTTTTGGGGGGGGGGGTGCATGTGGCTGAGCGACAGCGGTGCACACAATGAAGGAGACCTGTGGGGAAGATGAATAAAAGTGATGGGGAGCAGTTTATTTTCAGCCGTTCATGCTAGCGCCTTACTGCAGGTGATGTTAGCTAAAAGCAGTTGGCTGCTTTCAAAGGAAACAAGGAAAACTGTAACAAAGTGGCGTCCGAGTGTTTGGGTTCAGCCCTAGCTGTTGTACATTCTCTTAATCCAAATAGTCAAGAGTCTAAAGCTCAGCCCCAACGCCACCTTCTGACGACAAACGTGCTTGTATAGATTATTCTGATAAGTGACTGATCCTGATGATGACAGGAGGCTCCTGTTTTCATGCTTCTTCTGCTAACGTGGTCAAGCAGGAGGCTGTTTTTCTGTCCAGTGTCCAAGGACGAAGAAAGATCACTTATTCGGAATAATGACAATTAATCTTGTGAATTGTGTTTCTATCCTCAATATTTTCTAAGAAAAGACGTCATTGAGCTGCAGAGAGCTTTTCCTCAGAAGTAAAGCCAGTACTCGCTCTCCTCGCAGCTCTGTTTACCAGCTCGTTACCTTTTCCAGGGTAAATAAATGTGCAGGTATGGCACACAGCGCCAGGTCAATGAGAACACTGGAATAATACAGCTGATAGTGTTACATCGCACAAAAACAAGCTGAAAGTCACTACATGGAGGTGAATCTGATTGAAAAGATGAATAATGTCAAACAAAAGTGCTTTTCAACCTCTAAACTGCACCCCGGACCATCTCTGCGGGTTTATAAGATCACTGAGCCACAATGTGCGACACAGGAAATAAGTGAATGTCCTGCATGTTGTTGCTACGACAACGAGTGAAGCAGATTTTAGATTCCAAACGCAGTCTCGCCAGATGTTCACGTGATGTGAAAGGAGGAAGAGGGAAGTCCTTCTTACTGACCAACGTGTACCAGACTCCACCATGACAGGTGATGATGGCTCTTTTTTTCACTTGGTTAGTTTGAGGCTTTTCCATCATGCCGCTTAGCTAAGTGGCAGATAAAGCTGGCGAATCCCAGGGCGGGAACTCCAGAGCATGTAGGTCCGCTCCAACGTTCTCGTGTGGAATAACGTGACTTCCAGTCACATTCAGTGTGTATGTTAGTCTGACAATGACCAGTTTGCTTCATGCCGGACTCACGCTGCACGATTTCCGCCATCTCAGACGAAAGACGGGCAGTCGTGGAAAAATGCTCCGTCGTAGCTCAGAAACAGCAACGATGAAAGAAATCCTGGAATTCATTTGTTTGGTTTCAGACATTTTACATGTTAAAAACTGTGATTTCAATTGAACTAATCTTTTGTGACCAATTGAAGTGATGTAGTGACTGTTTTTTGGTGTCAGAGGGACTTGGAAGACCTCCCCTTCGTAACTCTTCCACTGCAGACTGAGGACAAACAGGGATGATAGACAATCAAAATGTTAACCTTTCCAGCGACATGAGCTTTAAAGTTAAGCTGATCCAAAGTCTTGAAGCGTAAATCCACAAGTGACAGATACATGGACGGATGCGAGGAAAGCGGGAGGATATCTGCACTCGTCAGCCAGGTCGGCGAGTGACCGCTCAGGAATGCTCTGGTGCTGGAAGAGGCTCCCGGCCTCTGTGGTTGCAGCTGATTGGTTCGCTGAGGCCAAAGCAGCGTACCTGTTTACAGGCGGAGGAATGCCCCAACACCGTGACATGCAGTTGCGAGCTGCCGCTTACAAGGCGGAGGCTTTGTTCTGTGAATGTCACATCAGTCTCTGTGATGAGAACACGTAGACCTGAGCGCTCTGCACGTTCTCCTAAATCCTCCGCCTCGCTGAGATTTACGGCCTGCTGTGCTCCTCAGGTCAGGGTAGCTTAGCTGTTACTGCCAACAAATGCCACACAGGAAATAAATTTTTAATATTCATGAGAAGGCAGCATGACTTAACGCAGTTTTTATCTAGTTCTGAGACTTAGAGAAATGCTGGTCTTTTGGGGTTGTTTTGTTTTTTTCCGTTTTGAGGCTCCTCGCCTGCAGGAACAACACGAGGACTGGGTGACTTGGCCTGCAGACCGGGGATTTGCTGAGTGATATCTCTGGCACTGTTTGCCATTTCACAGAGGCTCCAGCGTCCAGATAAACCGCTGGTAAGTGTGCGGGGGAACGGAATCCAGAGGCCGACCAGGCGCTATCAGTTTCTAGCAGTCTGTCACAGATAAGGCAGCAAGGAGAAACGCAATTGGCCGACAGGAATCTCAGCGCTCTTTTAAAAAAAGGACTTTCAATTGGCTGTTTATCTCTCGATTGCAGGCGGTGGCACAGATGTAAGAGAGGTTGCAGGGACTTTGCACGTTTGTGTTCCACATGTGAAGGCAGCACGGGGTCCCGGTCCTCCTGACTCTCCTCCTGCTGGTGCTGGAGATGTGATCCTTCAGATGCTGTCCAGCTTCTGACTGTGTTTTTCCTGCTGGGGAGATGGACACGGCGCAGGGTCTGTGTATACAGTATATTACCCAGGGAACATCTGGTGTTTATTAGACTATTCAAGAATCCGCCCCGGCCTCTCGGGCCTGACTGGCGTGTGGCCTGCATCAGAGCGCTGTCTGCCTGCTGGCCGCAGGTCTGACTCCACACACACACGTACAATCTAATATTTCCTCATAAAGATAATAGAGCTGTAGCTGCGGGTTTACTGCATGTGCTTTAAAATGTTCATTTCCACGGCAGCTTTTAACCTTCGCTGGGGAGTAATTCCCGACTAAGTCCCTATCCATCCTGCCTCGAAGTGCGCTGTTGACGTCTGACTGATGCGGTCGCAGGTATTTGTACTGCGAGAGATTTGAAGTGCGTTGTGAGTGTGTAAACTGGTGCTGTGCCGTCTCATGTCCTGTCCAGCGCAGCCGCAGTCCCGCAGTTTGTGTCAACAGCTTAAACACACTTAAAGCTCCGTACATACCTGTGATGTCACAGCGGGCCTCTGGGTGACAGCACTACGGACACGTGAGCGTGCAGATGCGACCACAACTGGCAGGCGAGACCGCTTCTTCCCCTCTGAGGAAGAACAGTGGACACATGCTGCCGCTGTCGCTGTCAGTCACCTCCTCCGTCTGTACTTTTATTCCTCCGATTTTCCTCCACGGCTTCTTTTATTTGCTTTGGGTTCTTTCCTTTACTTCATCAACATTTATATAAATGTGTTTTTTTACTCTTTTCCCCCTTTTCTTCCTTCTGCAACTTCCTTAGAAGAACTTCCTTTAGACGCTTTCCTACTTTCTTGTTTCCTCTGGTGTGACTATTGTCTTTTGTCCTTCTTGCATTTCATTTTGTTTTCCTTTTTCATTTTATACCTTTTTTGTATCCAGACAATACAGGTTATTATTTTGTTGTTTGTTTTATTGTTTCTTTGGATTAGAAGGGTGCTCAAAGATTTGTGTTGCCTCTAGTGGAACAACGTGGTATTACAGCTTGGTGGTTCGTCAGTGTTTATCGCAGCTCCTTAATGACACAGCAGATCTATGCATTTAAAATAGTGTCAAAATGTTGATAGGTTTATTTTTTTTATGTTTAATTTATTTTTTACACATTTACACTGTCGAACACCATCACCACGGTAACCCTTAAAGGCTATTCCAGTTATTCTTTACTTCCTCAACCAGCTGTTGTCAGATTTCCTGCACGTTCCTGGACAATAAACAACAACAATAATGATGGTAATAATAACAATAATAATAATGTAAATCTCATTTTGCTTTTAGATTTTGCTAATTTTATGATAAAATTTAGGCTTTTGAACTATAATCACAACCTTTTCTTGTATGACTGCAAATATTTTTATTGAGTGATTGATTTGTTTTCTTTTATTTTGTTTTGGCTTGTTTAAAAACATTTTGTTGTAAAATGGTGAATTTTGAAACAACAAAGAACATGTTTTTTTTCATAAATAAGTGAATTTTGGTTAAATAAAAAAAATTAAAAAAAATAAACTAAAATTTCACCTAAGTTGTGACTTTTATCGTTGAATTAAGACTTTCATTCTAAAATCACTTTCTTTTTGTAAAATTAAAAAAAAAAAGTAAACAAAAATGGTTTTGTTTTAAAACTCAAAAAAAAAATTTTTTTAATCATACAACTGCAATTAGATTTTTTAAACTTAAAATACTTTTTTTTTTTTTGGAAGATATAAACTTCTTGCAACATTTTGACCTAAAAATTACAATATATATATTTTTTTTTTCTTTTTTTTTTTAAATAAAGAAAAGGAAATTTTTGAGTTTTGACAAAAGTGATTATTTGACATAAACCAGCTGCTGTCAGAAGAAACGTCTCTCAGTCAAACGTCACATTTAAATGTTCTAGTTCTAAGTTTATTACCGTCAGATTTAATGAAGTGGTGGGCCGGATGTGGCCCGCGGGCCTTGAGTTTGACACGTGTGCTTTAAAGGGAGGGTAAAACTTTCATCCTTCCTTCATGTTCTCTCCTCTTCACTGATTCATCCATCCATCCATCCATCAGGAAGCTCTGCTCTCATGAGAATAATGTCTCATCTAAATTAGAGACCTGGGGAATATCTGGCCTTATCTGCAGTTTAAAGATGCTTCCTGCTGCACATTAATCTGAGCTCAGACAGAAAACCTCTCTGGAAAGTTTCTTCATTTCAGATCCGTTTTTCATCAGACAGTAATGCTCTACCTTTGATGTCCAGCATCCAGCTCAGTATCTTTGATTTCTTATTAGACTACAATTCCATGTCATCCCTCAGAAATCTCCCACTAAAAATTACATTTGACCAAATAAGAGTTTGCAGCTCCCGGATAATCGAGCTGACGTGGTTTCTCTCTTTGCTGCTGGGTGAAGAGTCCTGGGAGTGATGTGGATGGATTGGTGGGTCAAAGCCAGGTTAGTCTTGGCCGATTATTTATCCTGGATTTAACAGAGAGATTGTGGAAGGTAGAAAGCCTGACCCACCGGAGCCGTTTAATTACCACCTCTCTGTTTATTTTTGTGTCTCGCTGCAGTGCGATAGGAGCAGCTGAGCAGATATTAGAGATGATCTTAAAGAAACAATGACCACTGAAAGATTAAGGAGGCGATGAGCTTGTCAGGAAAATGTGAATGCAGGACTGTGCTTATGAGGATAATATGATGATGACGCAGAAGAACAGCTAAAATAAACGCTGCCCTGCTATGAAATTTGGATCTTTGTGCAAAATAAAGTGAAAAAAACACGCTTCTTATTGAAGGAAAAATATGGACAAGCATAAGCTCACAAATACTGTATTTAATCAACTTTACAGGCTCTGCACGTGTTTTTCATTGCCATGCAGGATGAAAATCTGAAGTGAATTGAGTCAAATTTCATTAATCCCTGAAGGAAATTATATAATTGATGTATAAACTGGGAATTAATAATGATCAAGCACAAAAAGTAAATAAAGATAAGATAAATAAGATGAAAAAGTAGTTAAACTGAGAGAGAGAAGTGCAGATGAAATCTGCAGAGATCTCCATGGCGGCGCCGGGATGTTGGATGTCAGGCATCATCACTATGGTTACCGTTATTTAACCATTATTTTTTTATTTTCTCAACCAACCTCTTTTATCATATAATTGAGAAAATTGCAATTTTTTTCTTGTATATATTTTTTTTAAATTACCTTTTCCCTTGAAAAAAATTGTTGAAAAATGCTGAATTCACAATTTAACATCTTTTTATTCCATAGGGGAGCGAGTATTTTACACAATTTTATATTGAGACGTTCATCCAAAAATAAAATAACAATTTTTTTTCTTGTAAAATTACAAATAATAAAAGAGCTAATTTTGTTGTAAAATTGCAACAAAAACAAAAAAATTAAATTCAACAAACCAAGACTTTTATCGTAAAATCACTAAATGTTTGTTTGTTCATTTATTTATTTAGATGGAAAATATCAACTTTTTGCAACATTTTAACATGAAATTACAAGTTTTCTATCATTTTAACTTTTTGTCCTGAAACCACATAGCCTATTTTAGTTGAGTAAATTCTACAAAATTCACAAGTTTTAACAAAAGCTATCAACTTTTCTAACGTTTGCTAAATCGTGCCTTTTTGCCGTAAGCAGCTCAGTGGTCTCCAGGATGATCTCCTCACCTCAGCTTGTACGTTTGTGATGTCACTACTGAATCAGCTGACCAGATTTTTGCCTGAAAGCCTCGAGTTTGAATTGTTGTACGTGTTGCCTGGCAACTGCTGCACAAGCCTCAACTAGGAGCTCCATAGATGCTCCTTCACAGTAGCATGTCCAGCTCCAGGCTCATGAAAGCCGAGTCGACTCGTGTTGGACAGTCACATCCTGGTCCAACATCGTACTGAAGCTCCACCAGCCTGGATTTTTCTTTCTTTTGGTATCTGTTGTGGTTGGTCAGGATTTACAGCTTCGTTTCATGACCCCTTTAGGAGTCTGTGTTCCCTATTGGGTACTGATTTTTATGATGGATCATCTGGGGCTCAGTGCCCTGCCCAAGAACACAACCTAACGAACTTTCAAAAACAAAGAAGTCTCCCCTAATTGACTGAAACACTGTATATCCTCGGTTCAGCAGCATCTGAAACAAGGAGCGCTGAGTTCCACCAGGAACCTGGAATGTTGTGGTCCAAACTGGGCCGAAGGGGGCCCAGATGGAACAGTCACCTGAAGACCACTTTGGATGCCAGCTGAGGCCCCAGCTGCCGGTTTGGACCCCTACCAGGGACAGTAGCCTCGGTTTACAGCAGTTAGCTTCGCCAGTTTTTAGCTGTCATTCAGACAAAACAGCGCCTACATGTATCTACATTTGTGAGTTTTTAGGATTTTACGTCCCCTGTGCAGAGACCAAAACCTTTTTTTATTTATTTTTTAAACCACAGTGTAAATGTGTTAATTTCTGCTGTAAAGTTGGACGTTTTAACATGAGATTGACTCACTTTTTGAACCAACTCCTTGTGGACGTTCAAGGAACTACAGATTTTGTGGCTGTTCTGCAGTTTGGTGTCAGTTTAGCAAACTGGATTTAGCCCCACATGCCGGGTTCAGACTGTACATTTTATAAGATTAACGCAAGTCACATTGCACAACGTGAAATTGTTAGATAATTAATTTACAACGTTATATAATATATAGTGTATTTCAAGTGTTGTTGCGTCATTGGTGTCGCCATAGCAGCATCCATAATGGTGTGCAAGTGCTTTGAAAAGAAAAATGAATAAAATCAAGAAACAGAAATGTCTTTCTTCTTTGTGAGTTGTGCATTTTTCCTCCCGTTTCTACGTTGTCTCTGGCGTTGGTGTTGCTAGGCTACGGTGCTGTGTAGACGCGCTGATGTTTCCGTTGTTTCAGGGAGCGTTCCTGCTGGTAGGTCAGCTGACAGAGACGGTAGAGGCAGCGACAGACGTCACACTCTGGGACGATTCCTCCAGATTTCTCATGCTGGCATCTGTCCCAGACGTCTTTGGTCGTTCATCTTTGCTCCCGTCTCATTGTGAGATCTGCCACCATTTTTCTCACGACTGTCCACCTTTTGTCGGCCAGAAATCGTACAGTGTGACAACAACATTCGCCATAAAGACTCCAGACAACAAGTGGAACAAACGGAGCAGAGGTGTCCCTGTCCACTTTCAAGAATCCCCTAAAGACTAGTTTCTCTCGTCAAAGACGTGTAACACCCTCAGACTGTTCTATCAAAATAAAAAAAAAATAGATTAGCAGTTAATTATTGCACTGAAGCTTGTAAATGGATGAAAGTAATGCATGTTTATTCCAGAGAACGTCCATAAAAATGTTTTTGTGGTGCTGAAGCAGCTGTTTTCTTTGAGCGCTGGTGCTCTGGTAGTATTTACAGATGCTGGGGAGCCCTCTCGAGATGTCCACCTGCACCAGTGTTTGATTTAAGGACACTTTTAAGGCTTTTAAGCTTCAGCTCTGACTTCATTACCGTTCTAACCCCACGACATGCCGCTACCTCTCTGTGTGGTTCTTGGCAGCGTCGGTCGTGTTCTTCAGACTCTGGTGCTTCTGTGGTTTTTACGTTTGCCCCCTTGAGGTTCCAGTAAACATGTTGCGTAAAGGAGGACGAGAGCTGCCTTTACTGAGATGAACAGCAGCTGTATTTGGTTCCACCCTCTTTTTTTTTTCTCCAGAAGTCCATTTTTCCTCTGAGGTATTTGTGGGCGTACCTGTGCGCTTGTCGGCTCTATCGGGCTCCATGAGCCACTTGCAAAAGCTACGAGACAACAGCCGGCTGCTACGTTAACCCCTTTCACCTCGAAGCTCGCTATCAGTGTGTACGACACTCCCCCAGTGATCGCCTCGGCCTCTGATCGGTAATTTTAGAAACAGCGTGACCTCTGGACCAGTCACTTGTAAAGCGGAAGTGTACACAGGGTGCTGGTTTCCTGTAATTCTGCCAACTCAATCTCCTGGTGACAACAAAATATGTTAAAGAGCAGCAGAGAAGCACTACTCGTGCTGCGCTGGTGTGTGTGTGTGTGTGTGTGTGTGTGTGTGTGAGACTGCTGGGAGTTAAGCATGAACAGGTGGGAGGAAATGGCAGTGAGGACAATGATGTGTATTAAGCCTCGGTAGAGGGTGTTTGTGTGTTGGAAGGTCACTGAGATGCACAGAACTGGTACTGTGATTGAAACCAGGGTCTGTTCCTGGCTGTCACACGTTCGAATACGAAAAGAGAATCTTACAGCGCTACGAACACACACACACACACACACACACGGCTCCGTCCCTTCAGCTCTGTCAGATAGCACCTCTCAGCTTCTCCAACCGCGGCCGAGCTCGCTATCAGACCAGCCAATCCGGAGCGCAGCTGGCTCAAAGTGGTCATGTCGGTCTCTCACCCGCTCAGCGTAACACCTCCGGCTGAGTGTCACACCAGGTGTGGGTGACGGACGGGCAGCGTGTGAATAACTTCACATACACTTTACGTCCAGCCACTGAGAACACCTGCAGGGCAAAAATAGGAAGTTTTTTATTTATTTAGTTTCAAGCAAATAACATCAGTTTCACTAGCTGTATGATAATGAGCAATTATGATTTTAAATAAGTAAAAGGAAACGCATATAATCAGGCCATTTTTGGTCTTCTGTTAAATATTTAAAACAGTTGAAGCGGTTGACATAATTGACTTGGAACATGATTACAGTGTTTTAGGGTCTGAATGTTGGTTTAGATTAACAGGGATGAGTAAACTGATGGATCAGAGCCACATCTGGACACATGTAGGGTCTGAAAATGAGTCATAGGACCTCCTCGTCCAGGAGGCGAGACCAACTTTTGCTTCTCAAACTGCCTTCGAGCTACGACGAACAGTCAAAATGATGCACATTAGTCAATGTGCTGCAGAGAGACAACAGTACATTAAAAATGGATCCAACAATTGTTGCTGAATCTGAGAATAAGCAGCGTGCTCAAAAACAGCTGCTATCTTCGAAAAGTGTAACTGCTCACTCTGTAGACAGATTTACATAGTCATGCTCAGGTTACTTCTTGAATAGCTTCTTTTATCTTTAGAGCAAGTTTACCAGATGTTTCTTACCATTTGTAAATGAGATGGACCTCATCGTCCACAGTCACCGAGAGATGGTCAACAGAGTCTTTAATTAACTGTCGATGCTGAAGCTGATTCAAACCACCGATCGATTGATGTTTACCATCCAGGCTGCAACGTCTCAGCTCTGTCGTCATCACGTTAAGCTCTCTGAGACGCTTTAAAAGGATGGACTGATCTGATTGGCTCCCCAAAACGTTTAGGCATAATTAATGAGCTTGAATGGAGCTTTATCTAGACGGACCTGCTGAGAAAATTCAAATGTTCCACTGGTACGTTTATACTTCTAGGATAAGTGATGGGCAGACTGATGCTAAAATACTGATATTTCAATCCTGTTGGTTTTGTTTTCAGGATCAGGCTTTAAATTCATAAAGTCTTTGTTCGTTTACTTTCATTGTCTAGTTTGGATTGAAACTATTTTCACTTTCTCACTCGGTTTCAAACAGCGGTTGTAATAAAGCACAGAAGAGAGTAGACAGAGTAGCAAAACATAAACGTAGGTAGTCGTGTTGAGTCAGAAATAAATCAAAATGCGGTACAAAATCCCCAGACGTTGTGGTAATAACACTAATCTTATGAAACATTTTCTTTATGTGTTAAAGGTGAAATGAGATGTTACGAAATTGTGAACAAATGATTGAAGGCGCTTCAGAGAGGCAGGAATTATCCAGACAAACTGTTAACCAATGGACCCTTTATCAAGCCCCGCCTCTCTGTTTCTGTTGCTAGGTCAGACAAAATTATCGTCTCTCCCGTCCACTCCCATTGTAAAAACGTGTTTTTACATTGCTTTATTGCTAATTAATGTACCAAAGAAAACCAACAGCAACTGGATATTAATAAAAGGAACACTTCAGGTACATGTAGTGAGCTTGAAAAACGAGGGTTTTCCATGAAAACGGGATTTTTTTGGTTAGTTTAGCTAACAGCATGGCAGAGTAAGCAGCTGATGCTAGCAGCCTCCCACCAACAGACTGACCTTTAAAGCCTATGTGACCATTTTTCGAGTCAGGACTCTCAAATATCTTTAAGAAAAATAAAACGCTTTCGTGGTTGTAGCTACGGGTTGTGGCCTGCTGCCAGGACTATTTTGTTTTGGTGCTACAGCTCCGATTTCTGCCGGTTTTGGGATAAAAATACGCTGCACCCTCACTACACTGTGTGCAGTGAGTTCTGAAGTGTTCCTTCTTACTAAGGCAAAGTTCAACAAATGATTTAAATGGTGATACAAGCAAATAAAAACTACATTCTTTCCATTGTTCAGAATGAGCGAGATGGAGACGGAGAAGGAATTTTCTGGTTGGTCAGTCAGGGACCAATCAGAAGGCTGATAAAGGGTCAATTAAAATGCAAGCAGGATATTTACGGTATGAAACCTTGGTGGTGGTATGAATAAAGAAGAATAAACAGTGTTTTATCTGTTTTTGTTAAAAAAATAGAAGAAAAGTTTGATTGTTTTGTCTTTGATAGAAGCAGAAGAAGCAACCATTAAATAGACTTACAAACAAGCTGAAACACAATGTGACGTAAGCAGAGCTGGTGAATGACTGTTGTTTTTGCAGTGAAAACTTGTTGACCCAAGATGTTGTTCTGCCGTCATCTTAGTTGCTTTGAATTGTGGCTCTTGGATTAAACACGTATTTGCATCATGGTACAAAAACAAAAGAAAGATCCGAGGGAAAACAACAACATAACTATTTTCTTTTTTTTTCCACTGGGCAGTCATGTCCTGTGTGACTTTATCAGTGTCTCATATCATTGTGGAGGGGTCTTGTTTTTAATCTTTTAATTCTCTACACATTGCGTGGTCTGAGCTGGGGTTAATTTCACTTTTGGGCCGACTGGCAGCTGCCAGGACTGTTTGCCACTCGTGAATAATCTTTCTCACTGTGGAACACTGAACTCCACATTGCTTCATAATTGCTTTAAAAACCCTTTGCAGATTGATATGCTGCAACAAATGCTTCTCTAAGACTATTGCTTGTGTCTTTCCCTCTTTGCATTGTGTAATCGGACACCTGAAAGTTCCATACCAGAACTGCTGAAATGTGAGGGCCCGCTGATCATCAGTTCATCAGGAGCATGAACGTAATGTAGCAATGGTGGCAGTAAGGCGGTGCTTAGCACTGCCCACATAGTTTATTTATTTATTTTTCTGCTTTTTGGCCTAATTTTTGTTTGTTTTTGTTTTGTCCAGGGTTGTATTTGCCTCATGCTAAGATCCACTGCAATCAGACAGTTACTGACTTTGCACACGACCCTACATCCACTGGGCTGAAGCTGATGCATTGGCTGTTGGCTGTTAACACCAGGATGTAAATGCAGATGCCTCCTGTTCCTCCACAGTGAACCATGGCAAGTTCCCCAAGCAGGAGGACTCGTACGCTTTTGAGGAGGACAGCAGCAGTGAGAGCCTGTCTCCAGATCAGCACCACAGCGACGAGTCGCAGGGCTCGGCCTGCCCTTCATCTGAGGCCGTCGGCAGCGCAGCCTCCTCTTCCTCGTCACCGGCGCTCACCAGCCCTCAACAGGTGAAAACGCAGTTCAAACCCTCATTCAAGCCACTCTGCTCCTGCTGAGAGCCACTGACAGTGAAGCACAGCGTCACCACTTTGCCTCTGCTGTCCTCATGTGGCAGCAGAGAGAACTGCACTAGACACTGACCGTTGGAGCTGGCTTCACATAACCGTTTACCTTTCCCTCTGATGACCTCATCCCAGTGGCTGCTGTTGGCCGTTGGAACGAGGTCACACTTGTTTAGATCCGTCAGAACCTGCAGCTCTTCCTTGTTTCCGTTTCATGACCATCCTTAAAGACCTTTTCAACATTTTTAGAACAAAATTTCACAAAATCTACTCTTTTTAGGTTATTTCTTCTGGAATACAACCTTGCACAAAGTCTCCAAGTCTGCTCAAGTAAAGAGAATAAAGAATATTGAAAGTCAGATCAAAATCCATTAAAATCTAAGACAAGACTCAATAAAATAATGGAACTGAATTAAGATGCTTCCAACTGTCATGTCATCAGATGTCTGGTTTTAATCGTCAGACTATAAAACGTGGAAGAAATTTTAGACTGAATCCACCAACAATTAAAGGTCCCATAAACTTCATAAACTGGCTGATTAAATTTGTTTTCTGAGGTCTCTAAATGAGGGATTTGATGTTGTTCTTAAAGAAAATTGCCAATGTGCATCTTTAGCCACCCCATGTAATCTCTGGTTCTCCCTGTCATGGGAAAAGCTGTCCACTAATAATTAACTAGGCTCTGATTGGTTGTTGTAGTGGTGAATGAGATGCACAGTGATTGGTTGGTTTAACATAAAGGTACGCCCACTCAAGAGTTTATCCCAATATGGACCTTATTTAAGATTGTATGAGAGCGATGCAGCTCAAAAAAACAAAGAAGCTGGTGAATGAAGATAAGTTCAGAGGAAACTCAAACAGTCAATTATCCAAACGTGGCCAGCAGAAAGTGGGCTGGTCTTTGTTAATGCTGGAGGAGGATCCAGACACTGTGGAACGTGTTACCAAACACCTGTTTCAGCTGAATATTTAACTTGTGAACTTTACACATGAAGGAGGTGACAGTAGGGTTTGAGGTTCACTGACATGCCAGACGATCTAAATATGTGGAGGTAAAACTGGATTTAAACTGTGGGGCCTTTAATTTATCCTGTTTCAGTGCTTCTTCAGTATGCCTTCACATTTGGCATAGATGTTCAGGATCCTTGTGAATCTGGAATCGCAAATCCCCTGACATGATTTCTCCACAACTCAGGCTGATGTTTGTTTCTCCTTGATATTTCATGTCAAGCATGAAGCTAACGTTGCAGCTGGCTGCAGTGCGGAGAAGTCTAGTTTATATTCTGACAGGTCCAACTCTACGGAGACCGTACCCAGGATACACAGCAGTTTTTAGAAATGAACATCGCTCTTCAGACTCAGGGGTTTTGGCTACAGATTCCTTTCAACATGCTTTTGAACGAGAAACAAGAGTCCTTGAATAACACATTCACGAGGCTTGTTTGGTCCGTTCCACAAGGCCTGATTTCAAAATCCCAGTTTTATAAGTGTGCATGTCAGAGTCTGAGCAGATGGTGAAGTCTGGGTTGCATTAACACTAAAAAGGCAACGACGCCAAAGTGAGCGGGCTTGAGCCCTGTGGAGGGGAGACTGGGGAGAGTTTCAACAGCCAAAGCCGAAGCATTGGAGGAGTGGTTCACTGAGTTACCAGCCCAAACATAAGCAGAGATGTTGCTTTATCAACTCAGACTTCTGCTACAGGGCGAGGAATGCAAATAAACTCATTCCTGTTACCAAGTGTAGCCGGTAAGAGCCTGGACCAGAGATAATTTCAAACAACTTAGAAGCTGTTAATAAAAAATTTTAAAAAAAAACGTGCTGTTCAGGATGGTTTGAGGTTTGTGTTTCATATTGAAAGTACTATTTAATTTTCAATTCAGTTTTATTTATGAAGGGACAACACAAGTTCCCTCTAGATGCTTCATGAGCAAGAAAAAAACTCCCTCTAGGGAAGAAACCTTGAAGAGGCCCTTGATCAGTTAGGGGGGACCCTCCTGCTGACGGCCAACAGGGTAAAGGAGGGAAAGAGGAGGAGACAGGAAAGAGAGGACGAAGGACAGCAGGTCGGCCATGTTCTCGTATGTTAACACCAGGATGGTATGAAGATGACAGATGGACGGACTGCTCCTGCTTCTAGTTTTAAATGTTTAACCTAGAACGCTTCTGAAACTGTCATCATTTCCTCATCTGACAGATCAGAGCCACATCTGGACAGATGTGGGGTCTGAAAACGAGTCATAGGACCGCTTCATGCATAAACCAATGGTTGCTTCTCAGGCGGCTGCACGCAGGTGGTCAGCGCTGCAACCAATCAGAGCAACGAACAAGACGATGCGTTCACAGCGACGCAAACTAGTTAAGAGGAGAATGTTGTTGCTGCAGACGCCAATATAACAAAAAAAAAATGAAATCCAGTGATTGTTATTGAAAGCAGAACTTGAGAATAACCTTTGAAAAACATTAGTTTGTTTAGTAGACAGATATATGGATACAGATATTGAATAGCTTCCTTTATCACTAGAGCAAAAAACCTTAAAGTTCTTGTCCTGTTTTAATTTATTTAAATTTGTGAACAGGGTGCTGCAAGCAGAGACCTGTGTGATCAAAGCCTGGAAGAAGGGCTGTCTGCTGCCAACAACAGCCAGGCTGCTCCCCCAACGCCGGTTTCTGCTATAGTCAAGGTTAGCCGCAAACCTACCTCTGTCTTCCTTTAAAACCTTCGTTTATCGCAGCTCTCTATATTAAACTCAACCAAATCTCCTTCCTTTCCCCCAAACAGTCCAAGACGTCAGACAAGAACCGACACAAGAAGCCCAAAGATGTGAAGCCCAAAGTGAAGAAGCTCAAGTACCACCAGTACATTCCTCCAGACCAGAAGGCGGAGAAGTCGCCTCCGCCCATGGACTCGGCCTACGCCCGGCTGCTGCAGCAGCAGCAGCTCTTCCTGCAGCTGCAGATCCTCAGCCAGCAGAAGCACGCTCACACGCATGCACAGACGCAGCAGTCGCAGCAGCAGCACGCACACCCCCCGCAGACGCAGCCGCAGACCCAGCAGAGACAGCCCACCTTCAGCTACCAGCCTCACCCGCAGGCCCACAAGTAAGGAACCTGTGGACAAATAACCACAACTTTGCACCCTGATAGAGGAAACAAGCGTCCCACAATAACTTTGTCTGCTGTCAGGTGGTTCACATGTGGAGCATTAATGAACTGATAATTTAGTTACAACTACAGCTCACAATTCCACCAAAGCTTCAGTTTTACAGCAAAAAGTTGAAAATCTTTGTCAAAACCTTGCAACTTTGTGAAATTCAGTTTCTTTAAAAAGGACAAATATTGTCAGTTTTTGGACATTATCGATGTGAGAAACGTTGTGGTTTATATTTTATGACAAAAAAAATTGTAGTTTTCAGTTAAAAAGTTACAATTTTGTGAAATTTGTGGTTTTTGATGACAGAAATTTAACAAGTCTCTATCTTGTAAAATGAGTAATTTTATTGCTTTTTTGTGGCACAATCTTTTTGAAATTTGCAGTTTTACAAAAAGTTTAATTAATATTTGTACTTTCTTTCAACAAAACCTCATTTTATATATATGTATATATTTATATTTGTCTGAAATTATTAGACATTTGACAAGAATGATAGATGATTGAAGGACAAAACAGAATTTTAAGTGTACCCTAACATAGCTGTTGAGCTAAATGAAGCTAAATTAGCTAAATAAACCAACCTTAGTCACCATGAAAAGACCAAGAATTCAAAGTTCCAAGACTCAAAGTGTCATAGTGCCAAAATATACAATTTTTAAATCATATATATAAACACGTTTCCTCAACAGGTTCTTAACACCACTTTGATTCGAGGAACTCACCTGAAACCAGACCATAGCTGGATGTGGAAGTTTGGTGGGATCCATGACGCTGATGCGGCCCGGGTTAGACTGAGTTTGACAGTCCTGGTGTCGAGCCTCAAGCAGTCATCCAGATTCCTAAAAGCCGGACTTGTTTTCTTGGGTCTTGAAGATGCTTCCCCTCTCATTTGAAGGAGTTCCTTCGGTTTCAGACTCATAAACTCTTGGGGCTTTCACACCATGTGTGCCATGTGGGTCATTTGGGTGGTTTGTAGGTGCTCTACCTGGTCAGCATATGAGCGTTCTTCACCAGTAGGTTAGAACTGCAGAAGCACTTCAGAGTTGAGGTGAAACGTCTTGAAGAACCAAGAAAACAGTTCCAATGGCCTTCGATCCAAGCTGTTCCCTTTGGCATGCCAACATTAAACAATGGTTTTCTCTTTGCCAGACTGTTGCTGGTCTTGCTGACTATATGGTGAAACAATGTTTCTATTAGGAAGAAGTATCTTTTTTTGGCATCACTACTGAAGGAGAAATGGTAGAGACTGCTGTGTAGTCTTAATACTATGCTGTATTTGAGCAGATAAGCTGTTTTTTAGTTATTTGCCAGTAGATGTTTTGGTAATTTCACGTTTCTTTCCTGTTCCAGAGGGACCAACGAGCCGTCGTCAGTTTGTACTTCCAGTGGTCCGTCCAGCACAGCGAACAGTAGCTCTTCCTCTCCAGTCAAGAACTCGTTCCCTAACCAGAGCAACATCTCACCTGTCAAACCTGGGCCACTGCCGGCCAATCTAGATGACCTCAAGGTGGGCGTCAGTGGAAATGGAGGTCCAGACAAGCCATCTTTGCTGCTTAACAAATTCCGACACTAACGGTCGCTTCTTTCGTTGTCTGTAAGGTTTCAGAGCTCAGGCAGCACCTGCGTATCCGCGGCATGCCCGTCTCAGGCACCAAGACCGCCCTCATCGAGCGACTCCGTCCCTTCAAGGACGCCAATGTGGACTCCTCTCCCACAAGATCCTCTGACATCACCACCTTGACCTTCCCCGTCACGCCATCGGGCTCCCTATCATCCTACCAGTCCCCATCCTCCTCCAGCACTCTGTCGCAGGGGGGGTACTACCATTACCCCAGCACCTCCTCCACCCCACCAATCTCGCCAGCCTCCTCCGATTTGTCTCTCAGCGGTTCACTTCCTGACAGCTTCAGCGACGTGCCCATGTCCTCGCCAACGCAGTTCGCCCTGCAGCCGTCCCCAGCACAGCTAGGCATGGAGGACGGCCCAGCAGGAGGAGGAGGAGGAGGAGGAGGAGGAGGAGGAGGCAACCTGGAAGGGGGAAAACAGAGGCCAGGGGAGGGTGAAAATACGGAAGGTCTGGAAGCTGAAAAAGATAAAATGCTGGTGGAGAAGCAGAAGGTGATTGAAGAGTTGACGTGGAAGCTTCACCAGGAGCAGAGACAGGTGAAGAACAGTCTGATGAGGTGTTGTGCTGACTTTCAGTCGTCTAGTTTTAATCTCTAGAGTTGCTTCGCACCTGATTCTACTTGTTTCAGAACAGCAAAGACTGAGAATCACCTGGAGCCTCTTCTTGTAAATCAGCACATTAGACTCAAGTGTTTTCTGATTGGTCCACCTCCTGGAGGCTTACTGACGGGCAGAGCTAATGAGACGTTCTGAAACAGAAGTTTACATTTTAAGTCTGGACTTGTGTACTTTACTTCCCCAGAGTCACACTTGACATGTCTGAACTTCTGAGGATAATCTTTCTCGGTTACTTTTGTGTCTCTTACTGTCAGTTCTTAAACCATTTCTGGTTTCAAACGGCCTCTCTTTGATGTGTGAGAATCTACAGGGGAGGAAGGACACAGCTGAGATCTGGTAGCTGAGATCTAGTAGCTGAGATCCAGTAGCTGAGATCTAGTAGCTGAGATCTAGTAGCTGAGATCTAGTAGCTGAGATCTAGTAGCTGAGATCTAGTAGCTGAGATCAAGTAGGTCATTGGGGACTCAGTGACACAGCACGCATCGTGTTGAACATCACACTGTCACATCCTTTATTTATTACTGAAGGAGCTTGTTGGCTGTTTACCAAAGTGATGATCTTTGGAAAATCTGACCCACCACCTCATCTCATCTGGTCCACCAGAGCGTTTAAAGACCAACATAAAGTTCTAACTAGAACATTTCTGAGGAGCCGTCTGATTCAGTTCTGACATCACAAGGTGGAAAAACTGAGGTGGAGAACAGCAGCTTTAAGGTGGAATAACTGAGGTGGAGAACAGCTGCTTTAAGGTGGAATGACTGAGGTGGAGAGCAGCTGCTTTAA
>JBAMYA010000011.1:11373693-11388937 GCA_037176975.1 Arrhamphus sclerolepis | reverse complement strand
GAGCAGCTGCTTTAAGGTGGAATAACTGAGGTGGAGAGCAGCCGCTTTAAGGTGGAATAACTGAGGTGGAGAGCAGCAGCTTTAAGGTGGAATAACTGAGGATTTATCACAATTTTACAAGAGAAAGCTTTTTTTTTTTTTAAATCAAAATCATACTTTTTGTAAAATTATCCTTTTTTATAACAAAAATTGTGAGACAAAAAGTTGAAATTACACAACATTTACTATTTTACGACTTGTAATTTTATGTAAAAATGTTGCAAAAGTCTCAGTCTTACAAAATTAGAATTTTTTTTAAACTTGTTTTTCTAATTGTGATTTTTAGAAGAAAATAAATTGTGATTTTAGTACAAAAGATTTTATAAAGGTGATTTTTGTAGAATTTGAGATTTTATTTGCTTTTTTTCAGAAAAAATGCAAGATTTTTTTAAAATTCCGATTATACAAGAGAAATTTGATCTAAACATTGCAAACTTTTGTAGAATTTCCGCTACTTCTGTAATGTCGGTTTAAATAATTTGTGAGGACCTTTATGAATCTGTCGCAGATATTTTGGACAACCGTCCGTCCTTCGCTCATTTATCGCTGTTTATCGCCCGACAGGTTGAGGAGCTGAAGATGCAGCTCCACAAGAGGAAACGCTGCTACGGGGCCACGCAGGAGCCCGCCCCTCCTCCAGCGCACCCCTCCATCCTCCACCAGCAGCAGGCTCCCGCCATGATGGGCCAGCATTTCTTTGGGGTGACAATCAAGCAGGAGCCCATGTCCTTGTCCTCCAGCTGTCCCTTGTCCTCTCCAAAACAGCTCAAGAGTCCTCCTGGCAGCTGCATGGACGACATGGGACACTGCAACAACCCCATCACAAACATGGGGCCCCCAGGCGGGCCGCAGTGCATGGACACGGGTCATTCCTGCAGGAGCCCCTCCACCATGTCGGCCTTCCTCAGTCCTCAGTGCTCGCCGCAGGATTCTCCCATCGGGAAGCCTTCCAGCAGCTCGCAGCCTTCGTCCCCTAATAACTCCTACCTGCTGTCTCCGGCGTTGGGGAGAGACGGCTGCGTCCACCCACATGTCCAGGGCAGCAACAGAGCATGCAACATGCAGGTCAGGATGCTTGGTTGTTTTTGTCACATATGGAGGAAACACAGTTAGCCTCTCCATCTAACTTTTGTTTTTTTAAATGTCCAACAGCACATATGTGTCACAGTGGTCCTCCCAGATGTTCACATCTGGAGATCAGTTTTCCTTCGTGCTCTAAAGGTCCTTTAAGACATCTGCATGTTGCCGTTTTATTTTATTCAAAATTTGAAAACGTCTTGACGTGTCAGTGGAATGATTGTGGAATATTTTGAGCAGCAGCTTCCTTCTCTTTTAAACGGATGAGGTCCCTCAGCTTCCTCGTTTGCAAGGAAATGTGTTATAGCAGCAGTTTGTCCTACTCACTTATGACTTACAGCAAATGCAACAAGAGGTGCAGTTTGGTGGAAATAAAGAAGTCCTCATGTAGACGATTCAGACGTCGGGCTTTGGAGGAAGTGTGATTTGTCTCATCGTAGGTTGAACTGCTGCTGAAATCATTTTAGAAACTTTTTTTGAGGGAGATTTCAGGATGTCTGGTAATGCAGCTTAGTCGTCCCACTAGGGGTGCACATCTGAGGACTTTCCATTGTCCCCTTTTGGGTGAAAACAAACCATGAAGGAGGAACAGCAGACAACTGTAGATGATATTTGAGGTGTTTGTTTGTTTTAAAATCTTCAATAAGAATAAACTGTTGCTTTGTAGCAACTTTGTAGTTGCCCAGATCAGAGCGACGACTGCCAGAGTTAAACAGGAAAACTGTCCGTTCAGTCCGCGTCCAAAGTGCTCGTATCTTGACATCTCCAGATGTGCTTCCTGAATCTCCAGATGACATATTTTAGTCCTTTTAATGAAGCATAAAGTTACTCCCAGGAATGGTTAGCTAGGTCACACTTTCATGTTTACCTCCTCTCAGGGTCACCTGACGTCACAACTGTCTACTTTAACTGTCCTGCTCTTTTTGAGGGACTCATCAAAATTGCAAACCAGTTGTCACTCACCTGCTGCGTCTTGGTCTTAAACCAGCGCCTGGCACATGAATTGGTTGTGATTTGCTGCCCTCATGTGGTCAGAAGTGGTGTTGCTACATAGTGGCTTTAACACATAATAACGTGTGTGGAAGCGTTTTAACGAACTCTGAGTGTCGTTACTGATTAACAGAAGCTCATCATTAGTCTGTACTGTACGGTGCTTTGTAGTTTTTAACGTCTAAAAACATTTCCTTTGACTGGGTTTGGCGGTTTGCCTTTTACTTCTCCACGTCTCTGTCTCTTTGATGGATTGCCTGTGCTCCCCTTCTACACTCCTTGTATGTTTTTCTTGTGTTTTTAACCGTTCGCCGCATGGATTTGCAGATGCAGCAGAGGAGCAGCGGCCAGCAGGTGACCTGCTCATATCCTGACCAAAGAGGCCTCCAGGCTGGCTTTCCTGCCTCGGCCGACTGCGGCCTGAACCACAACGACTCCGCCAAGGCCGAGAGCCAGAACATGCAGCCAAAGGTAACCATTAAGAACCATTAAGTCGAAATTACAAACATTAGCAGCGTTGTCACATTAGCATCACGTACTGGACTTCAGTCACCTCACATTCACCCATTTTCTTCTCTTCTGGTCATTTGCCATCTGTCTCTTAGTGTACATTTGTCTTGTTACGAGGTCCATTGTCGCTCGTGTCACATCTGTTTTCATCACACTTTTCCTTGACAACACAACGCCAACCCATCTGTAGTTCAACACTTAAGGCGATGAGATCATTCCAACATGAAGGGCCTGATTTCTGGACCTTTTTTTTTTTTCTCTGCAACTCTCATTTGGTCGAGCTCCCCTATAAAAAATGCTAATGTCACTTTTCACTTATGTCTCATGTAGATGTCAGTATTGCCATCTCCTCGGCATGTTGGCCAAAAGTGCCAGGTCTCTCCCCCTGCCTTCAGTAGCTCAGATTCAGATGCATCTGACTTAAGACAGCCCCCATGCTATGAGGATGCAGTCAAGCAGGTAAACTCAAATAAATTCAATGGAGATGCCTGGCCAGGGATTTGGTTTTTCCTCTGTGGCGTTGCTCTGATTCCAGTTTTCTCTTGTCTGCTCTTGTTTTTTGTCTGTTGAAAGTCTTTTCCATCCATCGCTTTGTTCACTGCATGAACCTCCCACTCTTTGCAAAGTCTAGAGTAGACATGTTTCTGTAGTTTGGCTTGTCTGAATCACAGGAATAAACATACAGTATTTTCTCATTTGCTTGTATCGACTTAAAGCGCATGTGTCAAACTTACGGCCCGCGGGCCAAATCCAGCCCGCCACTTTATTTCATCTGGCCCGTGAGGCCGTGCAAAGACAGTCACAGACTTACTTCTAGCAGATTTCTGAGGAAATTTCAACGCGACTGCCGTCAAAACGTGGAATAACTGAGATGGAGAGCAGCTGGTTTATGACAAAAATCCAGGATTTATCAAACATTCACAAAATACTTTACAAGAAAAAGTTGCTATTTTGTCAAAACTCGTGATTTTCTTTTTTTTTCTAACAAATATTTTAGATTATACAGAGTTTACCATTTGACGTCCAAATTATGCAAATATATATGTTTATGTATTCCGACAAATAGTTATAATTTTAAGTTTAGAATTCACAATTTTGTGACATTAATTGTTTTTCTTTTTTAAATTTTTTATAAAAAAGTCAACATTATTTTTCAATTTGTAATTCCTGAAGAAAAATAAATTGTGATATCAGTACAAAAGTCTTAATTTTATAATAAACGCTGCAATTTTTGTAAAATTTGAGATTTTATGACAAGAATCAAGACTTTTACAAAAAAAATCCAAATCATTTAAATTGGCAATTCAATATCATGTAGGTTATAAAAGTCGCATTTTAAGGAAATTTGAGATTTTATGACAAAAATTCTAATTTCTTTTATGAAAGAAAGATGTGATATTGCAAAATTTTACAAATGTGCCTTTTTAAAAAAACTACTGTTATACTTGAA
This sequence comes from Arrhamphus sclerolepis, assembly GCA_037176975.1. Classification (NCBI taxonomy): domain Eukaryota; kingdom Metazoa; phylum Chordata; class Actinopteri; order Beloniformes; family Hemiramphidae; genus Arrhamphus; species Arrhamphus sclerolepis. The sequence continues at coordinate 11,384,871 of JBAMYA010000011.1, read as the reverse complement.
AAAAAATTGCAATTTAAGAAGCCTCAATTTATCGTACAGGTTTTCAAAGTCGAGATGTTAATTTTATTTTATAACTAAGTTCAGGAGCTAGCTGGAAATCTGACAACAGAGCTGGTTGAGAAAATAAAGAATAACTGACCTGGTAACCATGGTGATGATGTGGTCTGGGATGAAACAGAGTTTAACACCTGACGGAAATACTGTCAGCAGTTCGACCTTAGCTACCAGTAGCATTCCTCAGAAATGCAACGCTGGTGTAGAATTTACTATTTCTCATCCCGGATTCCATATAAAATCTATTTTTTGTCATTTTGCTGTTGATAAATGAGTCTTCACAGCCAATATACCAGTCTGTAACTCCATTCTTGATAGACAACTGGAAAGTTTGCATCATTTCCTTTGAAATTCTTATATGCAGCTGAATAAAAGTGTCAGTGGTTAAAGCAGTGACTGAAAGTCTCTCTGTTGCCGTTGCAGCAACTGACCCGCAGTCAGCAGATGGATGAACTTCTGGATGTGCTCATAGAGAGTGGAGGTAAGGTTAACGGGCTGGCCCTGCACGCTCGGGTTTGTGTAAATTTAACATGCTAATACGATGTAAAAGGCAGACTAGTCAAAAAAATGTGAGTCCTCAAAGGCTTGAATCTCAGGCAAGCGCCCTCAGCTCTCTGGGCTGAAGGTGAAACGTCTTGAAGAAGCAGGAAATAGAAGTCCAGGCGCCTCCGATTCAAGCCTTTGAGGATTCTTATGACCTGGATGACTGAGAACCTACGCCAGCGTATCAGTCTTACCAGATATGATGGCATCCAACCCCCTCCCCCATCCATTCTTCTCTTTTCTCTTCAAGAGATGCCAGCGAATGCCAGAGAAGAGAGAGAGAGGTCCTCTGTAACCAAAGTTGTGCCTCACATTACTGTGTCCCCAGGGTGTCTCATCCCGCGGTTCCACCGGCATTACGAGCACCTGTCCCCCGTCCAGCTCCCTTACGACCACGCAGCCAATCACGCCGCTGAGAGCCACCTGCAGACTCTTTTGGGCAGTCCTCTTGGGCGGGGAGGGGAGGTGCCCCTTCTTAAGATGGCCGCCGAGGACCGTGGTCAGGAAGTCGAAGGGAGCAGAGACGTTGAAGGGTACAGCAGCCCCCACAACCACCGCTGCCATCCTCACCATCCCCAGCAGGACAAACTTCTGACCAACAGAGATCTGATGGACACCCCGCTGTCGCCCATTAACAGCAAGGCACCCGCTATCTCCGAGGTGCAGGGGATGGTCAGCATGACCTTCAGCGAGACGACGCCGTGGGAGACGATGGAGTGGCTGGACCTGACGCCGCCCAGCTCCGCCACGGCCTTCAGCGTTGCTCAGCCCAGTGCTCCCAGCATTTTTAACACAGAGTTCCTGGACGTAACAGACATTGGCTTGAACTCTGCCATGGACCTTCATCTGGAGCACTGGTGAAAGCAGCACCAAAGGGCTAAAGGGACAATGTCAAGAACTGTGGGGATCTGCGGGGGATCTGTGGGGATCTTACCAGCTCCCGTCGACGTGCGACAATTTGCTCTTTGCTGTGATACAGTGGAATGTTGCCGACTCCAAGTGGCCCTTCATGATTCTGTCTTCCGTCTCTTACTGAAAGTACGCGCTCACGTTGATGCACCCAGAAAACAAAAACCCGGTGCTCTTTGACACAGTCCTTGTCCTCTTTGGGCATCGATGCAACACATGAAGGATTTCTGCACAGATGTGATTGCAGCGCTTTACGATGCCGCCACTTAATGCAGTTTCAGTATTACGCCACCTAGACTTGAAGACACGATTTTGACAATCATTGTATACTTTATTGAGTCTATATTTGTGCTACTGGAAGAATGATTTACAATTTGAGTTTGAATGCTTTGGAAGCAGACCAGAGTTTAAACAGAACTAAACTGTACTGACCAAGACAGACTGAAGACCTGATCTGTGCACGTCAGGGGTTTCCAAGCCCAGGACTCGAGGCCCGCTGTCCTGCATGTCTTATGGCAGGTTCACACTGATGGGAGATGGTGGTGAAAAACGTTCCATCGTAGCTGAAAAGCGGTGGTACATGACCAAAGATGGCTGCGACAGAAATTTGGAGGAATCATCTCAGAGTGACAGCCTGTCCGGCATTCAGAGCCTGAAATAAACTCGGATTTATTTCTGTCGTAGCCACGATTCAGCGCACGTTCAGTCTCTCAGCGCAGCACGTTTTAAACACATTATCTTCCGATTTCAGGTTGTGCAGTGTGACTTGAATTAATCTAATCAGACTGTCAGAATCGGACAGACCCGTGCAGGCCTTCAGGACAAGCTGATGGGAAAACCGAACACATGCAGGACAGCGCCCTCTGCAGGCTGGACGCGGCCACCTCTGGCGTTGTCGTCAGCGCTGCGGGACAGGACTCGAACTACAAACCATGTGTTCTGTGTCATCACGTGATGTAAATATGATTTAAAAACAAAAACAAACAAAAAAAATCACTGTGCACCTCTAGCTTTACACACACTTGTCACACTTTGCTCGAGCTTAGAATACGTGTGTAGGAATGGTTTCTTACTTTTATTTTTATAAAAAATTATTTTCATTATTTGGCATAACATTATGGAGAGAAAGTGATGTCTTTAAAAAAAATTTTTTTTTGGTCTTATTAGCAGACAAACTAAGCCTTATTTGCAAATGAGGATTATAAATGAAATAAAATAGTCCTACTAACTATTTTGTAATAATTATCCCCGAGGCCATTAATATACTTAAATATTTGCCAGTTCTTGCATTAAAAAAATTCACAAATTCTACAAAAAAAGAAACAAGTTACTTCTTTTAATATAAATTTGTATTAACAAATGTCAGCATTCTCCAGGTGAATCAGTTATTTATTTTTTTTTTTATTTATACTTGATCCTGTATTTATACATTCCTTTGAAACTGATTGGGGCTCTTTTTTTTCTCCTTTTTTGTTTGTTTGTTTGTTTGTTTGAAGTCCTTTTGACCACTGAACACCTCCTCACAAATCAGTTTTCTTAAAAATGTTAATGCGAAACGAAGGAAACCACTTTGAAAAGCAACGCTTTCTTAAATCGCTTTGCCTTAAACAATCGTATGAATTCAAATTGTCCACATAAGCACTTGTTAATAGGAAAATGTAATATATTCCGATCTCGACTGTGAACGTACTCGTATAAACACAGAATAAACTTCACGCAGTGGTTAAGCAAGCACACCTTTAAAGCTTGACGTTTGCTCAGTAATTATGCACATGTAAGAACGTTTCCTCCCATAAGTCACATGAAAAGATTGAGACAACTTTCTTATCTGTCCACTAGCATAAGATGCTTTACCAGCTCACAAAACTGTTCACTCAGCGCTGCTTTTAAGTGTCTTCTCCAAAATGTCCCACTTAAGGTTGTCTAATCTCATCCATCACCTGCACTGATGAAGCTCACCAGTTCTTTTGTATTAAACATTAAAACTGACCAATCAGATGCCAGGATGTCATCTGACGTTCTTGACTGACAGCTTGCCGTTGGCTAACAGCTTTGTTGCGCAGTTCAAGGAAAAATGGGCTTCAAAAAGCACGTGGATGGATAGTTTGTCCCATATCTTAGAGACAGAAGAATAACCGGCCTCCTATAATGGTTACCATGGTGATGATGTGGCTCCAGGATGACATAAGGGTTTGACACCCCTGATTTACAATGACAGACCCGGTTGCAGGGAAACCACCTTCCCATACCACCCAGCGATAGCAGTGCACCACTTTTGCTGTCGGTCAAGTGCCAACAAATAAAAGGAGATGGCAAAATGTAGAAATAAAAGTTAAAAAAAAAAAAAAAAACTATAATGGTGGGATAAACATGGGAGGAGCTGAGATGGTTGCTGCGCCGTATCATGGTGCTGAATGAGAAAGGATGACTTGCAAGCTAAGGGGACTTAAGGTGGCTGAGTGATGTCATCTCCTGCCCACCACCCCCCTCCCAAATCCAGATGTTTTTCAGGGCCGCTCTGAGTACCTATCCTATTATAAGTACATATGTCAGCCCCGCATAAGTGCCGTAAATTTCTCTTACAAGGTAATGGAGATGTGCCAACATCTGGGTGACATCCTGAAAAACTGCTGGGTGGGGGGTGGTGCTGACTTGAGTCCAAGTGGACTCTTGTCAGTCATTACCAGCATCAAACTGTAGTCAAACAGAAAAGAATGAAAGTAATACACTAGCACTACCAAGTGGTAACGAGCGGTAATTCACTAGGTCAGTGGATCCTGCCGGGTCCATTGCAGTAATGGAGACGCACAGATTGGCCCGGTTATAATTTTAGCCTCCAGGTTTTACTCAGGATTCTGACTGATGGAAACCCAGCAAGCATTTCATGACTGTCCGTGGTTTACAGCATCAAGAAATTCTGGGGATTTCTGCTTCAAACTGCTTCCCAGGCGACCTGGGATGGATGGCAATGTGAACTAGTTTATTCATTTGATACTGGTTTGATTTTTTTTTTTTTTTTTATTGCATTTCGGTCCACTTTGAAACCAATTACATTACAATTTAACATTTTGTTTTCACTAATTTCCAAAGCTTCAGTTGTCACCATCTTTTTGCACAATTACCATCATCAAAAAAAAAAAAAAAAAAAAACTGAGCAGATATGAAAGTTGTGTTAATTTGACTCATCTAAGATAAACAATATTTGAGATTTGATTCCCAAAATAACAAGTGCATCTGTCGTCTAAGATCCTCTGTAAACATCAGCACCATTTCGTGTTTTAACTTGACCAGCTGTTTTTTTTTTTTTTTTTCCCCATTTGCTTATGAAATTTTACACTTGTTTAATGGGTTATATGGTTTGATGCCTTAATGATAAGATGTCAAAGCTGATATTTTACTTCCCACCTTGTGTTGTAAGAATATATTATGGCCATTATTTTTATCCATTTGGGTTAGTTTTGCAATAATTTTCCTTAAGGTGAAAATTTAAAAAGAAAAAAAAAAATTGACAGAAGCTTCCATGTGGCTTGGCCACCGACGTGCTTTACTATCATAAAAGCCAGTATTTTACCCGCATCCCTGTATACTACAGAAACATGAGCAATAAAAATATCACAGCAAAACAATTTCCGCAGTTACGTTTTATTCACGTCCAATTCACAAGAAGCACACAATAAAAGGTTTTAAGTCTTTTCCATGGGAACTTTATTTGTCACCCTTGATAAAGATACAATATTATATTCATTGCCCTTAATATTATCTTATATTCTAATATGAACATTCTAGTAAATTGCAATTTGTACAACATGTACCCTGGAGATTCGTATCCACCAGAGGTAAGTTAGCTTCCTGCAGACGCATCCACAACTCAACAGACCTGGAGACTTTTTTTGTTTGTTCTTTTTTTTCCTTTTTTACAGCAAAACGACTCCATCTGCAGGCTTTCTCAGGGGTGCAGTGTGTCGCAGCAGACACAGAAGTGTAAAGATGACAGGAAGGAATCCTGTCAGGTCTACGATGCATCTCCACCAATCAACCTGCAGGCCAACGTCATGTACGTTACAGACCAGCAGCCCTGGAGCTTTCCTCGACACAACCTCACGATGGCAGCTGACACTTGAAGAACCCAAACCATAAATAAGACAAGAGGGGATCTCAATTTCTAGAAACTCTCTGCAGCATAAGACGTCCAGCAGATTTTTTCTTTTTGGTTCTGAATGATCCAAGCCTGGCCAACCATACCTGGTAGCTTCCCACTCACAGCCACTTCCACCAGTAAGTTTCTCCTGCGTATACTGGTACTACCACACCAGAAGGAATCAGGCCAATTCGTTGAGCTCTGAGGAGGAAGAGAACTGGGATTGCTGGCCAGGCTAGAATCTTCCTGAAATATGTCTCTTAACTTTCAGAAACTAAAATGCTCAAAGTTCCACAAGTTAAAAGAGAAACAGGAACAAATGACTGAATATTATATATTGTATCATGTAACAGCTGGATTTTATTAGTGTGTACCTTTTGGCTTAAAATCATGCAGGCATTCCCTTTGTTGCCGAGTATAAAGGTAGTGATGCTCTACACATCATTCACAAGTCCCGTTTAAAAAGTGTGTAAAGTATATCTTTTTTGGCTGAATCACACAAACATCATGCCGTCTTTGCATGCTGTCCAAATGTGCATTAAAGTCTAAAACATGTTCTCCATTTCCTGCCGCATGTGAGATCTCATCCGTAGTTCAGGAGTTTTGGTCTCCTTGTGTGAGCCTTTTCTCAGGATTTAATCAGTGGACTTCAGGCTTTAAAAGACTGGGTTGGACAAGAGAAATGCTTGGAACTGGCAAAAAAACAAAAACAAAAGAAAACAGAACCAGTGCTGGGTTCCTACAGTGTCACCATTCAGTACCAGCATCCGTTACGTCTAAGCAGCCAACTTCACGTAGTGTGATCGCTTCCTTCCTTTAGGTGGATCAGCCTGACGGCAGACGTGGCCCTCAGGTGGACCTCAGTGGTCTCCAAGTTGTTTAGCCTCTTTCGACTTCACACACCCCAGTATGTCCAAAAAAAAAAGAAGAAAAAAGGGGGGATACAGGTGAAACTGCATGTTCTGGACCACGGAGATGTTTGGTTTGGTGAAGCGACAGTACATCAGCAGACATGCGTCCACGGTGTCTTTGGACCTCCTGGGGCAGCAGCCAGTCAGGGACTGATCTCCTCTCTCGCAACAGTTGTGGTTTACTTGTGGGTAGTTTATGATTTAGCAGCATCTACACTTGTATTTTATTCATTTTTGGGATTATATCTTTTTAAAAGGAGTTACTGCTGCGTGCCTGTGCATGGCGGCATGGTGGACCTGTGATCAGTGTGGATGGGTTTGACTGGACAGAAGTTTAAGGCTCATTCTCAAAATGAAGCTCGTCTGCATTCAGGAACGAGCAGAACAGGATGAATATATACATATAGATTTACATCTGTGGACATTAAATCCAAAAGTAAAAATGACGTCATGGTAACGTAGTGATGGATTAGCTCCAGTTTGTCTCTCTCATGTGCCATCTTTTCGTTTTAGTCACAAAACTAAGCATTTTTTCTCATCCAGACCTTTTTTCCCTTTTTCCGACAGTAGTTGCACCAAATGTAGATGTACCGTTATCCATTTTGTAAAAACTACTCTTCGCATCGATGTGGCCTGCAACAAATGTGATTGGTCGGCTGGGCGGCTTTGTCCCATCACTGATGATGAAGACATAGTTTACTTGCTCTGGTGTGTGCGTGTTTTATAAAGGATGTAAACCAAATCAAGCTCAGCACTGCAGAAAAGAACCAGCTCTGCCCCCTAGTGGTTGGTGGTCTAATTACAAAACAATAAACGCCTAAGACGCCGTAGTGAAGCATAGCGAGAAAAGCATTTTCGCTACCTTTTCATGGTGTTTTTCCACTAGAGGACATTTTTCCAGCTGGAAACACGGCGAGTAAATCAAATGACAAAACGCAGATTCGCTGGATAGCGATTGGATGTTTGCCAACATTACGAAGTCTGTTGTGATATAATTTGATTCCATTCAGGAGCAATACGAGATGATGTCATATTTAACCGAATACAATCACTTCCATTTATATCAAATCGCACTAAGTAACTAAAATAACATTTGACATATTTATTTCTGGGTTTGTTTAGTTAAATGACAAACATGTTTTTTTTAACAGATATAAGCCACAAGAAGCCATTTGATAACATTCATTGATGAGAATTACATGTTTTGACGTCTGATTGACATGTTCATTATGCATCTGTGCTATTATTTTATTCAAGATTAGAATGGATGTATTGTTACGCCTCAACTAACTCAGATCAGCTGCCAAATCGGACAGAAACTTCCAGAACAATGACAAAACAATGGGTCCATCTGCAGAACGGCGCTGACTTTTAAAGGATAACTACGAAGGTTTAGCAATGTACGACTATTTTCAGGCCAAATTCGTACCAATTATGAAGGCGGTTTAGTTTCTGAACAAACACGCTGCTTTTGCAGTCCAGCATCACCAAAAAAAAAGAACAAAACAAACCCCACCACATGCTTAGCTCTGTGACTCAAACGAAAACACGTCGCTGCAACCTGAGGAAGCAGACGTGAGAAATCCTGATTGTCCCAATCACACGTCAGCACACGTCTCACATACTGCATACCAGGGAGGAAATGATTAGAGCCACGCGACCAGAGAGAAAACACTCACACTCATTCACTTTCCCACGAGTGAAGCTGCGTGACGAGTGTCTTTTAGACAGCAGGTCTGTCGCAAACGTCTGAACACGTCAACGACTTTGCGGTGAAAACACATATGCATAACATACAGTCCACAATGTACAATCCATTAGGTGGCTATTTTGTTCATCGACATTTCATTTGGTGTTTTTTGTGAATGATTTCAAGTATATTATATATTCCGTATATGTATATTCTACTCCTTTTGTCACATAAAAAGATGCATTGCATTTTACAAGGACAAGGTACGTCTTCAAGTGTTTCTGGTGGAACTTGGATGACACCGTCATGGGATTTGAAGATGAACGGATGTGAGGAGGAAAGGTTTGCTTACTTATATTAATCTCATTGCACCGGGCAATTTGGACTTATTTCCTTTGTTCTTTGGAACGTGTGGACAAACGGTGACCCCTGCGTAACTCTGGTGGCTAAGATGACAAAGTGTCGCATCACAAAGCTTAAGAGTCCCACCCACTGCAGGCTGGGTGACCCCGTCCCCATGCCCGGACGCCCTCCCTGGCATCAGTCGACGTACATGGGGGAGATGGGAGAGGCCGGGATCTGATCCAGGATGCGGCACACGTAGCTGGCCACGTCCACGTAGCGCTCCTCGTACATCAGAATGAAAGCGTCTTTCTGGAGGAGACACGCGCACACACAGCTTCAGGATGAGGCCCGAAGATTCTGAACACACACTTAAGTCACCTGACCTGTTTGTCAGAGGAAGCTTATCAATAAAGTTTCACATGCACAACCATATGAAAAAGAAAGTACACCCTGTTTTTATTCCAAACTTTGACATTTTGAGACTTTTTTATTAACTGGGGCACCGATGTTACACTGAGTTGATTTATTTAACAAAAACTAAACAAACGACCCCCGCGAGACACGAAGTGCAGCACCTTTAGCAGCACCAACTTCAACTAGATGTTTTTACGTGATGTAACTAGTCGCAGTTTTGGACCGCTCTTCTCTCCAGCTTCGCTTCAGTTCATTTAAATTTGCCGTTGGTTTATATTTTTGTTGTCGTGAATGTTTCCCATCAGGGCATCGCAGTTTAAAGGAAATGTATCGTTACCACATTACATAACTGGAACAGACTACTAATGAATAATAATTTTCCAGTTTAAATGTTACCTGACCAACGAAATGAAACCTCACTGCCCGAGGTGCCAATTTAGTTGCTAACATGATATTAGCATTTAATTAGGAGTGTTACAGTTGCATTTTTAAATTTCTTAGTTCATCTCAAAAAATAAGTATCTGGATTATAATTCAATTATTTTCTTTGTCAATTTTAGTTGTAAAGCTGAAAAAGTTATAATGTGATCCTAGTTTTGGTTATGATGTCACTTTTCATATTGCGTTTCTGATATCATGCAGCTCTATTTTCTTTTTTTTCACTGCATAAAGCAATCAATTTTAAGACCATTACGTTAGCTAACCAGTCTTCCCATACAGACGGTCATCAACAACTGTTTCACTGAGACTACTGGGGATGTCTTTCCTCTTTGGCATTGTGTTTTTGTACACTTGAATGCTGCAGATCAGAAGACTCCCTTCCAAAACCTCAATTGAAGGAAAAAAAAAACAAAAAAAAACCTTCTAAAAACTGCTTTTCTGAAATGTCCTTTTCATTTCTACTGACCTGTTGCTGTTTTGATTTGTGTTTTATTCTGATATTTTGGAATCACAGTTCGATATAAAAAAAGAAAAAAAGCCTTTTTTAAAAAAAAAACATATTTTAAAGCTGAACTGCAGAAGTGCTCAAAGACCGACCCACAAGTCCTCGACTTAACCGAGTTGTAAATCATTTATAGTTAATTGTATAAAAAATACATGACAACAATCTGATGTGTCGGCTGATCAGCAGTTTTCAGATCACCAGTCCAACTTACCAGAAGCTCCTTGTACTTTGGCCTTTTTGATTCGTCCTTTGTAAGGCTGGACAGCAAAAAGAAAGAGAAAATCAAATCAGATTTATCACATGATTAAATCCACTATTAGGGTATCTGGGGCCAGGTAGCCAGCTGACAGTGAATATCTTAAAACTAATAAATGTTCTGCATAACAGCACCCACCATAGGTTAACAAAGTTGATGAACTTGGGGGAGAACTGCCGCTCCTCGGAGTTGCTGAGCTGAGGAGGTTCTCCTTTCACCACCTGCGTCAGCTGATCAAAAACACTATTCCACTTGGGGTAGGGGAACCTTCCGGTGGCCAGCTCATACTGAGAGACACAAGCGGAGGCTCCATGTCACTCAGACGTAACAAAGACTTGACGAAGCTGCCGAGGTTACGGTCTTACCAGAGTGATGCCCAGACTCCACACGTCAGAGCGGACATCGTAGCCTTGTCTGGAAGCACTCGGGTCTATCCTCTCAGGCTGAAAACAAGAAGATGCTGACATTAAACATGCATCCAAACACGTCTTCTGCTTTTAATCTGCAGTATATTTCATTTTATACATTTTAACAACCATATTATTGATGATATGTGCAAGGTTGTGTATTTTTGAGTGTTTTTTTTATGTATTTTTCACCCTACACACAAAAAAGTGCACATTGAAATCTATTGAAATCACAATTTTTTTTATCCATTTTAAAGTAGAAAATTAAATAAACTTTTTTTTGTTGAACAAAGTTTTTTTTTTTTCAAACATTTTTTGTTCGGCAAAATGAGAAAAACAAATCCAGAAAATCACATTGGCTGATTTTTAAAGAATTTATTTGCAAATGACAGTGGGAAATAAGTATTTAGTCACCTACATACCAGCAATAATATCTGGTTCTCACAGACCTGTACCAGACCTGTAAGAGGCTCTTCTGTCCTCCACTGGTTACCTGTGTTAATGGCACCTGTTTGAACTGGTTACCAGTATAAAAGACACCTGTCCACAACCTCAAACAGTCCCA
>JBAMYA010000011.1:11357970-11373593 GCA_037176975.1 Arrhamphus sclerolepis | reverse complement strand
AATGGGCCAAGATATCAGCAACAGTGGTGAAAACCTTGTGAAGACTTACAGAAAACATTTGACCTCTGTCATTGCCAACAAAAGATATATAACAAAGTACTGAGTTATTGACCAAATACTTATTTCCCACCATGATTTGCAAATAAATTCTTTAAAAATCAGCCAATGTGATTTTCTGGATTTATTTTTCTTTTCTCATCTTGTCTCTCATAGTTGAAGTTTATCTATGATGGAAATTACAGGCCTCTCTCATCTTTTTAAGAAGGAGAACTTGTACAATTGATGTTTGACTAAATACTTTTTCTCCCCACTGTAAATTGTTAAAAAAATTGTGGGATTAAAAATAATTTAAAAAAAAAGGATCAAGTAAAGTATTTTTACATAAGAAACCTTAACCCTATTTAAAAAATATATATACTGGATCTAATTTTAAGAATTCTTGTCATGTAATTTTTTCTTACCCCATTGACATTTGTTTTGTTTTTTTTTCCTTATATAAGGCAATGTGATTATTTTTAGGAATATTAGACTTATTTCTAGAAGGGCTGTTTTTGCAGTGAAGTTTAAAAAAAATACAACTTTGTCTAAATAACATGAAGAAGGTGAGCAAACAAGATACACTTAAGCATGTAACTGAGATGGTTGCCGTTTCTCCAGGTGGGTGTCCATCAGCTTTGGTAAAACCTAACAGGCTGGAACCACAACCAGCCCCTTCAGGTGTTGTCACCTTTACACTGACGGACCCAGTAGGATCCACTGAGTAGCAAACTGCTACGCTACACCTCATGGTGACCATGGAAAAATAGCGAGGAAGAGCATCAAACTAGACTGATGGTGATAAAACTTAGAAACTGCACATAGGGTAGTGCTTTTTAGTAAAAATAAATAAATAAAATACTGTCAGAGTTACTGAAAAGCAATAATTTCCCCCCAAACGTTTTAAGTATCCAGCCAGAAAGTCAGACATGCAAAATATGCCAACTGAGGTTCTTGATAATTGAATTTCAGGATTACGGACTGCTTACCGCCATGTAGGGCCTGCAGCCTGCATCTCTGGTCTTGGCTATGGAATCCACCAGCTGACCGCTGATGCCAAAATCACACAGTTTGATATTACCCTTTCGGTCCATTAGAATGTTGGAAGGTTTGATGTCTTCAGAGACAAAAAAGAAACAGAAGCATAAATCCACACAGAACAACACACAATTAGAACTGACAAAATATTTAACACTGCAAAGACAAAGTGTCTTACCTCTGTGAATTATTTTCAAGTTTTCTTTTAAGTGGTTCAGTGCTTTAACGGTCTGTTAAAGACAAGATTAAAAACCTCTCGTCATTTTTGTGGATACTGTGCGTGCCAGACATGTAAGATTTAAGGAGAAAGCGTTGATGAATTGCTTACTGCTAATGTTATTTTGCCTAATATTTCCTCTGGAATGACGTCATCTAATGCACAATATACATATTTGTAGAATTTGTCTAATGAGGTAGACATAAGCTCCATACAGATCCAGCAGTCACCCTGAAACAAAGAAAAGTACTAAGTTAAATTCCCTCAGCAATAATATCTAATACAGCTGAGATTATAAAAACATTTAAAATTAAGAAACAATGTGCAGCAATACCATCTCTGACCACATGGGGTCAGCATATCACAAGAAAGTTGACCTGCCATCCTCTGATGTAAGACACAACAAAGGACACCTCTAGTGGGGTAAAATGGTATTACAAGATGTGCCAGACTGTTGCTACTCATTAGCACAGTAGCTAGTTTTTGCTGACACAGGAGGTCTATGCGCCCCCGTGTGGTCAGAAGTGTTTCTGCTACATCGAGTGGATTTAAGAAAAAGTGAAGTCAGCGTGGGATCTCCTGACCTCCCTGAAGAGGGCGCCGTAGAACTGGACAATGTAGGGACAGTCGCTACTCCTCATCACCACGTCAAGATCCATCAGCAGCTGCTTCTGCTCCTTCTCATCCACAGTGGAACGAATCCTCTGAGGAGCACGTGTGAAAACAAACAAACAAACAAACAAACAAACAAACAAACAAACAGCTGCATTAGTCACGTCACCTCTTAAACAACAAGACCCCCGTCCCCACTTCATCTGCTCGAGGATCAACTTATCTATTATTGTTTGGGATGCGTATGAAGACCGTGATGGTAAGAAGGTATTTGATGAATATAAAAATATATATATATTAACCCTGCTTTCATTTCAAAGTTTTTTTCAGGCATTCATGATTATTTAATTTTTCCAATCCGATCCTCCAGGAGAAACAAATCCAGCTTCTTTTCTACTTCGAGTCGTCACCTTACAACATACCTGAAAACCATCTAACGATTTTAATGTCCCGTTTTTTATGAATGTTGTTTTTTAAAAAGTAGAGAAAACGTGTGGGTTGTCATCTTCTTGAGGATGTTACAGGGGAAATGATTTGGGATCGTTTTAGAATCAAAATCAAACTAAATTTGTTCACAGTTTCACAGAAGCTTTTCAGCAGGAAACTAAGAGCATAAAAAAACTCACACTGATTATTTAAATAAACCCTCCAATGGCTTTCTAACCAGACAGAGTTTATTTCTCTTCATGCCTGACAGTAAAAGAAATGCCTTAAATGTTTCACCCTTTTTCCCCTGATAACAGTCTGCATATATATTAATGGTTAATGCCACCATATGGCAAACCCTTTACAGTCAGATATGCATATTGATCTTGCAGCAGATGTGTTATTTGTTTTTAGTGTGTAGGTGTGAGTGAGAATGAATGTGTCCGTCTCCTGCCGTCTGTCGATAAAATGGGAGTACGGTCCGGAAATAAATAAAAATAAATAAAACAAATGATAAAGGCGAGCCACTGAACCCAGATACACCGCAGTGCAAGTGGTGCTGCAAAGTGTTTCTGCACAAGGAGGCAACAAAACATTTAATGGAACACCAGGCTGACTTCAGTCCAGAACCACAGGCGATGGTTTGTTCACCAGTTCACTGCACTGCTATGTCAATGAAAGACATACAAAACCTCCCAGTAGGAGCCCACATACTGGTGATGAACGGGTTGACGTTATGAGCCAACACATCCACGGTTAATAAATGCATTTTTTAAATTCAATTATATTTAAATAAGTTCCATAGACCCAATATATGTATGTATGTATGTATGTATATATATATATATATATATATACATATACATATATACATATGTGAAGTATTCAATTACCAACAATAACTTATCCTAGAATGAGTCAATTCATTTTTCTAATTATGTCCATTTAAAGTTTCACGTACTCATTGTTCCAAAACACACCTTTTGAACAATGAGAACAAGTAAAATAAAATAATGGCATTCAAATTAAAATGACGATGTTAATTAAAATCCTCCCCCAGTTACAGAAGTCTCGTGCTCCTCACTCAAAGTCTGTTTTAAAATAAAGGAAAATACTGACATTTGAGAGTGTTTTTTTACAAAAAGTATCGAAAAGTTGAAATACATATCGGTATCAAAACTAAAATTTGTTATTGTGACAACCCTAGTTGACAGTGTGTTGGTTTATAACCAAAAGTTACCTCTAAAAATTAAGATCTTTGAGATGTGGCCTTTTTTAAAATTCTGGTTTCAGGGGATTGTCCCATGATTGTCCTATGATTGTCCCATGATTGTCCCATGATGTCACACAAAGGGGCCCTTATGTTTGAAGGTATGTCTTAAAATACATCTACAGGAATACCGCCAATCACCTCAAACAATGTCAGCTGGTTTAAATAATCCTTCAATCAGTCTCTTGCTTTATTTTGACAATGTTCAAGACAAAAAAAGACCAGGAATCCTGACTGGTCTACAAAAGGAGAGGTTTCGTGAATTTGTCTGTCGTTCTCTGAGCTCTCAGCAAACGTCGGGTGTGTTTGTATTTCAGTCTACGAGTCTGCCAGCTGCTCACCTTCACGGCCATGATCTGGCCCGTTGGTTTGTGGACCATCTTGTTGACGGAGCCGTACGCCCCACGGCCGATCTCCCCGAGGTCTCTCAGATCCTCTGCGGTGAAGTCGCAGTGCTGCTCCGGGGAGATCTTCAGCTTCCCAGACGACTCGATGCTGTGCGTCCTGAGACGCTCTCTGCAGACCCAAGCAAATAATACAACACAATACAATATAATATTATGTAATACAATATAATGTAAAACAATACAATACAATATAATGTAAATAATACAATACAATACAACACAATACAATATAATGTAATATAATACAATACAATATTATGTAATATAATACAATACAATATAATACAATATAATGTAATATACTACAACACAACACAATACAATGTAACATAATACAATACAATAAATACAATATAATGTAATATAATATCCCCACAGTTCTGTGTTTTTATTGTGTGGCAAAATACTGACTATTTTATGTTGTCAAATTTAAAGTTTTTGCTCTAAAATTGTTTATCTCACAATATCAGAAGTTTTGGTCATAAAAAGCATAAAATCATAAAATCTCAAGTTTTGCAAAAGTCTCCACATTTTGTTATAAAATGGTTATCTGCTGGTTATCTGCTGGTTATCTGCTGGTTATCTGCTGGTTATCTGCTGGTTATCTGGGTCTAAACCAGCCAACCTCCGCTCATCTGCTGTAAAATCAGAAATTGTTACAAAATTGCGACTCTCACTTAATACTGCAACTTTGTGTTGCACAATTTTGACTTCTGCAAAATTTGACAAACTTACAATTTTATGTTGTAAAATTTTGATTTTTTTGCGATAAAATAATTAGTATCAAATTTTGTAAAAGTCATGATTTCAAATTTTACAAAACTGGGACAAAAATAATTCAGGTTATCGCCATAAAATTACAACTTTTTTGGAATTTCCCAAAATCATATCTTATTCACATAAATTCAACTTTGTAAAAGAAAAAAAAAAAAAAGTAAATGCTGTTTAATTTTAAATTCCTGACATCACAATTTCTTGTAAACTCTCAATACTGCAATATTGTCAGAAGGCTAATTATTGTCATAAAATCTCAAGTTTTGCTTGAAATTTTATAGTTGAATTTCATTGCACTGTTTTTAATCCTTTTTCTGTCCAATTACACATTTAAATTGTTGTTTTTATTTAATTTATTTCATCTCAATGTCTTTGTAAAGGACTTTGACTTGCCTCTGTGTATGAAATGTGCCTAAATCCTGACCTTTTGACATCAAATCATTAAAATATTTTGGCAAAGAATCCTGACCTTTTGTTGTAGAAGTGAACATTTTTGAGGTAAAATTAAAATCAACACTTAAAAAATAAAAAAAATACATAACTGCTTTTTTGTTTGTTTGTTTGTTTAATGGTGAAATAGCTGCTCAGCGGTCGCTCTGTAGAAAGGGCACTCATGAAGTCGGACAGCAAAGTGGAAGATACTTGAGCGCCACCTGGAGGCTAACAGTGAGATGTTTGTTTGTTTGTTTTTTAAGGAGAAAACCCCCAAAAGATCAACATATGAAGTTCGCCTGTCGCTGGAGGTTGCAGCAGCAGAGCTGCCAAGCGTCACGCTCCGAGTGTGACAGTAACGTAATTTGACTCATTCTCACACCACACGACACACTTGATATTCTCTCGCTTACGTCCCCATTCAATATTCTATATTTATTTTTTTCATGATAATAAACTTTGGTCCTCGCAGCTTCCAGTAACCCTGATTGACTGACCGAGAACCAATCCCAGACCAACCCATCACAGCCTAAATCTAACCAACCACGTAAGGCACCACGCTATATAAACCAATCAGAAGC
Source organism: Arrhamphus sclerolepis (assembly GCA_037176975.1). Classification (NCBI taxonomy): domain Eukaryota; kingdom Metazoa; phylum Chordata; class Actinopteri; order Beloniformes; family Hemiramphidae; genus Arrhamphus; species Arrhamphus sclerolepis. The sequence goes on along the minus strand of JBAMYA010000011.1, from coordinate 11,367,800 downwards.
AACGTGAGGCATCGGAATTGTGTCTTTCACACCAAACAGCGTCAACATTTAAAACACACTCCACATGGTTGCTTGATAGAAGACGGTAACTACCCAGTTTGGTCCACTGTTGATTCGCTGTTTCTCCTTGACTTTCCCAGTAAATATGTTTTATTTTAAGGCTATAAGTCCATCATCGTCCTGTATTTGTTGCAGAGCTGTAACATTTATTTGCCTCTTCTGTTGCCCAGTTCACACTTGAAAAAGGGACTTTAATGTTGGTCTCACTTAGTGGTGCAACGGATCACTGTTGATCCGTGATCCAAACCGATCCCTCTCCACGGCACGCACGTGATCCGAAGCTTTAAATGGGACTTGCTGGGATAATTGTAACACAACAAAACGGCCTTTTTAACGCGCGTTAAACTGCGCCAAAAGTTGTCTTTAATGAGTGTTAAAGCAGGACAAAACAGCGGTTTTTACGCGCATTAAACTGCACCAAAACGGCATTTTTAACACGTGTGACAAGCCCGTTTTTTTTAAAAACGGCGGTGTTTGATCACATTAAAGTGCGTCAAAGATGTCAGCAAAAACATCTGTATAGAACTTGGTTGAGCAGTGCAGAGTCGAGGTTACAAGCATTAAAACCTGGAGACCAAACCAAACGTGGTGGTTTTAGGACGATTAGACAACTCTGCTCATGTTAAAACGCTTTTCAGAATAAAGCGCGGTGCACGTTTACCATTTTATGTTTGGATTGTTTGCTTTAGTGAGCATATAAACAGTGGATTCAGAATTAATCATTTAAAAAGTTTTTAATCTGATTAAGAAATTTTGCTCATCTAAACAGAAGATGAAGGATGAAGGCTGCCAAACATAAGTATCATGTTCTATACTGCACCTTAAGCTGTTTTTATGTGATTGGGTTGAATGAGTCTTGAGATTAATGTTTTTACGGGTTTTTAAACCCTTAAAAAACAAATAAATGTAGAGTTAAATTTTTCTTATCTTTTGTCGTTTGTTGCTGATCCAAAAATTGTTCCGATCTGTGACTCAAAAACCGTCATCCGATCTGAACCGTGAGGTTTTTTTATCCGGAGCTTCTGGCGTGGAGGTGAGGACATCAGTTTTAAGGAATAAATGATCGTTAAAACAGGCCAAATTGATGTTAAAAACATTGTTGTTTTTCGCCACCGACCATCATGGCACGAAAGTCTCACTCTTGTAGTTTTCTGAAACTTGGCAGCCCTGCAGCAGTTATATCAATATACCTTCAGGAATTAATTAAGTATTTTAAAATTTGTACTGAGGTGTGTAACAATGAAAAAACAAACAAATGTACCCGGACTGATTTTACTCACATGTGAGGGTTCTGGAAAGAAGGCGCCGTGGGATGGAGAGGAAGCCTGGAGGTTGGTTTCACTGGATGGTTCGCGAAGTTCAGCTTCAGAGCTTTGCGTTTACCTGACAGGACAAAGAGGAAAAGATGCCACTACGCACACGCCACACCGCGGTCAGCTGGCTGCCGCAATCAGGCCTTAAACAATGAAATCAAACTGCTTGCCTTGCCTCCAACATGTTTGTCCACACTTGAGATAAGCCTTCTTGATGTTAATCAGCAGCTTTAACAGAAGTACGACTTAAAATGTTCCATGTGGTACAAGTATCTGGATGTTTTACTGCAACATTATCAATTTCAAGAGTTTTGAGCGTCATATTTTATTCACAACTGAATACAGCAAATAGGTTACAAAAAATATGACCTCAATTTGAGTTTCATGGCAGTAACTCCTCTCAAAAAAGTTGGCACTATGGAAAAAAAAAAAAAAAAAAAAAAAAAAAAAAGGATGGAAATGTAGACGGCATTACAAAGTCAGTCTCAAAGTCAACCAGACATGACACATTTCCATTGATGGGGGGTCCAGGCAAAACATAGGAGGGTCATTTAAGATGAGCGATCTCGTCCTTGGTCCTTTCAGCTGTGTGTTTATACGGTGAAGGGGACGGCAGGATCTACTGAATTAGCGAAAAACTCCTCTGTATCGCTTTCATAAATTGCACTTCTGGCAATGAGTGAAAAAGGTGCTTGAAACTGGTGCTGATTCTGGTTATCCAGAAATCACCTACCCTGCCTTTAATCTTTCCATGCTAATATGGGACAAAGCGAAGAGGCCGTCATTAGTAATGCAGCCAAGACAAGACCTCTTCAGGGAGGTCAGACGATCACAGACTTCACTTTTTCATATATCCACTCATCCAATAAATGGACTGCAGTTAAAAGAAGAGAGGATGCTACACGGTGGGAAACATCATAGCATCCCAACGTTTTTGAGATGTGTTGCTGCCACGGCATGTTTTCTATGTTCTACTGTGAATAAAATAAAAGCTTTAGGGTTGCACAAATAAGTCATAGTATGTTTTTGTTAAATGGCAGAGAAAACTTATCTCAAGTACTTCTCAAGATCAGAGGAAGCATTAAATGCATTTTGAAGACGAGCAAAGTGCGAATATGTACAGAGGTTCCCAATGCTCAGATGAATTATGATTTTTATTTTTTTATCTTTATGCCTTCACAGAAATCACATGCAAAATGTGTTCAAAGTATTAGAAGAGAAATGGTGGGCAACAGGAAGGATGGTGACAATGGGAATCCCTGTTCACAAACAACTCTCGTGATAACCAGAATCAAAACTGTGCAGTTAAACCTTAAGGTATCAAAGTGACCCAACACTCAAGACGGCACTCAGATCCAGTCAGGAAAAATCTAATTCAATTCATCTGTGGGTTCAGGTGGATTCACACTCAGCTGGCAGAGCGGGTCCAGCTGCAATTTAGACCTGGGCATTATTTAAGGTGCCGACATCAAGTGTTGAGTCCTCTTTGCCATGCTTGTCCAACCAGCTAGAGTGCAAACTGATCCCTTACCCAGGAAGCCCCAGTGCAGAGTAATCTTTCATGACCATTACTGAATCGTGTGATAGTTAATAGTGGTGAACAGTGGACAGACTCCCCAACTACCAGAGCACCACACAGACTCTTTCACTAGCATACAGTGGCCCCCCGCTCACCCGTTTCTCCAAGTATTTATGAGCATTAAACAAGAGTCTGCAGCCCAGCATCAGCTGAGGCGGTCGCAGCTCAGAGATGGAGGGAATCCACTGCAGACTACTGAAACGTACTCAAAGAGAGGACAGGTCAGAGTGCTTTTGTGTGCTTACTTTGGGGCACTCCAGACAGGCTTATCTGAAACCCTGAAGTAAAGAAAAAACATTTTACCACATTTTCTTAGGGTCTGTTTGAGTGTGAGAGGCTCGTTAACAAATGTGATCCCAGGAGGAGTCTGTGGTGAAACTTGAGCGCGGGCAGGTTATCATCTTTGCTTTAGCTGGTGGAAGAAACTGCCACATATTGGTGGGTCTGGACTGGCATGCAGCTCTTGGTGGTTTTACCAGTTTAAATTTAAAGGCTTTGTAAACTGTAAATCCAATAGCACCCCCTTTTCTAATCTCTTATGTAGCCTATATTTGTCATAAACACATCTGAACAAAGTGGGTCTGAGGCAAATACAACTTTAGCTGAACAATACGAATCTCTTTTTTTTTTTTATCACATTGTTTATGTCACAAAAACGAGGCCAAAAAATGAAGATTCAACAGCTTCAGTCCAGATTTTCTGAACGACTTCATCACACTCACATTGTTGTGGTCCATTCTTCTTAACGTTGCTTCAGTTTACTGACTGTTTGGGACGTCTCTTACACGATGGCTCTTTTAAGGTCTTGCTGCAGCATTTCATCTCTACTGAGGTCTGGACTTTAAAAGTTTTAATTCGAATGATCTGGTCAGTCATTCTGGAGTAGATCTGCTGCCCTGCAGATCTACGACCCAGTTCTGATGCCCGTGATCGACTGTATGAGACTCATTCATGGATCTTTGTTAATCTGCAAGTAGATTTGCACTTAAATCACCTGTGATAGCAGAACGGGGGTACTTAGTGATGCCCACGTGATTTTATTTCATTTTCTAGCTTCACTTTGTTAAATGTTAGGCTGTATTTGCTTCACACCTAAACCTACTAAATTGAGGTTGTTTGTTTGTTTTTATAGGATTACAAAAAGGGGTGCTGACTTTTGCACGACTGGTAAATGTATAGTTGTATTTTTTCAAAGTATACAGTTACTACATTAGTACAATGAGATTTCAACAGAACGTTTACAGTGTCTCATAGAGATGCACCAATCACAACGTTTAATGTTTGCAAATCTGACTATTCAAAAACAGCGGATGAGAAATCACATTTTTTCTACTTCAGATAGAAAAGTACAGAAATCTGCAGGTCAGACCTTTTAAGAAAATCTAGATCAACCAAGAAAATTGCAACTGGTTCAGTCCCAGTGCTCAAAACGCAAAGAATCATGGGTGAACTATATCTTTTGTTTCACTTTAATGCCAAATTGCAAGTTTATTTTATATCAGCTTTGGGACGCACAAGCTCTTCGTAGGGGAGAAAATAAATAAAACAGTTAAAAAACAAGAGGCATGACATGACTGTGAAATTATGCGTATATAAGCTATAAAATATCACTTAAACAGCAGCACACCTGAGATTACTAAAACGTCTCAATCTCAGTCGCGTTACTGATGGTGTCTTATCAACGGGTCTGTCTACTGTGTCTATATCAGGCTCTTTTGAAATGGAACTTATAAAAAAAACATGCAGATAAGTGGATAAAAAAGCATTTTTTTTAAACAAAATGAAAAAAGAAAAATGTGTTTTGAAACAACAAAAAAAATGATGAAGAGAAGGTGGTTGGCAGGGTAAAATTGAAAGAAATACACTGAGATATAGCAGAAAAAAAATAAAATAAAAGAAATACCCTCTAAGAGCATACTAAGAGAATGAATACCTGTTTCATTTTGACATCTCCAGCAGCTGTTGGTTTCTGCAAGGTTTAAATAAAACATTTGATACCAGACATCTGTGACACAGAAATGCAACTCAGAACTGCCCGACCCCAGGAGCCATGACAGTCCTGGGTCAAGGCTGTAGACCAGGATCTACCAAGGACAATTCCATCATTAGCCTGACAGGATTTAACAAACTTTCTCATCAACATTCAACACATCACATGTACACAACAACACTTCAGCAGGGTCTGTTTAGAGTTAAATTTGGACCAGATGTTAGAAGTGACTAAAATACTCAAAAACAAAAAAGGTAATCTCTTCTAGGTTTAAGCTTCAGACACAATCAGATTGACTCTTCATCCATAAACGCCTCGTTTCCACTTACTTTTGTAGACTCGTGTGATTCAGCCATTAGCCCATTCATGTCCATGAGAACTTCTGTTATCTTGCGTAAATTTTAAACTAATGTAACTATGCATCGCCTTGACGCAAATACTATATTGTCAAAGTATTCGATCACCTGCCTTGACTTGAATATGAACTTCAGTAACATCCCATTCTTAATCCATAGATGTCAATCTGACGTTGGTCCACCTTTGCAGCTATAACAGCTTCATCTCTTCTGGGAAGACTGTCCGCAAGGTTTAGGAGTGTGTTTATGGGACTTTTTGACCATTTGTGAGGTCACACTGATGTTGACCCAGAAGGTCTGGCTCTCAGTCTCCGCTTTAATTCATCCCAAAGGTGTTCTATCAGGTTGAGGTCAGGACTCTGTGCAGGCCAGTCCAGTTCATCCACCTCAAACTCTCTCGTCCATGTCTTCATGAACCTGCTTTGTTCACTGGTGCACAGCCATGTTGGAAGAGGAAGGTTCCATCTCCAAACTGTTCCCACAAAGACAAAAACATGGAATCGTCCAGAATCTCCTGGTCTGCTGAAGCATTCAGAGTTCCTTTCACTGGAACTAAGGGGCCAAGCCCAGATCCTGAAGAACAACCCCACACCATGACACCCCCCCCCACCCCCCACCCCCAGCCACCCACCCACCCACCACCACCACCACCACCACCAAACTTTACACTTGGCACAATACTGTCAGACAAGTACCGTTGTCCTGGCAACCACCAAACCCAGACTCGTCCATCAGATTGCCAGATGGAAAAGATTTGTCACTCCAGAGAACATGTCTCCGCTGCTCTAGAGTCCAGCGCCGGTGTGCTTTACACCACTGCAACCAACGCTTTGCACTGCACTTTGTGAAGTATGGTTTGGATGCAGCTGATCGCCATGGAAACCCATTCCATGAATCTCTCTACGCACTGTTCTAATCTAAGGCCACATGAAGTTTGGAGGTCTGTAGTGATGGAAAGTTGGTGACCTCTGAGCACTATGACTGCATAGTGCTGCATTTACACACCTGTGGTTATGGAAGTGACTGGAACACCTGATTTTGATTTTTTGGATGGGTGAGCAGATACCTTTGGCAATATAGTGGAGCATCTCCAATGGCACTACTGTTATTTTCTCTACTGTGACCACAACAAAAACAAAATAATGATTTTGTCTGTGTCACTGGGTTGTATTTTTGCCTTTAGGTGGGTATTCTACCCCAAACAACGACCTCTGGTATTATATGTACTGACTATGTATTTCAGATGCTAGAAATGTTCCCAACACAGCTGGTTGTGTAGATGTTCGGATATGAACACTTTGTCAAATTGCAAGTAAATTTAAGGCCTTAACTTCCTTCCCATGACAGCAATGAAATAGCATTAGCAACTTTAGCTGGACTGATGGAGGGTAAGTGGAAATGAGGCATTTGTGTGAACTCAGAGGTGAAATTACACAGTAAAATATTCAGGCTTATAAGAAATTAAATGTAAAACCCATTAGAAATGACATTATTTGTATTGTTCAAGAAAGGTACTGGTTTACATAAAGAAACATGTAAGAAGAGACCCAAAGCTTGACTACTGCTAACTCACGAGTCTAAAGCTTTAGATTTGATTGTCATATGTATGAGCCCTGAATTCTGTTACAAATTTTGAAACATTTCACGCTTTGACACCAGCATCAGCCAATGAAATTGCAGCAACAGAGCTAGAGTGAGACTATTTTAAAACATGCGACTTGTAATGTTTTTATTCTGTAGTGACTGGGGGGAAATTTTACATTTAATGTGACATGCATCCAGTTCAAAAGTAGCAATCAAGGCAATTGAGCATGTGGGCACAACCCACAAATGCATGTTCCTTACACATGTGGCACCATTTAAAAAAAGGGAAAATAAACAGGCTCTCCAACGGTTTTACATTTATTATTGTGCTTGATCACTCTTTAACGAATTATTTTGGCTGGAATACCTGTTCTCGTCAAAGGTGGTCTGAATTGTTCATTTTACCATTTAAAAACCTTCGAATCTAAATCCAACTTCAGCGCCTCATTAGCAACAACAGTAGACGTCCAAAGTCTGATGTGCCGACTCGATTTAACCGCCGCAGATGTAGCTGTAAGGGGCGTATTTGAGAGCATCAACATTAAATCCGTGTATTTGCTACTGACAGCAGCGCAACACAGACGGGGTGACCAGAAACTGATCTCAGCGTAGGCCCCTCCTGCTTCTGGAAGCAGCATTACGCTAATGACATGGGTGTATGCGGTAGACCATTGTTTCTTTTGCTTTCTTTTTTCTTTTTACGAGGTGACACTTTAGGCTCAGTCATGGAGCGACAAAGTTGAGCAGTGAAAACATTCGCGTGTGGCACTACAGGCCTGGCGGTCAACGACTCAGCGGGGTCCCCCGAATCGCAGCTAGCTCAGTAGCCGAGTGAAGACGTTATAAGTTAAACGCGGAAAGATGAAGGGTAACCGGAAGTGCGCAACGGACCCTTCAAATTACAGACAACAATGTCATAATTTTATTTATTTAAATATTTCTAAAAGCTGAAATAATTTAAATGTGCTAGATTACATTTGCGATCTGTTTTGAATGTCAGTTTTGATTCATTTTCCAATAAATGCCCAGCTCTATACAGCTGTATTTACAAAATTAAAAAAAAATAATATTAATGATGACAATAATAACAACAATAACATTTAACTTTAAAAAGTGTCTAATAGTGATATATTAAACTTAGGACTGGGCAATAATTTATTTAAAAATATGTCTTGCATTAAAAAATATTTCAAAAATGACATGACTCGTTTCTTTATTGTCGCACCATGTGTTTTTGTAACTCTGAGGTCCACAGATAAATCTGAGGTACATATTGTTTACATGAGTGTGGTAGTATGTATTCGTATTTATCAATATTCAAATTTGCATAAAACTGTTAAGGGCATTCTTATTTTATTTTGAAAGTAACGACTGGAAAAGGACGAATTCGCCGGTGTCGCTTGACGACATTATTTTTACTTCTGGAAAGCCAAAAAGCTGTCTTTTTCTATATCTCTGAAACCTGTTACGGACATAATAAAGAGTGAATTAGAGTCCTCCAATCGCCTACCTTGCATGCTGCTGCTTTGAGTCTGTTGGTGAAGCTGGTGCGACGTGGCTCCTACGATGTTGCCGGAGCTTGTGGAGTTGCTGTTCGGACTGGGAGTCGCCATTGTTGTGTTCCGGGCAGCAGCCGCGCTCAGGCTGCAATGCAGAGACACAAAGTTCACCCTCTCCGCCTGCAGACGGGACACTGCGACACTTGAACGCAGCAGCCGCGCCGGGCCACGTCTGTGCCGCTGCTGCTGCCTTCAAGGGCTGTTGGAAATCACATTTATCACCACCGAGTTAATTCTCCTGTTCTCTGGGTCAAAAATTTCAGATAAAATTGCAAAAAATACAGATAAATAAGTGGAAGGTGAATACTCCGAAATGCATTTTTTTCCTTTTTCTTTTACCCCAGAGCTTCTAACCAAGACCTACATCTGAGTTGCAAATTTTTGTCAAAAATCTTTTGTGTTAAAAAAAAAAAGTTGAGATTTTTTTCAAAAAAAAAAAAAAAAAAGATTTTAAGTTAAAAAAAAGTCACAATTTTGTGACTGTGTGATAAAAAGAAGTTAGTTGTTGGGGAAAAAACATTACAACACATTGGGGGGAGTTGACAATATAAATCTTTTTTTTTTAATTTGTGAAATGTGATTTTACTACAAGAGACTTTCTCCTTTTACAACAAAATTTGCTCTTTTGATGGACAAGTACGTTTTTTTTTTGTTTGTTTTTTTTTAAATTATGAGGGGAAAAAAATTGTACAATTTGTGATAACAGTTACAAATTTTGTGAAATTTGAGATTTTATGACAATTTGTTTTAATGGCTAGTGAGAAATCTGAATTTTAAATCTAAATTTTAAATTTTACGACTGTTGCAAAATATTTAAGTCAAGCTTTCCAGTTTAATGACAGTCCCACTAAATCCAAACCAACTGAGAAATAAAAAACATATGAATCCAAACTAAGAAACATCTGGGGTGTCATTTACTAAACACTGCATAGGTTCTATATGAAAAGTGTGTGTACGTCAAAAAGCCAAAAATGGTGTATGCCTAAAAGAAATTTTAAAAAATTCCCAAATTTATATAACCCTATGTACGCACACCAGCAAGCAATTCCCCTTCATAGATCACAGCTGCACCTCCTCCTCCTGTCCTGCCAGACAGTCTTCTTCCTTGGCCATTTTAAATCATCTCTTAAGACCCACCTTTTGTGCCAGGCTTTTAACCCAGTATGATGTTGATTTTATCTTATCATTTTTTATTTCTTTTAATTATTTTTTATTTATTATTTTAATCTTATTTATTTATTTATTTTATTCTTAATTTCTATTTTTGTGGTTTTTATTTTATTCTTTTGAATAAATGGAAATGACACAATGAATGGAAATTGTAAAGTAAATAAATGACGTTATGATCGTAAGTCAAAATGAAGAAATGCGTCGTGGATCTTGATTAAG
>JBAMYA010000011.1:11336341-11357870 GCA_037176975.1 Arrhamphus sclerolepis | reverse complement strand
GGTTGAGAGAGGAAAGAATAAACCATGGTTACCTTTAACAGTTACCATGGTGACAATGTGGCCCTTTAATGGTAACCATGGTGATGATGTGGCCCAGGATGAAACAGAGTTTAGTGCCTCTGACTCTGAGGATGCTGTGAATGTGGCCACTTTAAAGTCGAATTACAAGCAGACGTCCCAGAAAGCTCAGCGAGCCAAAGCAGTTACATAAAGCGCTGTTCTCAGTGTAAAAGGGGGTTCTTCTCCTTTAACAAAGTTCTGTCTTTTGTTTCTGTCAGAACTCGATCCGCCACAATCTGTCCCTCAACCGGTACTTCATCAAAGTACCGCGCTCCCAGGAGGAGCCGGGCAAAGGCTCGTTCTGGAAAATCGACTCCGCCTCGGAGGGAAAGCTGGTAGAGCAGGCCTTCAGGAAGCGCAGGCCCAGGGGGGTGCCCTGCTTCCGGACCCCCGTGGGGCCCCTGTCCTCCAGGTAAAAGTCTGAGGCCACACCTCTACGGTCGTGATCAACGTCTTTCAGCAGTTCTGAACCCTGTCTGGCTTCATGTTTCCCAGGAGCGCCCCGGCTTCTCCCAACCACACAGGGGCACTGTCGGCCCACTCGAGTGGAGTCCAGACCCCAGACAGCCTGTCCAGAGAGGGGTCTCCTGTCCCCATGGAGCCGGAGCCAGCCCAGCCAGCCCCGCCCACTCAGACCACCACAGTTCAGCCCAAACTTGCTGTTATTCAGGAGGCCCGGTTCGCTCAGAGCTCCCCTGGTAAAAGCCTTTAGGAAACATTTCTGGCAGGGTTTTTTAAGTCCTCAGTGACTAACGGTTGCAGTAAATCCGTTTCCAGGTTCCCCCCTCGGCAACCAGCCCGTGTTGATCGCCGTGCAACACCAGATGCCTCAGACGACCATGAAGCCTGTGACCTACGCCATGGCGACGCCAGCCATCGTAACAACAACGGGCAGCCCTGCCCCCGTCATGCAGACGGTGCACGTCGTCCACCAGATCCCGGCCGTCACCATGGCAACCGTCGGTGGACAGCCCGCTTCCACAAAGAGCCCCGAACCTCAAGAGAACGGAGGAGCAGATCACCAGGAGATCAAAGGTGACTCTGCGTTTTAACCGCCACCATCACATCATCAGAGGTAACTTCGGTGGTTTCACGGCTTTTCCTCCCTGCGTTGCAGTAAAAGTGGAGCCGGTCCCGTCAATCACGGCCTCGTCTATAGGCGGAGTCAGTCGCATCATCCAGAGCACTCAGGCTGCTCCCTTGACAACCGTCACCATCGTGCAACAAGCTCCGCTGGGTCAGCACCAGCTTCCAATAAAGGCCATCACTCAGAATGGGACGCATCTGGTTCCCATCAGTACCGCTGCCTGCTCAGGTGACTCACACACACACACACTCACACACACACAGGAGCTGCTGCTTAATGTCTGGTAAATCCACTTAGATAAAAACCTTCACGTTGACGTCGTTTGTGTGAGACTGAAATACTAATTCATAAGTTGATTCCTGATTAAATTTTTTTCACGTCAGTAGCCACGTTCACCTTCATCACGCTGTAAACACACACTTTCTTTGTTCCGCCTCCATCCCTCCAGCTGTGCGCGCTCAAAGGCAGAAACTTCCTGCCCTTTTCAAATCTGCAGGAATGTCGGTTTCTTGCTGTCGGTCCACAGGCAGAAACAGCTGACTCAACTGCTGAATAAACGTTAACGTAAATGACAGGTCCTACCTGTTTTGTTTTTCAGTGGAACATCCACAGCTGCGTTGGCCTTAATGCCGTCGTCATGGTGATTCATTAGCCGGTTTGTCCCTGACTTCATTTTGACTGTGTTCCTGCAGGCGTGCACCATCTCATCTTTTTTATTTTCTACTAAAAACACTTAGTTTAGGGGAAACTAGTAGTTTAAAACTTTCTTCTCTTTTTTTGTTCTGTTTTGCTTCTGCTTTTTATCCTCTAAACCTCCTTTTCAACATGTCTGGATTTGGTCGTAATAGTTAAAAAAAAGAAAAAAAATTGTCACCATTGCCAGTAACCATCTCTGAAGTGGAAAAGGCTTCAGACCAGTGTGCAGAAAAGAATAAAAAAACAAAACGCGTGGTCTAAAAAGGATCAATATGTAGCGTAGAAATGCATCCATCCTAGAGCTAGCCTCTGTTGGCGCTCATTAATTATGTCCAAAAGTCTCAATGAGCCAATCAGATCAGTCTTTTAACGTGATGACGACAGAGCTGAGACGTTGCGGTCTGGATGGTAAACAGATGTTTGAACCAGCTTTGGCATCGACGGTTAAAGACCTGAACTTTCGTGACAATCTCATACGTCAGGTTCAGACTGTACGATTTTGTCCGTCTCAGACTAAAGACGGTCGGTCGTAGCTCAGAAACGGTGATGGTAGATCTGACGGTGAGACAGGAGCAAAGATGAACGACCAACGCCGTCTCAGAGTGACGGCCTGTCGCTGCCTCTCCCATCACTGTCAGCTATCCGACCAATAGGAACTCACCATGAAATAACGTAAACACCAGCGCGTCTACACAGCACTGTAGCCTAGCAACAACAGCACTAGATACAGAGAAACAGGAAGAAAAATGTCAACAAAACACTTCTTTTTCTTGATTTTATTCATTTTATTTTCATACATCGTTAGCAGCAACCTGCTAATAAAGTGATGACGCTGCGTTCAGACCCTGAGGTACAGTCAGGTTTATTTCTGTCGTAGCCATTTCAGCGTATGAAACATGCTGTAAATTAATTACCTGCTGATTTTAATGGCGTGCTGTGTGATTTCACTTAATCTTAGACTAAAAATGGTATGGTGTGAGCCCGATAAACGATAAAGTCTCTCTTCTCCGTCAAACTCTCCCGTTGACTTGTTTGCGTCACTCTGAAAAGGCCTCCTCGTTCATTGCTCTGATTGGTTGTAGCGCTAACGAACCACTAGAGTGGCGCGCTTTTTAAACTTGGTCTTAAACAGGATCCAGAGTGGAACAGTAGAAGCCTGGTTTTAATGAACCCTGTCTCGTTCCTCACCAGCAAACCCGCTCCACCTGCTGGCCACCCACGCTTCGGCCTCGGCTTCTCTCCCCACCAAGAGGCAGAACGGAGAACTGCAGGAGCAGCCCGACTCCAAGAGGATGAAGGTGGAGGAGGAGGAGGACGGCGAAGCGGCAGCTGCCAACAAGAACAACGGCACCATGGACACAGCTGGAGAGAACGGCGACAAGTAGCCTCGTCCTGGCCTCCGCCTCCTCAGACACCCCCCCACCCCGCCACACCAACCAGTGTCATCATCTTCTCCAAGGTGCCAAAAAGAAACGGACTACAGAATGTGCAACCCCCCCCTCCACCTATTTAAGACCACAAAATACGATGCAAAAACTAAAGACCAAATAAAAAAAAAAACAAAAAAAACAGAAAAACAACAGAATGGAAACGTTGCTGATGACTGTGAACCCACTACGTCTGAGACCCAGAGAGCAAGAAGGAAGCAGCACGGGAAGGAGAAAAGAAACGACGAAAAACAAACAAAAAAAGACGTACAAATCCAGGATTTCAAACAAACAAAACAAAACAAAAAGAGCACTATCTTATCCACGCGAGGAGTCTCAGAGAGAGCTCTCGTCTCTGGTAGCATTACAAAGCGCCACGTTGTGTGTCGGATGGAAAAAGAGCGTCAGTGTGTTCCTCAAAGGGAAGTGTGCGTGGACATTCCCATGTTCGGCAGCTAGCCTCATGTTGACCTACCTAACCCAGTCGTGAGTAGAAATGCAGTATTCTGTCGAGTGTTTCAAGACGCAGACGCTATCTAGTAATAATTAAGAAAACTAAATACTGTAAGTGGGGTCTTTGAGAACATTTAAAACATCTCAACATGGTATTTTGGGAATCTTTTTGTTGTTGTTGTTTTTGTATGTGGACTCTATTTTATTTTATTATTATTTTTTTGGTGAAATGAATGTAGTCTTTCTTTCCTTTTAAAGAAAACACTATTTGAGTGGATGCTCTTTTTTCTGCTCAAGGATGCAAAATAAATTTCTTTATCACTGTACATCATTTTTTTCATATTTTACAGATATCCTACGAAATAAAAAGTATATATTCCCGTGTGTGTTTGACCGTACGCGTCATCCAGCTTGCATGTTAAGGATGTAGAAACAAAGCAGATTATCTGATTACGGAAGTGAAGAAAAAGTTAGACTGAATCTACACTCTACGATTTTGAACAGTGCTGCACTTAACCTCTTTATTTTTTATGATTGTTTTACATTTTTATTTGTTTCCCACGTCATCATCAGCTGTGTTTGTTAACTGTGTGTTGAACTTGGCAGTTTGCTTCTTTGATTCTGTTATGGCGATTTAAAAAGTCTATTCAGATTGTATTCTATGTTACGAGGAAAAACAAGTGATAGATGTTTGTTCTGCTTAAGTGAAATAATGCTTTTTTTATATAAATTTATTTAAAACAGAACTTCTCAGTTTGTATTTATTTGAGTAAACGGCAAACACAAGTTTGTCTTTTTCTTTGCTGGAATGAAGCTTCAACGTGTTAGGTTTTATTTTAAAGCTACTGTATGTAGTAATATCTTTGACCACATGAGGGCAGCGTATCACCAGAGACGTGGCAGTAGTTGCAGTTCATTGACTGACCACTGGGGGCGTGACGTGACGTGAAGAAGTCCAACAGAAGAGCAGAAATGAGAATGGTTTTGGTCTGCGTACATAGATTTAGGCACCATGACAACTGCACCTCGTTATAAGGTGTCAAAACTCTTATTTCATCACCATGGTTACTGTTAACGAGTCTGTTACAGCTATGTATGACAGCTTTGTCAGATTTCTCACTAGTCACAAACTCAAAAACACAAATGTTACAAAATTGTCTTTAATGTATTTTCCAAAAAAGAAGTGTAATTTTGACAATTTGGTCCGCAGGTCTCAAGATTAACACATTTAATGGCTCAAATGACGGAATAATCTGTTGCTGAAAAATCCTCCAGTGATTACGATCAAATACCAAATGCAGGTTTAGCGACGCTACCGCTCAACTTCCACAATAAGAGTCTGGAGAGCCTAAATGGAAAAGCAGATGTTAAATTTTATTCACAAGTTTTTAATGCAGGCTTTACAATCATTCTGAGTGTGTCAGAAAGCAGTTGGCTTAGTTTTGGGTTTGTGCAGCATCCCTCCTGTGATCAGCAGCCACCACGTACCACGTACGCTCCGTGTGACGCCTGCAGAAGTTACAATCTGATGCAGAAAGCAACACAAACGAGATGTTCTTTTGTGTTTTTTTGCAGTGAATCAACCCGTAAGCTTAGTTGACAAATGAATCTTTGCATGTACTGGTTCCACTGTGGTGGATCCACACGCCAACATCTCCCATTGGTGGCTGCAGGGTTCAGAAAAGCACTTTAAAGAGTCCCTGATGCATTTGCTGAGCTGGCAGGGTTACATCTGACAGAGATGCAGCAACAGACAGAAAATTACACTTAACAGAAAGAACTGTGCGGGCGGGAAAAGTGCCGTTAACAGCTGTGAGCGGAGTCTTCCTCACGTCCAGTCATCTACGACATCATCTACAGTCATCAGCGTCATACGTGAAGAGCAGACGAGATTTTTACAGCTGATCAGCGTTGTGAACCAATCAAGTTATCTGATCTCAAATACATTCGTGAGATTGCAATGGAAACAGCTCTTAAACCACACTGTTCGATACCACTCCTGACCACATGGGGGCGTAAAGATGTCCTGCGTTGACAATCCCGTCGTGATGAAAGGAGCCCGTCCGGCCCGTCCTGTAACACCACTTTGTCCCACGAGTGGTGTCTAAGCTTTCCTGTGATATGTCGCCCCCATGTGGTCAGAAGTGGTACTGTAGATTTAAAGAGAGATTTCTGGATTTTGGGAACTGTCCTCTGCCGATGTTTGAGGTGACGAAATCTGTGTAAGTGCACCTTTAACATCCGTCAGGACTGTTGGCAGCAGAGAGAAGTGTTTTGTTTTTTTGCGTCTACGCGTCCTCAGAAGTGCGTGAATGCGTTTCCTGGAGGGTTTTAGAAGTGCTCGGGGGCAGATTTCTCCCCATCCCACCTCAAATTTCTCAAAACCTTTCTTAAAGATTCCGTTCAGGTACAAAAACCTACAACACTTGACTTTTACAAACTTTTAACACAACTTAAACAATGTGCTCCATGAAATGTGAAAAATTAAACAAACGTGTGAATTCTTTTTCTTTTTTTGCTTCTCGTCTGTACACGTCTGTGAGCTTACGACTTCAGTCTGGCGAGTCGAGTATATACACAAAGAAAATCTATTAATACTGAGGAGGTGCCTCATAAAGCGGGACCAGAGTCCGCCTTAATGCTCCTGAAGTTGCGGTGAGGTGGAGGAACTCAGGTCCTGCTCTGCAAGCACCTGTTCTGGTATTTACACAAACACAAGGATGTATATTTATATATTTATATATATATATATGTATATGACAGCAATTATATGTGCATGTACAGATTCTCTGCAGTCTGAGAGGCACTCCCTATCATTAGGTTAGGTGGTGTTAGTCGACAAAAATCTATTTTCAATTAGTCTAACCGTCAGAATCATCTGTGAGATTAAAAATAGCCGCTCTGTAAACTCCTCGGAAGACATCTTAAAAAGCTGTGAGTTGCACTTTCACAAAAATAACTTTCCCTCTTTTTCTCGTGTTTTTTGTTGTTTGGGAGTCAAGTCCTGGAGATGAAAATCAACCTGCATCACAGTCACACTTCTGTGCAGTTTTCACCCCGACCCCCCCTCCCTGAAGTCTGTGCTTCTCGTTCGTCGTCCTCCCTTGATCCTTGAGTCGCTTCAGTTCGGTGGAGTGCAGCGTGGGGTCCTCTCCTCCCGCCTTCCAAATAAAACAAGAGTCAAGGGAAACCAAAACGGGGCGCCTGCCAAGAGCCCGATGGGGGGGAGGGGAGGGGTCATATTTTATCGTCGGTCATCTCCAGGAACTGGGCGTACACGTCTCTGGAGCACTCCCCCTTCTGGTTGAACAGGAACTTGTAGTAGCTGCCGTCGGCACAAATGGCTGCGAAGAAAAGAAAAAGAAAATTTAAAAAAAGGAGAAGCTGGTGAGCGATGGAGGGAGGAAACAACTGTACAGAGGAGGAGGAAATGTGCACGTGCGTGTGCTGAGACAAAGCAGCGAGGGAAAATTAGGGAAGCAGTTTGTCTGAAAACTGATAAATTTCACAATATCATCTTTTTTTTATTACTTTCATTGAGATTTTTTTTGTCACAAACTCAAATTTCTGAATTTAAGACTTCTCAAGTACTTCGAGTATTTCGGTCCAACTCCATCACAAATTTAGAAAAAAATGTACTTCTTTATTCAAAAACCTAATTTTGTCATAAATGGTGAAATGCAATATAACATTTTTTTTTTGTCACATAATCTTAAATTTCACTTTATTATAAAATTCAGACTTTTGTACTGAAATGGAAATTTTTTCTTGTAAAATCACAAATCAAAAAAACTTGACTTTCTTAGTAAAAAAAAAAAAAAATTCTTTTTGCACAATCTCACATATCACAAAATTGTGACTTTTTAACATAAATTACTTTGTTTTGTTTTAACGTTTCAACATGTCATGTTGTAAAATTGAAATTTTTGTAAAATTTCAACTTTGTCCTAAAATCAAAGATGTGTCTTATTTAAAAAAAATATATATTTTTTCATTTTAAAAAAATGTGTATCTTAAAGTTTCTTAAAAATGTGTAAAAATTTATACTAAAATCACAACTTTTTTTTTCTTGTAAAGAAAATTTTTAAAAAATGTTAAAGCTAATTTGTTGGAAATTCCTTATTGTACAATAAAAAAAATTACGACTCTTGTGAATCAACATTTTGTATAAAACAGTTGTAAAATTGCAAATTTGTATAATTTCAACTTTTAGTCCTAAAAAGTTAGGTAAATTTGACACAAATGATGTTTTTTGACAGAAAATTTGCAACTTTTTGTCGTAACATCCTTTCCAGGTGTTTGCTGAATCGTGACTTTTGCGTGCAGCAGGTAAAACCTCCAAACTCAGCGAACCAATCAGACGCGTGTTCGAGAACATCACACTCCCACGTCCACCCACCGATAACAGCGTTGGGCTCAGTTCCGAAGGCACACACGCAGGGAGAGCCAGACGGGACCTGGAACTTGGAGAAGCTCCACTTGGAGCTGAAGTATTTGGGAAGAAAGCTGGCCGACGCTAAGCTGCGGAGACAGACGACAGACGCAGCTTTAGATCCGCCGCAGAGATTAACGTCCGCTGGACGCAGAAAACACACCTGGACTGCTTGTTCCTTTTGGGGTCTTCTGCCGCGAAGATGTGCACGGTGCCGTGGTCGCTGGACACGCAGATGAGCGATGCGTCCTGATTGAAGTTGATGCTGAAGGAGAGAGAGGAAGCGGAGAAGCAGAGGTGGGATTTAATGGTTTTAATGGATTTAATGGTTGTGAGCTCAGATCAACCCAAGACCACAAAGTAAGGATCTGATCTGTAGATGCAGGGTTAAATGGTACAACAACAGCTCTGTTTCCACATAGAGCTGGAGAGTTTTTGTTTTATTTTTGTTGGAATAGACAAATATGCTGTAAAATATCAGTAATTATCAGCCCCAAATTAAAAGCACTGCATCAATTCAGAGTATAATGCGCATTCCAGAGACAGAAATCTAATTAAAAGTATTTTTTTTCCAATCAACATAATTAAATATTCATGCCATTTTGAATATTATGTTGTGATGGATTAGCTGAACCACTTTGACACCGCATGTTCTGCAGGTTTTTCACAATAAAAGCCCCGCAAAGAACTGGAAATGTTCTAGCCAGTTTAATTAAGAGGAGATTTTAAACTGATGTGCAGAGCAGGAAATCTTGAAGAGTTTTGGAAAAGTTTATTCAGTTAAGATTAATGCCTCATTTTTCATGTTTGATGTGTGCGCACTCTGCCCCCTGGTGTTCAATGTGGGCAAACATATATTTCTCAAATGGATGAAAACTGCACTGAAGCAGTTAAAAAAACTGAATTTTAGCAGTTTTTGTAACCAGTTTAAAGGAAAGTTTTAATAGAATAAGTATGGCAGAATAACAGACTTTGAAAAAGGAAAAAGGAGAGTGTTTTTAACACCTGCTGAGCAGTCAGATGTCTGATATTCGTGACAGGGTGGGTTCACTGCGGCTGCAATCAAATCTTCACTTGAACGTGTTTATTATATCAATAAAGAGAACAGTTAGAACTAAACGTCCTGAGTCTTTGAAAAAGCCTTCAGAGACGTGAAGCAGGTCTTCTTTCTCACCAGTAGATGTTAGCCGTCTGTGAGCCTCGTCTCAGCTCCTGGATGAGTTGACCCGCAGACGTGTCGAAAATTCTGATGAGCGTCCCCTGTGGACACGAAATGCACATCAGCTGCATTTCAGAACAAAAGTCCCGGTGACAGAGGCGTGACGGCAAAAATACAAACAAAAATATACAATAAAAGCTTTTCCGCACTTTCTCGGATGCGGTGGCTATTCTCGTTCCCTGCAGGTTGAGCGCGATGCAGCACAGCGCCCCCTCGTGGGCGGGGATGTCGACCGGCGGCTTCTCCGTGTTGGCGAGGTCCACTATCTGCACGTGGCCTGAGTGAGTCCCGGGGAACGCCAGCAGAGAGTTGTTGCTGTTGGGACACAGCACACACAGACCTGACAGGAGGGAGAGGAAGGTTTAGTCGAGTCTCTTCAGGAACATCACCGTCACCGTGACTGAAACACTCCCAACGCTAACGCGTAACCGCTAACCGCTAACTATTTAACCTTATTTGACTAACTGATGCGGTGAGTAGCTTCTCATTCACACATCCTGATGTTCATCTGTTTCAGGTCACATTATGGGCATCAAGCAAAGAAAACATCTAAGGAGGCTGCTGAAACCACTAAAACTGGGTTCAGAACTGTCCAACATATCACTGCGAACTGGAAGGATGGTGGGAACCATCATCCTCCAGGAAGAAATGTGGTCGGGGAAGAAAATCTTGATTGATTGTGATTGGTGATCACTTAAACGTTTGGTGAAATCAAATCATAAAAAAAAAAAAAAAAAAAACTTTAGATCTCAGTTATGTTTAAATGTTAAAGGTAGAACAATTGTGACTAAACGGATGTGTAAGAAAACCACTTATCTTTTAATGTAAAAGTACATTATAAATAATATGTATTTTTATTATTATCATCATCATTGTCAGTGAAGCTTTAGTTTGCTAGCATTAAGGTATAAAGACTGGATTCTGGAGCAAATGGAAGAAACTCATGTGGTCTGATGAGTCCAGATTTACTCTGGTCCAGAGTGATGCAGCATCAGAGGATGGAGTGATGCTCCCATCATGCCCAGTGTCTACCATACAAGCCTGAGGGCAGTCTATGATCTGGGTTCTGCAGTTGGTCTGGTCTAGGTTCAGGTCCAGGTTCAGGTCTAGGTTCAGGTCTAGGTTCAGGTCTAGGTTCAGCAACGTTACGAGGTCAGCTGACTACCTGAATACACTGAATGACCAAGTTATTCCATCTATGGATGTTTTCTCTCCTGATGACATATTCCAAGATGACAATGAAGGACTGATCAGTCCTGAGTCCAGACCTGAACCTCACTGAGAATCTTCGGGATGTTCTGGAGAAGACTTTGTTCTCATCATCAAGACAGGATTTTGGACAAAAATTAATGCAATTCTGGACAGAAGTAAATGTTATTACATTTCTGAAATGATGCTGTGGTGCATTCTGTGTGACTTGTTTTTCCTTTTTGGACGAGCAGGGCATCTGTCTGCAGAGACCTCCTTCACCGTTAAAGAGGAGGACGCTGCCGCCGTCTTCAAGAGTCAAATCAAACAAGACTTCTGGCTTAGATGAGACAGCAGATGTCTCCTGGACACCATCAGTGTCAAAACTGGGGACATATTTGCGACATGATTTCTGGGTGTTTGTCATAACTTTCTTACTATGTAATTGATGCCTCTTTTTAACACTATTATAAAACAGCTGATGCATAGAAGCATGTCAGGACTTGATTTTACTGCTGCTTTTAATGCCATGAAAACACCACTTCTGAAAAGGGGCTATAACATTAGTAAGTATCTAACTTTCTGGATAATAGAGTTTATTTCCTGGGGGAAGCATGTCAGACGTGTTCAGTATCTGCTCTTCAGATTCTCTGCTCCTTCCCTCCTGCTTTTCTAGAGTTTTAACAAAAGATTCAGATCGGTTATGATCATCTTTATTAATCAAGTCGACCACATGACCTTAGCTGCACACTAAGCTGCTCCACCAGTCATCCTGCAGTAAATGTGGTAAAAACAGAAGAACATGTCCTCCATAAAACATGAGTGCAAACCATACTGACGGAAGCTTTAAATACCTCGTCACAGCTTTGGATTTCCAAATGAGAGTACATTTAAATAATAGTAATGTTAGCAAAATGAAAATAAATAAAATTAGAACAACTAGCTCTGGAGCATCTGTGTCAAATAGAAAATATTACAGAAGTATTTTCACTTTCCATCTTTCAGCTTGTTCAGACCACCTGAACTGTTGATATAAATCTAAGCTCTCAAAAGTCCTTTCAGTCATCTTTTTAACACATCTTCTTTTGACAGTTCAAGCCTCTGAACTCTGGATGGCGCTACAGAGCACTTCTGGCATGCAGAAACATTTTTAAGACGTCATTGATCCAAAGTTCAATCAACTGTCGTGGACTCCTCTCCCCTAATTTTATTTATCGTATAATGTAACCGTTTTCACTTTACATGAAGAGGTCTGAGACAGGAGACGAGGACTGACCTTTAGGGTTGTAGCAGGTCTCAAACACATGCAGCTGATGGGGGTTGTGGGTAAAGGTGAACACTTTGATCATTGAGTCCAGGACCACCACGATCCTGAGAGCAAAGACCAATCCGCACATGAGCTAAACTTTACCTAACATTTATAAAACAGTGATGAAACCTCTGGCTGCACGTCCTGCAATAAAAAAAGATCTATGGTTGTGTTTCAGAAGCAGCCCTCACAGTAGCTCGTTGCACAACAACGATTTTGCAACACATGAAGAACATTTGTCTGAGTTCAGAGCCGCTAACGTGGACGTGTTACCTGTCACGCCGGAGCTTCACTGCTTTGACTTCTGTTGAGAACTCGATCTCGATGACGGTCTTCTTCTTCAGGTCGTCCCAGATCATCACTGGAGCGTAGCAACAGTTAAGACGTCCGTGAAGAAACACGTGACAGTAAACATAACAAAAACACAAAAAACAAACAGTTAACAATGAACTGGTCTCTATATGTCTAAAGGTGCTGACTGAAATGTCTCTACACTCAGACATGAACTAAGGGAAAAGAGGTGAAATAGGACTGAGCAGACATAAAAAGGTCTGCACAAACACTTTCACATTACAGCTTTCATTTCAGCGCTACATACATTTTAATTCCCACCTCCTCCGCTGCTGCTTCAGGAATCTGATATATCAAGTCCAAATCACTCACAGAGGGCTACTGAAACAGCTTTGATGGAATTCAAACCATAAAAACTAATTAAGCAGAGCTCTACGCTGCAATTTATATGTCACACATGCTGAAAGGAAACTGGTGAGCGCAACAAGTGATATTAAAAACAACAAGAGTGGAGGTCGTAGTGTTCCACATGCTGCGGAGCGCTAGAATATGCGCTTGAGTCCGTCTCTGGATTCCCCTCATGTCTGGAGTTCACAAACTCAACGCCAATTCTCTGCTACATGTATGTTTTCCTCCACATTTCCACTGAAATGAATCATCGGCGAGTTAATAGCACAGTTGGCGACAGATAATTGAGTTGTTTTTTTCAGTTACACACTAAAAAGAAAAAAAAAACACACCAGCAAGGAGCAAAATAACTACTCTTCCTTTTAAAGTAAACAGTTTTACTTATGTCCTTCATCATCTCCATAACCACACATGATGGAATACAAAATGATGAAAAAAATATTTCCCATGGTTAGTTTTAGTTTCAAGCTCTTCTTCAAATGATAACAAATTCAAAGAGGAATAAATAAATGAATAAACAAATGCATTCCAAATTCAAGCATCTCTTTACTTCTAACCAGTCCAACTTCCACGCTGAAGCTCATCCAGGAAGATCTGTTTTGTTGCAGTTCCTCCACTGACCATTAGGTGCCGCTTCCAAAACAGAGCAGATTCCCACTGATGTCTATGTTAAAAGTGACAACTTTGCAGCTGAACACATCACAGCCTGGTACAAAAATCGGTTTTGGTCTCTACAGTTAGATGTTACATCCATGACAACTGTATGGGAGGCTGAATGTTTTTGTACCACCTCAGATATATTTATATGAAGCAATAAAGCTGACCAACCAGATGCCTCACAACACACCTCACATGCATGATTGACAGCTAGCAATTGCTTTGACGGCTTTGTCCTGCCATTTTTGCTACACGACGCCGTGCAGTTCAAAGAAAATGGGCTTTAAAGGCTCCCTTTACAAATCTGTGGATGGTTTGTCCAATGTCATTTTATTTATATTCCAACATTCAGTGGAAGTGCATAGACAACTCCCAGTTCAAACTGGTTCTTGCCCCTGCTGCTTTGAAAAGAAAAGAAAATAAACAGGAAACACTGAGTTTTGTTCCAGTAATGCCATCATTTTGAATTTGCCTTTCAATATTAGACCTGCTGACTCACTTCAGCGTTTTGAAGTTGAAAATGTTGGGGTTTTTTTGTTGGCTTTTAGGTCCAGTTGAGTAAATTGTCTATGTTTTAATCATACACTGTTTTACTTATTTTTATTCTTTATTTATATCATTATTTTAGTCTTTTACCACATCAGGTTTATTGTTCGAAGCTTCATATTTATCGCTGACATTGATTGTTTTATCTGTGCAATTCAGCCGCACTTTGGTCAAATCCTTGTTTCAAAATGTGCTTTAGAAATATATTTTGACTTGACGTTTGATGATCTTGCAGACAGGAGTGAGTCCTGACCGGTCATATCCAGGGAAGGTTGCATTTGAGCTTCCATGTTACCAGATTTGTGTGTGTGGGAACATTATGCCATTTATAGTGTTTTTTTTTTTTTGTTGTTTTTTTTAAAAGCATCAGGAGAGCAGTTCTGAGGAAAAAAGAAAAACACAGCTAAAACATTTACTGGTCAAATATGCCTTTACTTTCAGAGTCAGTGTGTAGGCAGAGATATTTGTTTTCTTATCAGTTCAGTATTTGCATGTGACTAGTTTCTACTTACACTAATTTCATGTCTTCAGCTTCCTAATAATATGAACGCTGAATAACAGCGTTTACGGTCATTACAGAGACTTTCACAGCATCTCTGCGCTGCAGCAGCGGCTCAACAGAAATGTAAATGTAAAATATGTGCAAATGAGGTAGAGATAACCTGAACCACAAGTGTGGTCCCAGTATAGATGCAAAAGCACCACAAGAACCAGTGACAGAAGCAGGGCGTTACAGGTGTTTCTAATAAAATCAACAGGAATCTCCAACAGCCCATCTGACATTGTTGAAAATAATACAAAACTCATCTTAAATCGTGACAAGAACTCAAGAATCAAAAACTTTCTGTTTTGTTTTTTTTACTTCTTTAAGGGGAGAATCAAGCTTTCCTGGTCAAACAAATTTCAGCTCTTTATTCTTTACGTCCACAAACAAAACATACCTTTATTAGTTGGATACTTGGGTTTCTTCCCTCCTCCCACCAGCGCTAGATAGTTACACCTGAACAGCATCTCCACGTGGCCGACCCCGCCCTCCAGGAACTCTGAAAGACAAAAACGGGGACTTGTGAGTTCAGAAGGAATCATATCAGTTCTGTTAATCATCTGTCATGGTTCAGCGCTACTTGAGGTCTTGACTTCCACCCACTGATGACACACAAAAAGAAAAAAACCAAACAACTGTGTGATGTAATGGCTCTAAAAAAGAAAAAAACTGATGATACTTTAGAAACTGCTGACAGTGAGCACTTTAATCTGACAAGTTTGGAGAAGTAACTGGAGCAGGTTGTGTCCTGAGTCATATGATCAGCTCTCTTCACAGGAGACTTCCTCTTATATGTCTTAAATGTCCCACTGAGGCAGAAATATGGATTACTTCTTCTAAACAGAACAAGTTCTTGCTATTATTATCATTATTGTATTTTTTTCCTGCAAACAAACACTTTCAGCAAGTTGGCATATATTCATGTGTATGTAGTGAGGCGGGAGTGCTGCATGTCCCATGGCCAGGATGGATGAATGACGCACAGGCAGAAATAAGTGAAGGAGGAGAGCATTATTAAAAAATATTTTTTAAAAAAGACAAAAAAACACAGGAAAGTTCAACTGGAGGTGATATACTTGGGTGTGTGAAAGTGTAGCATAAACTGAAGCATGACTGAACTGATGAGGCCTAGAAGTAGAAACATGACAGCGCTTTTTGATTCTCCAATTATGATACTTTACAACTGTGTATTGTAGACAGCAAGATTAAAATAAATAAATAAAATGAGAACAAAGGGTGGTATCAGGTCCTGTAACACAGAGAGCCCAGCTTGCGAGTCAGTCTGCTAATGCACTGCTAATGCCTGTATTTCCAACTCTGGCTTAATAAATGCATATTTGCTCATCCAAAGCTGCTCTCTGAGGGTTTTTGATCTGATCTCAGCATGTTGCTTCCATGTTTGACCAGAGATTTTAAAAACTTCCAAGGTGGACCACCACAAGGGGCAGTGCCCTTCACAAGCTCTGGGTTTCTTAAGCGCCTAGAGATGACTTGTTGTAAATAGGCGCTATATAAATAAACTGAATTGAATTGCCTAAGAAGAAGGTTGAACTAACTGAACAGTGAGAAAAAAAATGCCTAAAATGGAAAATCAGGGTTATTATTCATACCAAAAAATTGTCATGTAAAGCCCCTTTTTTAAAAAAAAAAAAAAAGAAAGAAATCCAAGCAACAGTCGCTTTTACAACAGGAAACTTACCAAAGCAAACAAATGGACCTTAGCTTTAATTTCAGTATGAACTTACTTCAGCATCATTTCAATAAGTTCATAAAATGTCAAAACGTGTATTGTCACACCTGGCATTAAAATGTGTGCTAAAATTGGTCTTGAGTGATCAGATCTGACCATCTTACTCAACGGAGGTCATTTTCACTTGGAAACACCAAATATGTTGTTAGGTACTTGAAACAGTTTGGCTTATCTCAGAGAAGAAAGAAAATGAATAAGCTTGAAATACAAGATGAATATCTGCCAAACATTCCCCTAAACGTTATTCAACAATGGAAATGTGCAATAAAAATCAGGGCATATGCATTACAAGGGAAGAGCTGCCAAACGAAAAAATCAAATGAGTCTCATAAGCCAGTGGCTTTAGTTTATTAGACAGTCTCAGAAGTCTTCCCATGATGCTTTTGTGTTCAGACACAAGTGCCCCAGACCACCTTCAAATGTATCCTCCTCACATTGCATTGCTTATCTGACTTGTTAGGATGTACTTTAAAGCAACATCTGGATGGAGTCAACGTTGCTGAACCTAGACTTGACCAACTGGAATAAGCCCAGATCATAATACTACCCCTGCAGGCTGGTCATGATGGGAGCATCACTGCATCCTCTTCTTTTTTTTTGTTTTATCTGATGCTTTCATCACTCTAGAGGAGGGTAAACCTGGACGCATGACACGATATGACCCCGTTCCATTGGTCCAGGGTCTTTATGTTCTACAGCAATTGAAGCCTTTTTACAAATCGTTGCTTGGATCTATTGATGTTCATCCATATTTAAGACTTGTTTTACCACTGTCCTTTCAGGTTTCAATAAAGTCTTGCTAAGTTCTGAACCCAGTTTAATTTGATGCAGACCAGTAATTCAACCTGAATCAAAGTAAGAACTTGAGCTCATCTGAGACACATTAATCACTGCAGTACTGTTCCAAACCTCTTTTCTTTTTTGGGTGAGTTGTGCATATATAAACCTGACAAAGTCAACCAGAAAACCCATTTTAGCTTTCAAAAAAGGGCAAGAAACCGAGACCTGAATCCCAACTGTGAGCTTATTCTCACAAAACATCTGATCAAAGACATAAAGTCTTCTCCATTAGCTCTGAGAGTTGGTGTCTTGTTACCTTGCTTTTCTTTCTCCTTCAGAGGATCTGTGTTGTACACTCTGAATCCATTCTCCATCCCACATGCGAAGCACCCTGGACAGAAACACACACAGATCAGATAATCAGTCATCAGACACCCAAGGCTGGACAATAATGCCATCAGTGCAATAGAAAATGTTTCAATACAGATGCTTATGAATTTCAATTAAAAACAAATATCAATGCATTCCTTTATTCTCAACAGTTTTACATCTAAAACATTATATAGTTTTATTTATATGTTTTTTTTGTTGTTTGATTTTATAGATTGTGGGTAGTCATTAGGGCTGGGCGATATAACTTCAAATCAGTGACAAGATGTCTAGATTATGATTAATGAGCAATTATTTTATTTTAATTTAATTTTTCGCTGCAAGCGGCTATTAAAACTGGGGTATTTTTCTAAAGAAATTGCATAAGTTAAAGGAAGTACACAGTTAAAGTATATGATCACTTAATTAATATTCAAACAAGAGAAATTATGGATATACTTGAAATGAATAAGATGACATTGATTATTGCTTCTGAATGTCAGTTTTGATTAGTTTTCCTTCCTTTCTGGACATTAATGGCAGTTTCTCTGTGGCATTTATCTCATTCACATTGATGTTGGGATTATTTGGTATCGACCAAAAGTAAGAAATATAGTGTGACATGAACTTTGGCCAATAGGGGTGGGCAGTACTGAAGGTTTTAGGTGTTGATCCAAAACCAAGTAAATACAGGGCCAGTATTTTCGATAATGATACTATCTAGCAAGGATCAGTTGTCTTATGTTCTTAAAACTCTCCTGTTCAACCACAGAGAGGTTGTAGGTCCTTCACAATCATTTCAGTGATGTTACTTGTTATTATATGGCTCTTTGTGCATCATGTGGGTGATATAACTAAATAATAAAGATAATTAAATGTATAACCTATCTGCATGCAGCCTAAATAGGAATGCTATTGTTCCTATTATATTCAGTCAGGTTTGGGGTATATATTTCATACAACTCTATTTTTGAGTTTGGTATAGAAGAGAAATTCATCACAGTAAACAATCTAATTACAGATACTAATATCAGTATCGATACTATATATATATTTGGATCCATCCGCCCACACCTATCGGTCATATGGTCCAGCCCTACAGACAACTAGCTTCCAACATGAGAACAGTTGCGACAAAACTTTTAAAAAGGTGGACAGTAAAGTAGTCAAACATCAACCGTAAAACTCACAGAACAAATTATTAACCTTTGCCAGCATTAAACCGTCACATTACATGTTGATGTTACATGTTGACGGTGAGCTTTAGAGGTCAGAGCACGTGTCAAACTCAAGACTCAACCCGCCACTTCATTTTATGTGGAGCACCAGAGCTAAAAGACGGCCATAAACCTCTGATTAAACATTTCTGAGGAAATTTCAACGTGACCTCACATTTGATTCAGTTCTGACATCCAAAAGCAGAATAACTGAGCTGGAGAGCAGCTGTTTTATGTCAAAAATACAGGATTTAGCAAATGTTTGCTGAAGATTCTTCAATAAAAGTTGCACATTTTCAGAAAAAAAAATATCATGATTTGTTTGTAAAATTACTTTAATTAATTAATTAAAAGAGTCTTATAATTGTCATTTTAGGACAAAAAGTTGAAAGCATACAAAATTTGCAATTTAATGGCTCATCATTTTATGTCAAAATGTTGCAATTTGATTGATGTAATTTGGATGCTGAAAAAGATCTTTAAAAATTTGCATTTTTATAACAAAAT
This sequence comes from Arrhamphus sclerolepis, assembly GCA_037176975.1. Taxonomy (NCBI): domain Eukaryota; kingdom Metazoa; phylum Chordata; class Actinopteri; order Beloniformes; family Hemiramphidae; genus Arrhamphus; species Arrhamphus sclerolepis. Next base: position 11,338,930 of record JBAMYA010000011.1, on the reverse strand, counting down.
TAGCCTTTTACAAAAATACATGTTTTTACTTATACTTTTACAAGAAAGAAATATGACATTAGTACTTAAGCCTGATAAATTTTAGATTTTATTTAAAATATAAATTGTTGAAATTATACAAAATTTACAATTTCACAATTGTTGTAATATTATGTCAAAATGTTGCTTAAAAAAATTGTCATTTAAACAAATAAATAAATAAATTATGTTGGTAAATAAATATTTAAAATTTTGAAATTTAACAATTTTTGCCTTATTTTTTATCTTTTTTTACAAAAAGTACATTTTTGTGAAAGTGATTTTAGAGCCTAAATTTTATGTCCCATATTGGTGATATTTGAGATTTTATGACAAAAAGTCACTTTAAAAAAAAAAAAAAGAAAAAGAAAGAAAGAAAGAAAAATAAAATTTTACATTTTTACAACAAAATGTGCCATTTTACAAAAAGCTGGGTTTTTTTGGTATTTGATTTGGTATTCGAGAAAGAATTGTTATTTTAGTACAAAAGACGTTTTGTTTGTTAAACTTGAGATTTTATGACAGAAAAAAATAATCACTTAACTTTTTTAGCGACTGACTCCAGAATTAGTGGAAAATCTGATGAAATAGCTGGTTGAGAAAGCAAAAAATAACTGGTCGTTTAGTGGTAATCCTGGTGATGTGGTCCATGATGAAATGAGAGTTTGGTTTAGGGAGTTAAGAATATTATTTATTCAAGGTTGTGTTAAACTTGTATTTTTAATTTGGCTACGTGCTCATATCAGTTTTTATTTAAAGCTTAAAACTATGACTGGACCAGTACTCAATAATAATGACGGTTGACTATCAGACACATTTCTGATGTTTTGAAATGTCAGACATTATAATGAAAATACAGAGAAGTTTGTTTGTTTGATAGTTAAAAAAAGGAAAAAGAATCACATTTCTTGGACATATATATGTAGATAAAAGGTGTATATTTGGGTTTAAAGGATTTATGGCTTAAAGGTCTTCTTTCGTCTCTTTATGCTTTTATCTTGTCACCAAAACTGAAAAATATATGGTTAATTAAACCCTAAAATAAATTAAAACGTTACCTTTGATCCAGAAAAGTGTTTACCCTGTCAATGTTTAAAACAAACAGTCAGCTCTGTTAGCTCTGAGCTAGCACGGCTAACATTAGCCCTGAGGTTTAGTTCACAAACAGGACCAACTACCACCATACTCCTAGTTTTTAAAAAACCGCTTGTTTTGATTACTTCACATGTGCTGCTTATTTTTTTTAATATTTGTAACTTGCTGATCCATTTGCTCTTTTAACGGGAAGAGCCTTCTGCGGTTAGCCGATGTTGCTAAAAACGAAGCTAACCTCCACTGAAACGGATTTGTTATTGTTTTTATCTTAACCTTCCAGGAGGATTATTAGTTAATAGTTGAAAGCTTTGGGAGTGTAAATGTGCTTTTGGTGGGTGGTGAATATTTCAAGATAGAAGTCAGTGAAACGCTGAAAGCTCAGGGATGTAGGACGTTGTCCAGCTACATTAGAGGAGGAACTAGGACCGGAGGACTGACCGTGATCCTGGTTGAATCCAGCGTAGAGAAGGCCGTTCCCGTGAGGGTTGGACGGCAGTAAATTCATCCTTACAAGCACAAATGGCTGATGATGGTGTTGAGAAGTGAATCCCGATAGCTGTTGCCGATGATGCCTGGAGAGCTACCCGGCCACCAGCATTCCTCCCCGGTGTGCTTCTGCTGAGGGGTTGGCTCTCTCGTCTGGATGGTGGGAAGGTTTTCCAGTGAGGATCAGATGGAGTCTTCCTCGAGCGCTTTTGACATTTCCTTTTAACCTGAACGCATCTCAACTACACAAGTGCGTTTTTTTTTTCATTACATATATTAAACCTCAATCTGTCATTTGACCGCAACTGTTCCTCGTCACGCTGAATAAGCTTCATCAACTATGAGTGTGACATTAATCTAAGAGAGCGGCTCAAACGTAAAATATGTCGCTTAAACTAAGCGCGTAAGCTTTGTTTATGACCTGACAAGTCAAAATTATTAAAGTCAATTAAATCATACAAGTTTTCACTAAACAAACAAACAAAAATATGCATTTAGTAACGTTATTTTTTTAGGAACGTCTACGTAATGGGTGTGTTAGGCCCAGTGGCCCCGCCCTCTGCAGCGAATGAACTGCTATCCTTTCATATCCGAACGATTCCTAACAAAGTCCTAACAATTTAACAAGTGGGGCAAAAGAACCAGTCAAATTCTGTACCTCAGCGGATCGGTCCCTGATTGGTGAGGAGATGGTTGCTATGCCAACCTCGCCGGTGATTGGATGGCTACAGTAATTTCAATTTGGTCCTATTAATCTGAGTAACCTATTTTACCGCTAGTTTCGTTCAGGACGCCAAAAGTGAGTATAAAATACGCATACAAGTTTAACGTGTCTTTTAAAGAGTTATTTATGTGCGTCAAAAATGAATAGTCCAAATGTGGCTACCATCATCAAAATAAACTATGAATGTTATATTGTATTGTATTGTATTGTATTGTATTGTATTGTATTGTATTGTATTGTATTGTACTAGTCATTTGGATATATTT
>JBAMYA010000011.1:11324864-11336241 GCA_037176975.1 Arrhamphus sclerolepis | reverse complement strand
TCAATCTGAATAAAGAATAAAAGAAGTGAGTTGAAGCCACCAGGATGCAGGTGAAACAGTGAAAAAGAGCTCTCATTAATATTAATGACATCATGCTGCTGCTTCAATAAAGACATAGTGACTTCAGCTCTTCAACTCTGCAGCTCCAACAGTGGATCCATCCATACAAACTCATGGAACTGGGTTCAACTGGAACACAAAGTACCTCTGCCAAATCCTGAGCATTGCCACCAAGGACCTGGACACCCATTGCAGCGTGGCGCCCCACGCAGACCCCCCAAGAGTTTTCAATCCCCATCCCACCACCAAGGGGCACCGAATGTGGACCCGTGAAGGAACCCGAACTCCAACTACTGCAGAACCAGACCACAACATAGGCCTTTCTAACACAGGCGTTTCAATTTACTTATTTCTGTTTTAGGGGGGTCCTGCAACCCTAAATTGAATCTCAGCTCCCCTAAAATTTAAGAGATTTTTATTTTTTGCTGTATGTCCATGTTTCATAAGCTGACGAAATGTCAAAACCATATCCAGTATATGGTTTAAAAGTAGAATTTTAACAACAAAAGTACTGCAGCACCCCCATGTTTCGAAATTGGTTTGATCCACCCCGTCCTTCCCGCCTTCCTCGTCCCGCATCTGAGCGCTTCAAAGAGTGAGCAGTGCAACTCTGAGTATGTTGACTCTGAGGTAACATGACGGTAAAAAGCAATCATCAGTGGAGCTCAGATATAGCTAGATCCTCCCCTATCTAGATATAGATAGGGGAGGAGACAGATTAACTTTGTATTAAAGCAGGGTTTACATTGCAATCACGTGCAGAGATTCAGAACAGCTGCAGTAGTGAATGAAAGAGTTGATGTTCCAGTTACTCTGCAAACAGCTGGCAGAGGTGAGATCTTTCTGATATAATGGGAAAAAAAACAGCTTGACGGAGTAACATGTAGGCTGTTTTAGACAGATGACTCAAACCTAACATGTTTTGTTGGTTTTTCTGAGCTCTGCTTCATTCACTTTCTAATAATATAGTACAGTTTATTCCATCGTTATTGTGAAAACTGGCATTAGAGGGTCACTGAGTAGGTATGGAAATACTGTGGGTGATATCTGTAGCGTAATGCACGGAATTATTATTATATTATTTAGCTTTTTTTTGGGGGGGGGCAAGACTATTTATTGCTTAAATGACTGAGCTATTATACGGAAGCCCTAAACGGCCATACATGCATTCATTTTATTTCTCCCGTTTTCCCATGATAACGAGATAATGAGATAATTTTCCCGTGATAAGGCCATAACTCCGCCGTTTTCTCGTGATAACAAGTTATTTTTTCCTCCGTTTTCCGGTGATAACGAGATAATTTATTTGAGATCTAAAGAAAACTAAGAAGAAAAAAGTCTCTGCACACTTAGATCCATGCAAAAAAGTGTATTTTTCACCAAGCTTTCGGTATATCGACCTTCAACAGGGCATTGCAATCCCCCTGAGATCTCAAATTAATTATCTTGTTATCACAGGAAAACGGAGGAAAAGATAATTCGTTATCACGAGAAAACGGCAGAATTATGTGGTTATCACAGGAAAATTGTCTCGTTATCTCGGGAAAACGGAGGAAAAATATCTCATTATCACGGGAAAACGGGGGGAAATAAGGGCTTCCGTAATAATAATGGTAATTATCACTTTTCATCACATTTCTGATATTTTGCCATACTGTATATTATTATAATAACATTGCAAAGACATTTGTTTGTTTGCTTTATGGTAAAAATCACATTTTTTGGTAATGAATTGAGATAAACATTTGGGTTTAAATGATTTAGAGCTTCAGGATTGTTTTTAGTATTTTATGCTTGTCGCTGTTAGGATATGTGCTCTCATCTGACATGTTATTTTGTATAAATGTTAAGTTGAATTTGTTATAAGAAGAGGAAGAACATTAAAGTTGTTGTTTACGCCGTGCTTTTATTATGAAACAACTTCCCGTGCTCGACGGACAGTTCATTTCTTTTCTTTTCGTGTGCTCCGTGTGGAAAACAGAAAAGAGTTAGCAATAAAATGTACCATGTCGAATAATGTTGTTTCCAGTGTCAGTGAATACAATAAATGCTCCGTAGCAGATGAATACAGTACATTGTGATCCTTCCTCAATATGGCTAAGCGGAAAGTCTTCCTCAGAGCGCTATTGCCATTTCCCCTTTAACTGAACGCATCTCAACAACAGAAATGCAGAAGAAGTCTTTTTTATGTTTTATAATACATGTATTAACTTCAATCTATCATTTGATCAAAACTGTTTCTCGTCACGAGTGAACAACATGAGCGTGAAATTTTTAATCTCGTGTTTTACAGAGAGCTGCTCAACAGTTAAATATCTCACATAAATTATGAGTTTAAGCTTGGTTTATAACCTGACATCTCTAAATTACTCAAGTCACATTAAGTCACACAAGATTAAACTATTCTTGTTTTTTGTTTTTTAAATGACGATTTTGTTGATCATCAGTGGCTACGTAGCCGTATCAGCCCCAGTGGCCTAATGGATAAGGCACTGGCCTCCTAAGCCAGGGATTGTGGGTTCGAGTCCCATCTGGGGTGAATATTTTTTTTGCTTGATTTATATCTGGTCTTTTTTTTTCCCTCAAAGACTATATACATTTGTTGGCGAAATTCATAAATTCATCATACACGAAATTCCGTGCAAAGGGCCAATGAAAATAGGAATTCGAGGGACCATGAAATATTAATTTAAAACTGCGAAATTGTAATTCGGTACAACGAATTACCTATGTGAGCCACAAAATGCTATATTGACTCCACGAATCAGTATTTTTTGGGCATTAAATGCTAACTTGAGGCCACAAAAAACAATTTCAGATCACAAAGTCCCAAAGTGACACATCCAAATGCTAATTTGACACCACGAAATTATAGTTTGATGCCGCGAAATGCTAATTTAAGTCCACGAATCAGTAATTTGTGACCATGAAATGGTAACTTGCGCTCTGAAATTTAACATTGCAGTACCCCCAAATTAGTATTTTGTGACCACAAAGTCCGTATTTGAAAATTAAGAAAATAATAATTTGCGACAAAATAGTAATCCGAGGCCACGAAATTACACTGAGACTTCAAGATGCCAATTTGAGGCAACAAACGATTAATTTGTGACCATTAAATACGAATAAAAAATAAAAAAAAATGACCGACGTGTCACGGGTTTAGTGACACGTTTATTGTACCCCAGAGATGCCAAACTTTAATTCTGGGCCACATCATCACCATGGCTACCCTAAAGTCACAATTATTCTTTACCTTGTCAACCAGCTACGTTGTCCGATTTCTCGCAAAAGAAAAGGAAGACTTTGTTTTAAAGTGGCAAATTTCACAGCATCACTTAAAAAAAAAAAAAAGTTAATTTTTGATGTCAAATTAAAAAAAAAAAATTCGCAACTTTCATAAAAGCTGAGGCTCTAAATAAAACTTTGTTGCAAAATTTGAACTATTCCAAGATTGAAACTCTTGTTACACAATTGTGGCTTAAAATTAAAAAAAAAAAAAATGTTGGAAACTATGAACATAAAATTACAAGATGTAAATTTCAAATTTTATAATTGCAACTCCTAATCCCCAAATTTTTGTTACAAAAAAAAAAATTACAAAAATCCCAAGTTTTTACCTAAATGTGCAACTTTATTTTTTTTTTTTAAACAAATGTTTAGTAAATAATTACTTCCTGACATTAACCAGCTGCTCTCAACCTGTTTACCCCTTTCTGATGAGAAGTGAACCAAACACATTAAAATCTTTATTTTTGCACTTTCTTGTGTCCAGTTTGACACCCGTTTTTCCCATCACTTCCTCTAGCAATGAAAACTAAAGTGCTATAAGGATCACTGTAAAAAAACAAACAAACAAAAAAAAAACTTTGAATGAAAGCTATATTCTTTTGTGCCCTTTGCAGAACAGGGTGCCACAGAGATGATTTATATTTATTTTTTAAAAATAGGAAATTGCTTTTTTAAAAGTCCAAATAAGAATTTATGTTTGGGAAAAAACAAAACAAAAATGCACATAACTCAAATGACTTTACTCCGGTACACTTAGAATTTTTATTCAAGAAAAGAAAAAAGAAATTAAATTCTAAATCATTTATACATACAAATGTTATGTTGGACTACAGCATTAAAGAAAAAAAAAGTCTGTAAAAAATACAAAGATACACTTTTGTAATGCAATACAATAAATTTTTTTTCTAACAATCCAAGCTTGTGGCAACCATAGATATAGCACTGAGACGATGTAAGGAAAATATTACTGTACTGGAAAACTCGCTCCTGGCTGATATCCGCTCTATCAATCCTTTTCTTCCTAAGATCTGATGAACAACTGAAACTAAACTCTGACGTCCTTCAACATTTGCTCATTAAAGTGGTCGTTACACTCCTGAGGATTAGTACGACGGTATCTACTAAGCATGAACCAGTCTCCGGTGTCTCTTTAGGCCATGCAAGCTTGAGAAGCCCTTACTGCACGTGGTGCAGACGTACGGCCTCTCTCCAGTGTGGGTTCGCATGTGCAACGTGAGAAAACACGACTGGACGAAGCCCTTTTCACAGATGTTGCACTTGAACGGCCGTTCCCCGGTGTGGTACCTCCTGTGTATCTTCAGCTCCGCGGCGGACCTGAAAGACTTGTCGCAGTCCTCACACTTGAAAGGCCTCTCGCCCGTATGAATCAAAGCGTGCCTCACCAGCGCGTCCTTGCCAAAGAATCCCTTCCCGCAGTACTCGCATGGGAAACGCATGCCTTTGTGGTGGAAGTTGTCGTGTTTCAGGAGGCACCTCCTGGAAGGGAAGGTCTTCCCGCACTGGGTGCAGGTGAAGATGGGGGTGGGCTTCTCCGTCACGGGCTCTCCGGAGTGGTGCACGCGCTCCACGTGTCTCGTCAGCGTGACGCCGTGCCTGAACTTCTTGCCGCACTCCCAGCAGAGGAACGGGTATGCTTTGGTGTGTTTCTTCTGGTGCTCTACGAGGTCGGAGTACGAGCGGAACCTTTTGGTGCAGTGGACGCACAGGAACGGCTGGTAGCCAGTGTGCTTCCACTCGTGTCTGATGAAGCGCTTCAAACTGGCGAAAGTGGTGGTGCAGTGCGTGCAAGTGAAGGGCTCAGTGGGGTTGTGGACGTCGATGTAATGCTTGTGAAGGGCCTTGAACACGGGGAAGTTCTCCTCGCAGCGGTTGCACTGGAACGGCGTGTGGGACTCCTTGTGCATGGCCAGCGCTTCAGAGTCACGCACCAGTTTCATGCACACCTCGCAGTAGAGCGGGTTGTGTGTCTGTTTGTGGGAATCCAACGTCGACTTGTACTTGAACGCCTTGTCGCATTCGTCGCACTTGAAGCAGTGCTTCTCGTCCTCCGGCTTCTCCGGGTCCACCTGCTGCTCGGTGTAGCAGATGTTTCGTAAATGGTACCTAAACGTTTGTTTGCACTTGAACTCCACGCTGCAGTGAGGACAGTAGAACGGACCTTCCAGACCGGTTTTGCTTCCGTCGGGACTTTTCTGCCCAGACCCCCTGGGGGACCTCTCCGTGGAGGGGCTGTAGTCGGGATCCTGAGTGCCGCTGTCCAACGCTTGCTCTTCGTTGGACACCTCGCAGGGAACGTCGGCAGGTGATTTTTCACCTTCCGTTGCGGCCTCTTCATCTTTGACTTTCCTGGCAGCCTTCGGTTCTTTTGCATTCACACATCTGTGCTGCTGCAGGTAGCGCAGGCTTTTATAAAACTTTTTACACACCAGACAAGCGACGGGCAGCTCCTCTGAGTGCTGGTTCATATGTCGCTGTAAGAACTTGGCGTGGCTCACCACCTTGCCACACACCTTGCATGTTCTGTCGTCCAAGTCGCTGCTTTTGACTGAACCAGGGGGGCCGCTGCCTTGTGTCTTTCCAGATTTCTTCCACTGCGACAGGTACCTCTTCATCTTGAGTCCTCTGTTCTTTCGCACCGGTCGTTCCAACAACGTATCCGTTTCCGAGTCTTCCCTTGCGCTTTTCCCCCCAACTTCCACTTTAAAGTCTTCATCTGCAGGTCTCTTCTTTTTCCTCCCGCGTTTTCTCACCCTCTTCTCCACGCAATCCAGGACCGACACATGGCCGTCCTCCCCGATGATCAGTGTCCCGGATTGTTCGCCGTGCTGCTCATCTGCTACCATCTCGCCCTCACTGGCCTCGACGCCTTCAGAGGGATCCGTCACCACCACGCCGTCAATTTCCGTTTTCAGCTCGCCGCCCATGCCGAACCACTCTGTTTGGGCGCACTCGTTCGAGGTCCCGGTTCCCTCCACGTACACTTCTTTGTTCTCGGACTCCACCTCCATCTCCGTACACACGGTGTACACCAGGCCGCCCTCGGGGTCCGGCTCCGTTTGCTCGTTGACGATCACGACTCTTTCCACGGGAGGGAGGCAGAGGGCGGACAAGATGCTGCTGTCAACGGCAAAAGACTCTGAAGAGGAACCACAGAAGACCACAGAAAAACTGGTTAATGACGTGCTAACGGTACTTTAAAGAAAAAAAAAAAAAAGCTCGAGATCACAGGCGTCAAACTCAAATCCCGTCGCTTCATTTTATCTGGCAGGCGAGAGCGTGAAAAGACAAGATTCTATGCGACCGAGAAGATTTAGTGAACGTTTGAAAAGGACTTCACAGCAAAGAGTTGCTAACTTTTTGTCTGTAATGACGACTTATGTTAATTTAACTTTTTTAATAACAAAAATTTGTGATTTTCCAGACAAAAAGTTGAAATAATAGAAAATTTGAAATGTTATAACTTGATTTTATATTAAAATATTGCAAGAAGTTGATATTTTCCAATGGAAAAAAATGTAATCTTAAGTTAAAAGTCACAATTGTGTGACATTTGTGATAGTATGATTTAAAAAGAAAAAAAATATCATTTTTGTATTTCCCAAAAGAATTAAACTTATAAAAGGTTGTGTTTTTGTTAAAAAAAAAAAACAGTTTGCAAAATACATATTTTTGTCATCAAATCTCAAATTTAAGGAAAAAAAGCACAAGAATGGAAAAACAAGAAAAATGTGGGATTTTAGCAAAAAAAAACAAAACACCTCAATTTTATTTATGTTTTTCTTTCGTGGTCGACTCCAAAGTGGTTAAGAAAATAAGGACAAAAACGGCCCTTTAACGGTAACCATGGTGATGATGCGGTGCAGGATGAGATAGTTTGACGCCTCTGCTCCAGCATGTCATTTCAAGTTGTTCTGGTATCAAACTCACCAGTGTCTTCTAACTGGACCAGATCTTTCTGGGTGTCCAGTAAGTGTTTGAGATTCTGAGGTTGGACAGAAGACTCCAAACATTCATTCAGGACAGGTGAGGTATCACTGAGTTGAGAAGCAATCTGGAACAAACAAAAGAGGTTAATAAGAGATGGGAAACATTCCCCCCATCACTGAAAGAACGTCTTTTTACAAAAAGAAAAAAAAAAAGATTTATAAAGCAATAAGCCAGCTTCCATTCAGGATAAATTAATCCCAGTTAACTACTATATGAACTACTTTAATAAGGCCTGGACAATAGCGATGTTTTCGCCACATATCGCTGTCGTACCTGCTGGAGATTGTGAGAAGGAAGCAGCTTTTCCAGTCTGGACAGAAACAGCCACATCAACGTTTGGATTGCTTTGTCGTACGTGGGCCCAAAGTCTCCTGGGAAAACATCCTGGAACACAAAGCAGCAAAATCAAGCGCTGATCGTACTGAACTCCAGGACTTTTAATACAACTCTGACATATGACGTTCATTTGCAGATGAAGTCACGATCATCATAGTGTTGGGTTTTCTTTCTTCCCTTTTTCAAATTTAAGTTCACTGTGAGGTTTATCCTTTATGTCAGAGGCGTCAAACTATATCATACTGGGTCATCGTCACCATGGTTACCATTAAAGGGATGTTTTTTTCCTCAACCAGATATGTTGTCAGATTTCCTGCTCAGTCCTGGACAAGCAGGAGTACAAATAAGAAAATGAAGAATTTTATTTTGTTTTCCCAAATTTGAGAAAATGTTGAGCAAAAGAAATCAAGACTTTTTTGGGTACAATCACAAATATCACACGTTTAACTTCAATTTTCTTGTGGAAAAGTATCAAATCTTTGCAAAATTTTCACTTTAGTCATAAAACTGCACATTTAGTCTATTTTCAACCTTAATTCACATTTTTTAATTAAAAACAGCTCTTTTTACAAAAATCAAGAGTTTTAACAAAAACTCTTTTTTGTTGTAAAACCATTTTCAAACAATCACTAATTCTGACTTTGACATAAAGCAGCTGCTCTCCACTTCAGTTATTCCACCTTAAATCAGCCGCTCTCCGCCTCAGTCATTCCACCTTAAAGCAACTGCTCTCGGCCTCAGTTTTTCCACTTTCTGATGTCAGAACTGAATCAAACAGGCAGTGACTTTGATATTTTCTCCAAAAGGTTCTGGTTAGAAGTTTGAGGTCATCTCTGAATGCTCTTGCGTTTACTTTGAGTTTGACACATGCGGTCTCAACTTACCTGGAAAAAGTTGATTCTCTGCTCAGGATCTCTCAGCAGATTTTGTACGAGGCCCATAAACTGAGAGTCAGATGACTCTTGTTCTGCTTCAGACTGCTGCAGACAAAATACAAGAGCACATCACAATCTGCCCATGTGCACTTTCCAAAGAAAAATCTTTTTTTTTTTGTTTTTGTTTTAGAAAACTGGCTGCACATGACAGAAGACAAACAAATTAAGTAGGGAAACTGTAGCCATGACAACATATAACAAAATCTAAGGGAAGGTACAGTCCACATCTGCCCACCTCTACGTTCCACAGAGATATGAGGTTCTGCATCCGGTCCAGATGTGGCTGAATCACCTGAAGGTCCGCCGTCTCATCAGAGCGACACAGCTCCAGGATAAGCTACAATCAGAGCACAGAAAAAATATACAGCTCTTTGTGCTTCTTTGTGCTCTTATAACGGCTCTTTCTTTGCCTCTAATATTGCCTGTATTCTGTTCTCTCACTGAAGCAGTCGACCTCCTCTGGTTTAATGTAAATAAATATGCTGCATGTCTATATTAAAAATCATTCTTGTCGCAGAGAAAACAGGTTTTGCTCCGTACAAATACAAAGACTAAACACAATAGATTAGTGATGTACCAATCTGATCACATGATTTAAAAATCCGATCATTTGGACATTTTTATTTCACTATTACATTATTTATTTTCTTTCCTTTTTCAGGCTTCAACCTAGAACAGCTGCGTTTGACACCACCAACACGATAAACAGACCCCTGAACAAAACTCTGACTTCACGACAGCAACTCGGGTAAAGATGCTGAACCGAACGACACTGAAAGAGGCTCAGAAAAATAAAGAGAAGTTTCCAGAGGACCGCGTCAGAGCCAAAAAGATCACAAAGATGGCTGTAGACCAGCTGCTGTCTGTGGTTGCAAATGTCGGATTTCACCATCTCCACAGAGCACTTGGAGCCAAGGTACGAGTTAGGCCTGTGATTGCTTTCTGCTTTGAAATAAAGAAATGAAAGACAGAAAGTGACCTCCATTTCTTTATGAAACCGATTAACGAAAACCCGACAAACGGGCTGTATTCCATTTTTCTTCTCAAAGCTGAAAAACAAAAAATGGGAAACGATTCTCTAAGTGACTTCAGGCGCTGTGTGCATGAACGGAAATTTTGAATTGAGAAAACGGTTTCCTTTTTTAAAAACCTGATTCTGCCACAGATCTTTTTAAATGACCAGGGAGACATGTTGTTTTACACAAATAATCATAATAATAATAATAATAATAATAATAATAATAATATGTATTCAACTAATTTTTCAGCCTTTACTAAAGACAGGAGGTTCAGTTGATAAAACTGCAGCATAGCGAGAACTATCGGATATTCTACAAAGCCTCCACACATCATAGTCGTTCTTTTTAAGTAGGTTACAACATCATCATATAATCTGAGACACACCCTTTACTGGTGGACTTTCAACACCATAACCTGAAGAGTCAGCACTCAATGATGTGCTTGATGTTACTCTGGGAGCACGTAAAGTGCAGTTTACAGTACAGTATAGATATTATCCTACTTGAAAATGCTTTCTTATTTAATATCTTATTTAAAAAAACAAAAACAATAAAACAATTCAAAAGTACAGCTTCAGTAATATTTAAGCACCACCACCGTGACTGAAGCTGGAAAGTAAAAGAAAAGCAACTCACTCGTGCTCTGAGACCCAGAATGAGTTCAGCTCGCTGCCTGGTGGAGAGAAGCTGAGGGACGATCTCTGTCACCATGAACACAAACTCCTCCAGCAGCCCGTAGTCCGACACAATTTTCTGCTCCACCGTCTGCCAGATGGCGGCGGACAACAGGCGGATTGGTGAGACCAGGAGACGCAGGGTGGAGAGGGGGAGGGTGGGACCTGCGAACACGAAGAAGAGTTTTCACCATCTGTGGCAACATCACCACGATAAAGAGATAAGAACCTACAATAAATTACTGCTTCACTCTCACTGTACTGGTACCACCCGAGGACCTGCGGTAATCTGTAAGAATTATGGGCAATGTCTGTGATGTTAATCCGGTGTGAAAGCGACATGACTGTGATTTGTAAAGAAAAAATTCCAGCCCAAAATTCCCTCCCTGTTTCAGCCAGCACAGGTCATGAGGATTTTTTTCCCTCGTTCTTTTTTTTTTTTGGTGGCTGGGGTGGATTACAGAAATCGACTATATTTTGGGACAAAATTCATCAGCATTAAGCTTTATGTGGAGACTCATAAAAAGAAATAAATTTAGAGCAGCAGAAGAGCGATGATGAGGTGGTTGATTGCATGTGGTCAGAAAAACTGCTGGTTACTGTTCTGTTTACCGTTGCCATGACAGCAAGCACATTTTATTCGTTTACGTGACTCGTCTTATGCCAACATTAATAATGAGAAAGGCTATAAATTCAGAGAAATTTGAAAATCTTGAGTTTACAAAAAATAAAATATGCCTCGTTTCCTTGGGTTGTCAGAATAGAACCTAATCTATATACTAATTAAAAAACATATCAACACAGCCTATATCTGCAAAGTTGCATGTGAAGACTTCTGTGGACAGATGAGACCAAAAGTTGAGATGTCGGTCACAATATCAAGTAAAACATTTGATGACTCATCTGTGATGCTTTGATGGACTGAAATAAACTGGGATTATCTGATAAAAGCAGGTACATCTTTAAGTCCTTAGACTAAAGGGGAAATCCGGATGATCTTCAATATTTAACCATCACCGAAGGAGATCATCAATTCACAGCTTTGCTCCAACCT
>JBAMYA010000011.1:11294525-11324764 GCA_037176975.1 Arrhamphus sclerolepis | reverse complement strand
TGTTTTTTTTCTTTTTTTTTTTTTTTTTTTTTTTTTTTTTTTTTTTTTTTTTTTTTTTTTTTTTGCATCTTTTAACAGAGAGTGCTGATCAGATTTCTTGTAAAGGCTCCTTTGTTGTTCCTCAGTGTGTGTTCTGCTCTGTACTTGTATTTGTGCAGCCAAAGTCCTCACCTGCTCAAGTATGGTCAGAATCCCTGGATGACCATTTTTACTGCTTTATAAAACCAGGACGTTCCAGCAGTCTGCCTGTTTTTGGTCACTTTATCAACAACTTCTCTGCTGTGCTGGCATTTTACCCTGTTTTTTTTTTTTCCTCTCTTTTCATGTTCTTAAAGCAATGCAGAACAAGTTTTCAGTTTTGAGATTTCCCTTCAGGTTTGACATTCAGGCTAGCTACACTTCCTGTATTTCAAATCAAAACCAAAATGTGAGAATCAAAATCTAGAACCTGTAACGAGGAAATAAAAATTTGTAACCCAATTCCCCCCCCCCTTTTTGTGGCATCAATTCTGAAATAAGTGTTCAATCAACAGCAGGGAAGGGCTCACGGCAGACCCCCCCCCCCCGCTGGTTGAGAAGAGTAACGTTATGGTCTTTCACGTCAGTCCACAAAAGTGTCTCTAGAGAGTCTGAACACTCGTTAAATAAAGCAATAAAGTTGTCAACGCTGCATTTATCAGCAGAGGTTCGGTGCTCTGACATCGATGTATAAAGTGCTGCATCATTCAGGAGCCAATGAGCTTCTTGATCTGTTTTGTCCCACCTCCTCTGCTGTTGATTGACGTGGCACTGATTTTACACTAATTTCAAAATTCCAACCACAAAAAGAATAACTGAGAGATTTGAGAACTGAGATGAAAAGAAAATGTAGATTTTGATTTCCTGGTTACAGATTCTGGGTTTTGGTTCTAAGATTTTAGGTTTTGATTCGCAAAACATGAGACTCTGGAATGTATTTTAGTGGTTATTCTGTAGTCTGATTGTAGCTTAGTTGTTATAGATATAGTTATAGATATAGTCATATAATAACGTCATACTGCTACTTCACACGTTGAATCATTTATCATGCCAGAATATTGTCTTTTCACACATTTTTATCCATTTGTTTTCCTTCAACTATTTTTTTAAACATGCAAAGACTCTTCTGACAGTTGCAGTACTGTTGAGATTAAAAAAACAACAAAACAAAGAAACCATCTTTCTTTGTTCCTTGTTATTTTTTATTTACAGGAACACGAGCGGGGTATCTTGTGTTCCTCGTCTGAAGGACGCCTGTTTCTTTGTTGTTTTTTATGCACACTCATCTGATCTTAAGCTTTTTTCTTTTTCCTATATTTCTCCGCTCCTGAACGAACTGCGTTCTCAGCATCAAAGCTCTTTTATTTATTTTTTATTTTTCTGTCAGGGATGCTTAAACTGCAATGAGAAAGATGCAAAGAAGGCTTATCAATAGAAGTTCAGAGCAGCGCATCTGCTCCTGAAGAACAATAGAAGAAGCTCCACAACAACAACTCCAAGTGTGGACATGGGGTTCCAGCAGAGAGCAGAACTTGTCATTTTCCTGCCTCCGCATCAAAGCACGCTGCCTGAGTTTTACTACCCGTCTAAAACCTGCTACTTTACTTGATCCTGACGTCAGGAGGAGAGGAGGAGGGAAAGCATGCTGGCGGGTTCGTAGATATGGACGGCGAACGTGTGGGATAGCATGGTGGGTGTGCTATGTCAGGAATGTCGGCTCATGTTGTAACTAGAACTCCTCAATGGTCCCGTTCTTTCCATGCTGCCGGGACAGCTCAGACCCCCGTTTGGCAGGGAGCCCGACGCCCAGCCCTTTTATCTGCCTGATTATAAATCTGTCGTCTTCTGTGCCCTCTAGCTCCTGTTTTCCTTTCTTTTTTTCTTTCTTTTCTTTTTTTTTTTTTTAAATATAAATGTGACCACCAGCAACAGCTCCACAAAGGACCTGCACCTAAACTTCACTAGAAGTCAACACCAACCTAAAGAAGCTTTTCTTACATTTAATTCTTTGCAAACGGTAGAAGTTTATTTTCCAGAAGTGGAGCCAAGTTATTGTTTTGCAAGTCTCAAGTCTTTGTCCTTGATTTCCTAGTCAAGTCACGAGTCCAGACAGTCAAGTCCCCTGTCAAGTCATGTCCAGAGAGGCAAGTTTTGATTCCCAAGTCAAACTTCAGATTTTTAGTCCTTTAACATTGGTGCAGTTATTTTAAATGTTAACGACAGGCTGATTATACTTAACTCACCAGACGATGCAGTAAACAATATTGGGTTCATCAGAACAAGACAATATTTATTCATCATCTTGAAGAAAATATCAGAGATTAATATGAAGGCTTCTTTGTTGCACACTTTTGTTTAAGGGTGCTTTCACACCTGTTGCTCCAGTACAGTGGTTCGATTGGGCCCAAAAGTTATTACAATGTTGCAGTTTTTAAGTAGTTCGGTTCACATTCACACCAGTGTTTTTGCAAACGAACCAACCACTGTGGATGTTATACATCCCCCCACTCAGGTGGCGGCGCTGTTCACAAAATACCGTATTTCGGGTGACGTAGATGGAAGCTGATTGCATTCATTATACACTGCACAATCAAAATTGATGAGAGCATGGTCACTTAGGGGGCTGTTTCAATCCAATGTTTAAAAAAAAAAAAAAAAACACACAATGAAGGCTTGTTTGAAGTATATAATGTATTTTGAAATATGTACTGGCTCTGCACCACAGGATACATTAACAGACAATAACTGGCTGTGTTCGCTTACTTGCTGTCTGCGTGAACTCTTTGACAAAATGTCACAATATATGGCGCAGTTCCAGATGAGCTTGACGCTGCCATCGTTGGAGACGTTTCTATATCAATGGCTGCGCGCATGCGTGCGCGAGGCTGTGTTGCGCTCAGCCTGCTTTATCAGACATCAGAATGAATACAATGAAGATTGGAAACAATAATTTCATGAAATGAAGACTGTTTACGAGTCTGAAATCTCAAGTCTTTTAAGGGGAAGTCTGAAGTCAAGTCTCGAGTCTGTTTGTGCGACTTAAGTGCGACTCGAGTAGAGTCATGTGACTCGAGTCCCCATCTCTGCTTGTGTGCAGCACAAAAACTGCTGTTGTTCCATCATGAGTCTCGTATTCTGCGCGAGAACACTCTGCGGCTGTTTTTGGAGCGCAGAAGACGTGTTGCAGAACCATCACCAGCATCGGCTCCAAAACAAACTTGTGCAAAGAAATTTTACGCTTCCAAAAACACACCACGTGGCTGCTACGGAAGCTTCGTTTGACCAAAAAGCTACGTACATACCAGAGTAGGTCCGAATCGAGGCCGGGCAGCGTTCTCACCAGCAGCGAACCAAACTGGAGTCCACATGGATCCGTACAAGGTGGTCTCGGTACGGTTATTTAGTCCGGACCAAATTAAACTGGTCCGCTTTCACACCAGTCCAAACGAACCGTACTTGCAGATGTTCCAGATTCCAGTCCGCTTTAAGTGGACCAAATGGTGTTGGTGTGAAAGCACCCTTAGACACTCTGAAGCAACACCAACTACGACCAGTTTGGGAAGAATATTAGAAAATTTATTGTTTCAAGACACAATGAAGTGCACCTCTAGTGGAATAAAATGACATTACATGATGTGCCAGCCATCACCACTCATCTGCATCATCTGATGCCACCATGTGGTCAGAAGTGGGAGCGCTACACAGAGTGCCTTTAATGGGCAATTGTGAATAAATATCTGGTAGTTTTTTTGTTTTGGTTTTTTTATTTAATTTTAAATTCCTATGAGCTCCAGAAGAAATAGTCAACGACATGAATGTTTCTCAAAAATGAAAGAAAAATTATCTTTACTCTTTTACTGTTGGAGTAGGGAGGAATATGAATAATGTATTTCACATTTCTCCAAAACTCCTTGCAGGAATTCACAATGCTGTAAGATGTCTTGGGCTTTTATTGGATTTCTTTTTTATTTTATTTATAGCAAAGCCCAACTGCAATGGAGATCAAAAACAATCTTTTCCACAATCTTTTCCTTTTCTGATTTTTCTGAACCGAAAAACACAACACCAACAAATCAGGAGAAACCCAATTATGTGCTATACATTTTCAAATTTTTCCCTCTTCTGTTATTCTTAAATGTAATATTTAGTCTCTTATCTAGTCCTAAGCAGTTATTCTCAGAGTTTCTGTCTTCTAATCGTATGTTTCTGAAAGCGTATTTCACAGCTCTGTATTAATAATTAACTCGGGCTGAATTGGTGCATTGTGGCAATATTGACTTTCATTAAAGTCTCTTTACTTCTCAAAGTCCCCCGTTCACACTGGACAGAAGAAATCCAGTAAGGGTACACTCTGTTCATTCCAGGGTCAAATGAGTCCACTGTAGTCCTGGTTATTTATGGACTCCAGCGTAAGTTGGGAACGATGAAAACATCACACCAGGGTGGTGGATGGTCTAATTTTGGCCACTTTTTTTTTTAAACTATCTTGTGTGTGTGAACATTTGTACATATGGATATATATGTATAATAATGAGTGTGTGAGTATTAACACTTTTATACACACACACGTATAATGTGTATATATGTAAAGAGTCAAATACATACATACTAAACTAGATGTCCCGCCTCCTCTGCTGTTGATTGACATGGCACTGATTTGACACTCCTTTTTCAGAATTGCAAGTGCAAAAGGAAAAAGTTCAGCTGAGGAAGACGGTTGAACTCTTGGTTACATATTTTGGTTTCTTGGGTACAGGTTCTGTATTTGGTTTTTGGATTTTCAGACTCTGAATTGTCACCGTAGTCTTTAATCTTATTGCATTTTTCCAACGAATAGAATACATTAGTCATCTTAAAACGTGTACTCTAGCAGTCAGCACTCTTTATTTATTTACTTTTCTCCAGCATGCTCACACACTCGTGTAACTCATTCCCAGTGACGTATAGAGAGATTTTGACTGTTTGGTGAAAGATTTAAGAGTGTTAGCTTTTCAAAACAGACTAAAAAGCAAGCATTTACTCCAAATGGCTCCAGAACAGCTCTTAATTTACTCTGGTTTTGTTATAATCTGCCATGGTAGGGTAATTTTGGATTATGCGTTGTGGCTTTTTTCAGCATAAGTCTTAAGACTCTCCTACAACCTGCTGATGTTGGTCATTGTTCCAAAAGTAAGAAATTCTTAGAAATACATGCCCCTTATGACCCAAAGCTCAATCTCCTCGTTGTTCCTGCTGTACAACTAAATCTCTCTGTCTTCCTGTCCCTCTGTCTGCCCCCTCTGAACACACAGACACACATTTATGCGATATTCCACACCTATGTGGGAGAAAACAATGAGGGTAATCCACCGCAATGAATGGCGCTGTATTTAGAGGGCCTGGCGGTCCGGTGCCTGTGTGGGTTTAGGTGGACAATCAAGCCTTTGCAGTCGTCTCTGCTGTAGGATGTCAGAGGACATTTATCTGAGTGAGGAGGGTTTCCAGGCGTTGCTAGGGGCAGCAGATGGATGTGTGAGGAAGTCTAGTTCGGTTACATTAAATATGAGACATTTTAGATTCAGTTTATGGAAGTGGGAAGGTTGAGAAAAGATGATCGCGCACGTCCGAAAGGAAGTTGGTGCTGTTGCAGTGCAACAACGGTACAAGTTTCCAGCTCTGTTCTTCAGCTTGAAGTCGTCATCATCATCGATGATTTTAAGCTCAGACAGAGTTTCAGTTGTGATATTGGTTGCCGTGGTAGCGCAAGCAGAAGCAGGACAATTGGAGGTCTAGGATAAAGAATTAATAAGTGAAGACATGGGACAAATTGCAGTCTGTCAGATTCAAGGTGAGTAGAAATATGCATGCTCAGTCTTGCTAACTGACATTTCTGAATAAAGAAATATGCGCATATTTCAAGTGTCAGTCCGAGTTGCAAAGAGCCATGAGATGATGGCAGAATTGTTTGTTTGTGAGTCACTGTTGCCGTGAGGGTGTCAGGTTTGCAGAAAGAGGCCAGGGTGAGGCAGAGGAAGGTGAGGAAAGCTCTCCATCCTGTCAGGGTTGACAGGATAAGCAGCGACGATGAAGAAAAAACACTGTTAAACAAACGAACGCAGGGCTGGAAGGTTTTCAGCCGAGCTCAACTGGAGGAAAACAAAGAGACAAAGAAGAAGCCAAATGTCACCAAATGGTAATTGACCCTTTCTCCATCTGTTTTTTTTTATTTTTTTCTAGAATTGCTGGGCTCCAACAAGAGACTCAACATCAATTACCAAGACTCTGAGGGGTAAGAAGAACAAGCGTGAACGTGTTTGGATGGAGGAAAAAAAGGAAAAAAAAAAGAACTGAAGCACTTTGTTTTCAGTCTTCACCAGTCTTCACAATCACAATCAAAACACACGAGTGCTGACATAAAGTGTCCTTTACAGTAATGATCTCAACCTTAGAGTATGAAACTACATAATACCTAGTTTAAGTCATCGTATCAGTGACAAAAAAAGAAAAACAAACATGCTTTTTCTGTACATTCAGTTGTATTCTGCATGCATATATAATAAATATATAGCAAAAGACATATAAACAAATCCAGCTTCAGATGAACATATAACTTTGTTCATGTGCCTTTATTTACTTAGAATAGTTGTAGTAGTTGTGTGGGCAATACCAAGTATGCCCACAGTTCAGTGCCTTGTCGATCCACTTCTAGCAGCGATAAGCTAATGTAGCTGTTTCTTCAGCCACTTCTGGTCTTTCTCATTGTTCTGAAGCCGTTTGGACTCATTCTTCTTCACAACATTTGAGAATTATGCTCTGTCACGTTCTCTTTGTGCTACTTCAGCTGACTGAGAAATTTGACTGACTTAACAGCTATACAAAAGATATAGTGACTTATTTACCATCTAACATCCTGTACGTTTCTCAGATACGACCACGACTGATGCAGACGATTTTCAGCCTATGAGCACCGTCGGCGTATGTTTACTGAGAAGCTGCTTGTGCCGACTCGCAGGGTCAAAGGCAGCTTGTGGGAAGTGACACAATCCAGGTGTTGAAATCAGACGAAGGGAGCGTGTGGTACGCAGGAGGGGTCTACCTGTGACACATGAGATCAGTGCAGATGGGATGATGGGGGTTTTGTGAAAGGGGAGCAAATAATTACTTGTCACCAGGTCAACACCCTCCCAGGGCGACACATTCATTCAGTATTTCCACAGAAAGTGGCTGCAGGAGATGTGAGATGCAGATGAGGTCACAGACTGACTCATTCTCTAGATTCTCCACATTTCCAGTTACCTGGATTCCCAAAGCCAAACCTGATGAGTCTGGATAACCCTGAACCATCACAAAACCCATTGTACCCAGTTGCAACCATCAACTATAAAAAACTGGACCAACTATTGGGTCATGTGACCCATAGATTCGTACAGAGAGCCTTTGAAGCCCAGTTTTCCTCAAACAACGAGCCAATGGCTAGCTGTCAGTCAAGCACGCCACATGACGTCCGGGCATCTGATTAGTCAGCTTTGCTGATTGATATAATTTCTGATGTGGTACAAAAAGAAAATCCCCCCATACGTCATGGATTTAATATGTAACCACAGATGAGAAAAAGAAAGATTTTTGTACCAGACTGAAGATATGTTTAATTCTGCTGAAGACTTGGCACTTTAACATGGAGATCAACAGAGAGTCAATCTGTTTTGGAGTTAGCATCTAGTGGTCAATTGAGGAACTGCAATAAAGTGTACCTCAGATTTTTTTTTTCTCCATCTGGCCTACATTAATCATCTGATATCATCTCCAGATTAGAGGTGGAAAGAGAGAGAAACCGTCAGCTGAAAGAGTTTTTTTTCTTTCCTTTTTAATGCTGCTGGTGTGACAGATTTGAGGGCTTCCATGGAGACTCCCCTGAGGCTCTGTCACAGAGGTGTCAAACTCGGTCTCATCCTAGACCACATCGTCACCATGGTTACAGTTAAAGGGCTGGTTATTCTTTATTTTCAACCAGTGGTGTCAGATTTTCTATTTAAATAAAAATGTGTTGGCATAAAATCTGAAATTTCACAGAATTTGCTATTTTTACACTGAAATTGAGGCGTTTGTACAAAAATCAGATTTTTCTCATATAATTGCAAATAATACAAAAAATAATTTTTAAAAAATGTGTAAAACTTTTTTTGACACAATTACAGCAGCAAAGACTTTTTTTGTTGTAAAAGGGTGATTTTTTTCATGAATTCAGATTTAACCTAAATCATAACCTTTATCATAAAATTGAGACTTTTGTACAAAAATCCAAATTACAAATTTTGCTAGATTAATAATTTTAGCCGTTCAATCATAAATGTTATAAAATACTGACTTTAACTTAATATTACAACTTTTTGTTGGAAAATATCAGGTTTCTGCAGCATTTTGACATAATTACAACAGTTGTAATAAATGCTGCTTTTCACCCCTGAGGTCATAAAATTTTGTTCTTAAGCTAATTTTACAAAAATCCTGAGTTTGACAAAATGAGCACCTTTTTGTAGTAAAATCTTTTTCAAATGTCATAAAGCAGCTGCTCTCCACCTCGGTCAGTCCATTTTTTGATATCAGTACTGAACCAAGCAGGTGCTTGAGGTTCCTCAGAAATGTTCTAGTTAGAAGTTTGATTGTCTTTACATGCTCCTGCAGGCCAGAAAGAATGAAGCGGCAGTCTGGATTTGAGTTTGAGACGTGCTTTATCGAATCATCTGCACTGCTGCTGCTGCTTCATCACATGAGGAGAACATGCCAGGACTCCGGCCCTGGTTGAGCGAATCCTCCTGTCAACACTCACCACGTCTGCATAGCCTCAAGCAAAGACGAAACCTGCTGGAGAAATAATTTCTTTTAATTTCCCCACTTCTGAAGAAAATGCTGCAGCACCCAGCGAAGAACACACATGCAAATGCTCTTATTTCAGCCTGCTACTGACGAGACGAAACTGTGCACGCTCACAAAAGAAAACTCTTCAATTAAAGTATTGATGGCTGTGGCTCGTGACACATTTGAATTCCTGTCTGAGGCTGCTTTGAGTTTTGGAATTTCTCATCTGCTGAACGCTCCCCGATGTGATTTATAATCTTTTTCATCTCCTCATCTCTCCTCAGCTTCTCGGCGCTGCACCACGCCGCTCTGATGGGCACGACGGAGCTGCTGTCTCTGCTGCTGGAGGCCCAGGCCACCGTGGATATCAAAGATATCAACGGTAAGCAACACTTTCACCAGCTGACCTGTCAGAAAACCAGCTCAAAACTTGGGAAAGAGTTGGTTTTTTTTTTTCCTACATGTCAGCGGGGAGCTGCATTGAGCCTAAAACATCCTCCAGAGCTTTCTGATGCTCAGCTGAAATTAAGTTCAACGTCTCATATGATTCACTTTGAAGTTTGTTTGCCAGGCAGTGACAGCAGCAGCAACATTTCAAACTCTGAACCAGAAGCATGCAGAGCTCATAACCGTGTTTCTGAAGCCTCTGTAGAGTCCTGCAGGACTGTGTTTAAAAGTTTAATTCAGAGTTTATTAAACGGCACATAACTGTAGCATCAGGTAGCGTCAACCGTCTAGTGTACTCACTGACGTGACATATCGAGGTGAGGAAAGGGTCATCTACCTTGAAGGAACGACTAATGGCTGTGAGATTCTACGATGTTATTGTGAAATATAAGACGAATCTCTGAGCTAAAAGGGGCACAGGCATCGTCTTCCTTATGTACAGACAAGTACGACTTCATTAATTGTCTACTTGTTCAGACTAGACACACTACATGAAGGTGAGTTATTGTTGGCATCACGCCTTTGCTGTGCTGTAATTAATGTCAGCAATAAGCCTCAGTATCAGGGGAAAAAGAAACGTGGAGTCTTATTCCAGATACGAAGCAGTGGCATTGTGTTTCCTTCTGTTGACAAGTCCCATGTGCATCTAAACTCTAATGTGGCTTCTGTGCTGCCCTGCAAGAGCGAGACGAGACAATCATGTTCTGAACCGGTGCCAATGCAACTGTTCTTTAGATTTGTTAAAAAGAAGAAAGCTGTTAATTGTATGGGTTTAACAAAGAACAACAACTGCAAGCTTTGGCACCAGGACGCAGGAACATTAACTAAAAGTAAACAAACATAAACACAACAACCTGATTACATAAGTTTAATGCAGACGAGCTTTCTCAAAATACAGCATATCCTCAAGAGTTTAACAGAGTGGAAAGCTGGTCAGCGTCAGCGTTGCCAGGTGGGAAATGTAGAGTTATTGTAGCAGAGACTCAATTATTGTATTTTGAGGGAAATTATCGTACAGTGTCTTAGTGGACGGATGCAGCTGACCATTCAGCTGTTCTGAGATCTACGCCACCCGTTTCTCACGCTAAGCAAAGCACAACTGGCTGGAAACATGTCATGTGGGAACATAAATGCCTTCAAGGTTCACACACACACACACACACACAAAAAAAACAAACCAAAACGACACTGATTACATTCACGGAATGGTCAAATTATCGTACATTTCGGATTACTGATTGTACAAATACACCTGGCTACGCTGCTCAGGGTAAGAACCAGCTGCACTAGAGGGTCAGAGAGATGAGGTGTAAAAAGGGGACCAGTATGGGCCAGTGGTAGGGCGGGATGGTGAGTGGGCCAACCAGAACGCTGGACCTCGGAAGGGCGGAGCAAGACGCAGCCGTGTAGCCAATCGTGGAGGAGCAACAGCACAAATGAAAAACAATCAAACCGGAATGCCCAATCATGCTGCTGCAGCATGTTGATGCTGCGATATGAAACATTTGATAACCTGTACAGCTCTGCCAGTGACTCTGTGTGAAACAGGATATAAACAATGTGTGAAACAGAAGTTTTTTTTATTTCTTTTTGTTAAAAGTGGACGTGGGGATAAAACGATGAGTGCACGCTATTTGCACTGAGTTTTGTTGACTTTGAACGTTAAGTATCTAATGTTGGATCACACTATATGATTTTTACAGTCTTAAACGAGTAATTCAATTGTCATTGGCTGACGTGAAATCGTTAAATAATTAAGTCATTTACAGCATGTTGGACTGTGATTGAACACGCGTTGAATCGTGGAGTATTTCAGGCGCTAAACGCAGCCTCATTAGCGGGTTGCTGCTAATGTGCTACATCATTACGTTCCTATTACTATATATTAATGTATTTATTTAGCATCTTATCACTTAGTGCGTCTTTAAAAAATAATGGTCTTGCTTTCTGTGACAACTGCTTCCCGCCTCCCTCTCATCTCCTTGGTCGTCTCCAGGCATGCGTCCGCTCCACTACGCAGCATGGCAGGGTAAAGCTGACTCCGCCTTACTGTTGCTGCGGGCCGGCGCGTCAGTCAACACCCCTTCGCATGACGGCCAGATCCCCTTACACCTGTCTGCTCAGTATGGACACTACGAGGTGGTGAGTGCACGCCAACAGACACCAGCGAGTCGCCAAAGGCCAGGTTACAAGGCGTTACTGGTGCTCCCGTTTCTCTGACATCTATCCCCTTTTTGCTTCAGCACTCATTGTCCACCAACAATACCAGTAATACAAGTCTTACGCAACACCCCCCGCCCCAATCTTCTGCTGGAATGTCCTATAGGACACATGCTTATATCACAGCACATCTCTCCCTGTAATACAACCCAACCTGAAGACTGACGTCTTTCGTAGAATACCATCAAACACAATGCTGACGATCCGCATACAGGAGCCGCAACCAGAGCTATCATGTGTCCCTCCCCTCTGTTCAGAGAAAAAACATCAAAACCCTTGTAGGGGATGACTGGCATGTGAGTGGATGTGCATAATACATGAAAGGATATTACTTACAGCGGGTTAAACTCTCTCCCTTTTGCTCTCAGTCTGAGATGCTGCTGCAGCACCAGTCTAATCCCTGTCTGAAGAACAAGGCCAAGAAGACTCCGCTGGATTTGGCCTGCGAGTTTGGAAGACTCAAGGTACAGGAACGTTTTTGTTCAGTTTCTCACAGCGTTCGTTCAGGCCAGTGACTTGAAATTCGTGGATGTGTAAACCACTCTGCTCTGTTTTGGAGCCAGCACCTAGTGGTCAGTCGAGGTACTGCAAAAAAAAGAAATTAGATGTACTTCCTGGATGAGCTTCAGCACAGAAGTGGGATGTTTCCTGCTTGGCTACAACCAATCAGAGCAACCGAACAAGGCAACATATTCGGAGCAACGCAAACTAGACAGCAGAAGAGTGTTGAGGAGAGACGGGAATATGACGCAAATGGGAGACTGAGCACACAAGTTGTTTTAAAAATGGCAACAAACACTCAACTAATATCTTTGAAAAATGTAGCCGTTTGTTCTGTGCCTGCTAACGTGGGACAGAAATACATAACCATGTTCAGGTTACTTCTTGAATCACCTCTTTTATCATTAGAGAAAGTTTGCCAGATGTCTCTTAGCATTTGTAAATGAGATGTGCCTCATCCACCACAGTCCCTAATGTCGGGTTCACGCTGTAGATTTCTGCCGTCTCAGACGAAAGATGGTCAATTGTGGTAAGAATGTTCCATCGTAGCTAAAAGATGGTGGTGGTAGATCTCACAATGAGACGTCTGGAGCGTGAAATACACTCAGAAAAATAATATCCAGCATGTTAACACTGTGATTGAACATATGCTGAATCGTGGCTACGACAGAAATAAATCTACCAGTATCTTTAATTAGCTGATAGCCAGTTCAAACCACCGCTGTTTACTGTCCAGACTGCAACGTCTCACATCTGTCATCATCAAGTTAAACCCTCAGAGACTCTATAAAGGATAGATGGAAAATAACGCCTGGTAGAGTTGGGGAGAAACTGCTCATCATTAGCTTGAGAGGTCAAAAATTAAGGTAATGGAGTACAAGACCAGCAGCCTTTGCTATATTTCACTCTTTTCTTATTTTACTTTGAAGAATCAGAATCAAAGTAAGTGGTTTTCCGTGTGCAATAATGCGATCTGCAGTCTTAATCGAGTTCAGTTCACTCGGTTATAAAAGATTTTTCTAAGCAGCACATTTGCTTTATTTTCCGTTACTTTTTACATTGAGGGTCCATGTAAAATGATTTTAGTCACGTAGTCAGGCTTATAATTCATGTACTATATTTGTACGCTGTTTTTGGGTGAGGATGGATGTTGAACATGAACTAAGGGTGAGTTTAATCGATGCAGCTGAACAGCCTGTTTGAGTGAAAATGAAGTGGACCTCAGTGCCTGTTTTTGGACTCTGTAGCGTTGAAAGGCTGACGTTTTTTGGTTTTTTTCCCCAGTTTGCCAGCCGCATCAGCGGATAAGCCGGGCTGTGTGGTGTAGAGCCGACATACCACTTCAGAATTGGACACACGCATTTATACCACACATGCTTGTTAGATGCTCTCTGCTCTGGCCTGAGTTTGCAGTTTAGATGTGAAGCGGTTTATGGATAAGCCTCCGTACATGTCATCATTTACAGTTTTTCTTTCAGCCAGGGAACTTTAAGGAGACGGGTTTCACATAACACTTAATCTTCAGATTATTATTATTATATTTGTTAGGTGGCTCAGTTGCTGCTGAGCAGTAACATGGTGACCACGCTGTTAGAAGGAGAGGGGGGCAACGACAGCCTGGACTCTCCCTCCACCACGCCCCTCCACCTGGCAGCCCGGAATGGACACAAAGACATCATCAGGTAAGATGCCAGCCAGCAGGGTGTCAAAAAACATCATCTGTCTGCTGAATCACCTCTTTCCCAAAGATCTAATCAGGCGATTCTGCTTCTGTCTACTTATATCTGTTTATATATCTATGTCCATATCTGTTCTTGTTAATTGGTCCTGAAGATCAGACATCAAAATAAATTCACATGAAGTCCAAGAGACCGAGTGAAAACACGTCAGAGTGATCCTGAGTTTTGATTCTCATATCAAAACATCTGCAGACGGACAGATGTTTGTATTGCATGCAGGCTGGATGACTGTAACTTCTCACAGAGAAAATGCTCACAGTTACAGTCAGAACTCAGCAGCATGTTTGCAGACTAAAACCAGACAAAGAAAAAGCAGATTACACTCGTTTCCCTTCAGGGTTGATCTTTAGATCCTTTTCTTGGTTTATAAACCCTAAATGGTTTCCTGACCTCCTGGTTTGACGGTGTTGCTTGAATGTATTTGAGCCTGCCTGAACTCAGATTTTTAATTATCATTATTATTATTATTATTGTTGTTGTTGTTAATTATTTTGAACAAGAACACGTGAAACTTCTTTTTTCATGTGAATTAATAATTTAGCCTAGTATTTATTTTGTAGCTTTTTTAAACATTATATTATATTATTTATTAATAGTTATATTAACCATGTATATATTTTTACTTTCACTATTCATTTATTATGATAGTTATGATTGTGATTATTATCAGTTATATTAGTATTCTTATCACCCTGCCTCTTACATTTACCACATAACTGTTTGTTTATTGAATCGCTTTCTTGTGTGTTTTTATGAGTTTGTTTTAATTCAGCTACACAATGTTTTGCAGTTTCTGCCACAACTTTTATTCCCAAAGCAGCAGAGAGAACAGATTGTTCTGTTCCCGCTGCAGTTATTGCTTCTGACAGCCTTTGTTTTTTTTGTTTTTTTTTCTCTCCCTCTGTTGTTTTTATGTCTGTAAATAAGTACGTCGTTTGCCAAGTAACCCCACCCAGTCTCAGAGCAGGCTGTTAATGACTCTGGTCCTCCCTAAATTATCTCGCAACACCATCTCTTTCCTCCTCCTCCATACTTCTCTTGGCATAGAAAACAACAAAAGAGCTGCGCTGACATTTAACCATCAAACTTTTCTGACAGTTGCATTGTTGTGCAGCGGCTCTGCGGAGGTTGTTTACATGGAAACACAGACTGTGTGTAAAATATCCAAGTCTGAAAGTGAGGAGGCCTGCTCTTAATCTTATCTGATCTTAATTAAAGTTACAATAGTCTTATACCACATGCATTGGTTAAAATTCAAAAGCATAAAGTACAGCAGTGTCCACATCCTCTCTACCTCTGGATATGATGCTATCAGCGTCGACATCTGGGCTTCTGACACAAACAGATTTTTATTTTTTATTTTTTGTGGGGAGGTACGAGTTGATGAGATGTTAGTTTAACTCGTGGTTTCACATGCATGTTTTTTGATCTATATCTCCTAGGCTGCTGCTGAAAGCCGGCATCGACATCAACAGAGCCACCAAATCTGGGACGTCTCTGCACGAGGCCGCCCTCTACGGCAAGACGGAGGCGGTGCGGCTGCTGCTTGACGTAATGACAGATGATTGCCGTTTCTTTCATTCTGAAAGCAAATGTTTTTGCAGAAATGAAACGGGCAACTCAGTGACACTTATATCTCTGTGCACATCTAGGCGGGCATCAACGTAAACATGCGCAACACGTACAACCAGACGGCTCTGGACATCGTCAACCAGTTCACCACCTCCACTGCCAGCAGGGAGATCAAACACCTGCTGAGAGGTTGGCGCCTAAAGACAGCTGCTTTAAGTTCTGGTGGTTGAGATGGTTTGTGATTATGTGATTGTTTTCTTTCTAGAAGCCTCAAGTTCTCTCCAAGTCAGAGCAGTGAAGGACTACTGGAACCTCCACGACCCCACTGCTCTGAACCTGCGGGCCGGAGATATCGTCATGGTAACTGTTTTTTGTTCCTGACTCTGTTCTTGTGGGAGCAGGCCGCTCTGCAGCCTTCAGCAGAGATGCTTCTGCTTTCTTATCTGATTACATCATCTTTTCAGTTTATTTATTTTTGTTTGTAACCATATAAAAATCAGACCGAAAAGTCATTTCCAGCTTTTTTCTTTTTCTTTTTATTGCACCAAATGTGAGATGCCAGTTGGGGGGAGTGGGGGCGTGGTACTATATTAGTGATCATGATCTTGCTGCACTCAGTTTTATGCATTTTATCCAATCAGCAACGATCCCACTTCAGGGTTGAAGCTCATCCAGGAAGTACATTTTGTTGCAGTTCCTCCACTGACCACTAGGCGCTGGCTTCAATACAGAGTAGATCTCCCTTGACCTCCATGTTAAAAGTACCAACTTTGAAGCAGAATTAAACATATTTACAGCCTGGTGCAAAAATTGTTTTGGTCTCTGTAGTTAAATCCATGACAACTGGACCACATCAGATGAATTTATATTAAGCAATAAAGCTGACCAATCAGATGCCCGGATGTCATTTGACTTTGTGCTTGAGTGTCTGATCAAACTGGTGTTTGATTCAGTTCTGACATCAAAAACTGTAACACACATGATGGAGAGAATCTGGTTTATGCAAAAAAAGGTCATGATTTAGTAAATAATCGCAAAAGATCTGACAGTAAAAGAATGGAAAAGTTTGTCAAAATGTGATTTTTAGAGGAAAAAAGGTTGAAGTTACACAAAACTTGCAATTTTACAACTGTAGTGATTTTGCCAGTGTTGTCAAAAGTTGACATTTTCAGACAAAATTTTGTCATTTTTAACTTTAAAAAGTCACAATTTGTAATTGTATGATATTTTTTTTATTATTATTAATTTATTTTTCTTCTACAACCTTGTCCAGGAACAAGCTGGAAATCTGACATCATAGCTAGTTGAGAAAGTAAAGAATAAGAGTCCCCTTAACCGTTACCATGGTGACGATGTGGTCCTGGATGGCATGGTTTGATCCTCAGTATCACATCAGACCAATGACGACGTCTTTCTGCAGATTAGTTTCTTGACTCGAGAGCTTTAAGTGTTTTATCATAGTGGGCTCAAATTAAAGCCAATAACATTTGAGCTTGTAAAGTAGTGTTTGCAGATGTGAGTCGAGTTTTGCAGCCTGGTAAAGTAAATCTGCATGGGAAGGAATATTTAAGAATTTAAAAAAAGTTGAAGTTACACAGAGAAAAAAGAGGGGATTTTCTGAACTGTTTACAGAAACAAATCTGAAAACTGTTTGCAGACCATCATGCACTCAGAGTTTCCATAATGTGTGTGAGACTCTAGAATTACACTGTAATTATGCATTTTAACCCTGCTCTTAAATCTCAGACTGATGATGAGAACTATACGTTACAGAGCGAACCGTCCAATCAGAGAGCAGCTGGTTTCCGGCTCTCAGCTCTGCTGCAGGTCCCGACAGTGAAGCAGATTAAGTTTATTTCTGATATTTTAGAAACGACCCTCAACATGTCTGAAAGTTCTGCAGCAGAGCAGGCAGATTGATCTGTGATTAAACTGTAATCCTCCAATCAGTTTCAGATTAACAGCTTAAGTGAATACCTGCAACTTCACAAGGAAAGTTTATTTGAATGGCACATTTCATGTACAAGACATAAAAAACATTAAAAAAAAAGGTTAAACGCAAAATAAAAAATACAGACAGACATAA
Organism: Arrhamphus sclerolepis; assembly: GCA_037176975.1. Lineage (NCBI taxonomy): Eukaryota > Metazoa > Chordata > Actinopteri > Beloniformes > Hemiramphidae > Arrhamphus > Arrhamphus sclerolepis. Next base: position 11,307,346 of record JBAMYA010000011.1, on the reverse strand, counting down.
GTTGAAAAAGAATAAAACAGATGAAAGAAGTTACAATACACTGTGGGAGATTACTGAAATGCTTCAGCCCTGATGCATTCTGGGAGTTGGTTCCATGTTTAAGTATTTTCTACCTGTGCAAACACAAATACTAATAATTACAATAATAATTTGGTTTATAGTATCCTCAGTTTTTCAAATTTTCACTTTCTTAATTCGTCTTCACATAAAAGGTTGCAGCAGACAGCTGTGACATGCAGCTGTGGCCTCAGGTGAAATCGATTTGTGTGGTTCTCTTGGATGAACTCGTCACTTTATCGAAGTTTCCGACTTGCTTCTCCGTGTGATGTCATTTCTAAAGCTGCTGCTCTAACCGTCTCAAATGCAGAAGATGATGATGTGTCAGATCCTGGGAATGTAATCGAGTAAATATCTGAGAAGATCACGAGCCGCAGTTAGAAAATACTCCTTCAAAGACTGTATCGTGTGTCCCGTTCACCTCTGCAAGAGCAACTTAATCTCCCCAAACACAAGCAGAAGAAAAAAGAGGAATTGAAGAACCAAAATGATAGTAAAGAGTCATATTTTGTGTGTTTTTGTGAGGTGATTAAAAGCTTAAAGGACAGAGGAGTGTAACTGTGTGGCTGTTTACGGCAGCTCGGCTTTGCCCGTTTGTGGTTCTCACAGAGTTCAGGATTACTGGTGTGATGGCAGTCCTGTTGCTGGGATTTGCGGGGGATATTTGGGGTAATTTAGTGAACCCTGAACCGGAGACCACAGCAGAGCAGCAGGAGCAGACTTGCTGCTGTCGCTCTCTCATTACCAGCTCGTTTGCTCGACGCCCCCTCCAACGAACTCACAAACAGATTCACGAATGTGAGTCTGGCGTGCGTTTGTGTATTTTGATCTGTTTTCCTGAGTCACTGAGACATCCTAGACTCCCTTTTGAAAGAATTAAAAAGCAGAGCTGTTTGTTTTTGTCACCTCAAGGTGTTTTGTTGGCACTCACGATGAATAGATTCTTTTTTTTTTCCCACTTCTTCATGTCTCATTATGGTCTTAGGTGCATTCCTGAAAGAGTTCATGCAGATGCATGGCTGATAAGGGATAAAGGTCCTTTAATCCTTCACTTTATTCAAACCTCTGCGTGTGTGCTTGTGGTTTTGTCTGCACCAGGTCCTGGAGCAGCACTCAGACGGCCGCTGGAAAGGCCACATCCACGACAGTCAGCGGGGGACGGACAGGGTGGGCTTCTTCCCTCCTTCGGTGGTGGAGGTGCTCAGCAGAAGAGCAGGTAGATAAAGAAGCCACATCTGCACAAATGCAAACAGACTCGGTGGTACAAGGTGGCTAAGTACAGGGAGACGGGAACAAACACAAAGACACTTAAGCCGGGGATTCCTGTAGGGGGAGGGACAGCGACACAGATTTAATCACTACAGCAGAGTAAATAATGCATCCATGAGAAGTTCCTCAGAAGTCTACACCACAGATGTCAAACTCCAGGCCCACAGACATCATTTTATGTGCCCACCTCAGTCGAAGCATGCAATTCTACAAAATTCATGATTTACAAAATAAATATAGTCATTTCATTGACAAGATGATGCTCTTACATTGTGGCTTGTCTGTCTTGAACATTTCCACTGTTTGCCGGTCTCAGTGTGTATGTAGCTGCCATTTTCTGGAAAGGTGTAAAATCAGATCCCCCTTTTTTCTTTTATCTTTTTTTTTTCCACCTCCAGAGGTAGTGAAAAAGGTGTGATAAAAGAGACATTGCTTGTGTAAGGTGAGACTTCTGGGACTTTCTAGAGACGTTTACATGTAAATAGCAGGATGCAGAAGACGGTAGAAGGAAACAGTTTTTAGTTTGCTCGTACTTTTAGGTCTCGAACCGAGGCGATAAGAGATGTAAGAACTTCTCTTTTGACAGAAGATGAAATTAGTTGCTACTTAACACTGAACTGCCAAAAGTACCCTCCCACCTGCCTTGACTCTCATCTGAACCCCAGTTCATCCAGACGGTTCAGGATGACGTGGGTCCATCTTTGCAGCTGCAACAGCTTCAGCGCTTCTGAACCATGTGGACAGACTTCCCAGGAGTGTGCTTATGTCATGTTGGAAGAGGAAGGGACCATCTCCAAACTGTTCCCACAAAGTTGGGAGCATGGAATCGTCCAGAATCTCCTGGTCTGCTGAAGCATTCAGGGGTCAGGCCCAGATCCTGAAGAATACTCCCACACCATAATCCCTCCTCCACCAAACTTTATACTTGGCACAATGCAGTCAGACATATACTGTTATCCTGGCAACCACCAAACCCAGACTCATCCATCAGATTGCCAGATGGAGAAGCGTGATTCATCACTCCAGAGAAGGTGTTTCCACTGCTCCAGAGTTCAGTGGAGGCGTGACCTCTGCTCACTATGACCTCAGCCTCCTCTGACCCTGCTCCATCAGTCTACGTGTCCTACCACTTGGTGGCTGAGTTGCTGTCGTTCCCAGTTGCTTCCACTTTGTTCTAATCCCACTTACAGTTGACTGGTATATTTAGGATCAAGGAAATTCATAACTGGACTTGTTTCTCAGGTGGCCTCCTATCACAGAACCATCCTGGAGATCACTGAGCTCCTGAGAGTGACCTGTTCTTTCACAGATGTTTGTAGAAACAGTCTTCATGACTAGGAGATGCATTTATATACCTGTGGTTATGGAAGTGACTGGAACACCTGATTTACATTTTTTGGATGGTGAGTGAATACTTTTGAAAATATGGTGTACAATAAAGTTAGCCCATTTTCTGGCTCTTATTAAGTTGTGCTTGGCTGATTGGTTCCGCATGAAGGCACGAAAACTGCTCTCACTGCATTGTTAAAGGGGGCATGGGGGTGTTGTTAATTAGAGGCTGGAAGAGTTTCAGAAAAGTGCCTGCAAGGAATGTAGAGGAGCATCAGCCACCATAGGATGGCCCCGCTGAGCCCTGTTGCTTTGTAGATATTCAGATAGTGTGATGCTGTAATTGAATGGACAGAAAATGGAGAAAACTCTTGTCACAGATAAATTGGCTGACTGAAAACTTTCCTGCTGCAACTGTGATAATGCAAGAAAATGGGAGATTTAGTGTTGGGCTGACTGGGTTTTATTCAGACTTCTGCCTGGCATTCACACTAAGTCTTTCCCCACAAAGGTCTGGAAGGGAGTTTTATTTCTGATGTATAATTCATTCATTCGTCTGCAAATGATATACTTGTCCACATACTGTTGCATTAAGCAAAATTGTAGACTGTAGACTTTTTCAGCAGCCTGTTATTTACTCAGCAAAGCTGAAACAAATATATAATAATACTTATATTAAATATAACTGTGAGCAGTCTAAGTACCCCCTTATTGCTTCCATGGGATTTAAGAGGTTAATCATCAGTTAGTGTGCAGACCACAAATACAATTCCAAGAGGAAAAGACATGAGCTATAGTTAAAGTGTCAAACCAAAGGCCCATGGGCCAAATTCAATCAACCATGAATCTGAAGGTTGGTGTTTTGAGCCCCAGTTCCTCCTGTGTCCACCGAAGTGTCCTTGAGCAAGACACTGAACCCCCAATTGTTCCTTGTTGTCTGGCCAGCTACGTTGTCTGGCTAGCTACGTTGTCTGCTCTATTGTATTTAATTAAATCAATTTTATTTCTATAGCATTTATTTACAACAAAGTCGTCTCTAGTTCTTCTCAGAAACCCAAATCATGGCCCCCGACCATATGGAAAAACCTAACAGTGGCAAGAAAGAACTCCCTCTTGCAGAAAATCTGGACCAGGACCTGGATCAGTTCTAAGGGGGACCCTCCTGCTGATAGCCAGCTGGGTAAAGGAAGAAGACAGGACAGAGAGGATGAAGGACAGAGAGAGGAGAGGGACATAAATATCTAAACATGTGGTTGGAGGGTTGGACTACAGGTCGGCCATGTTGGTTGGTGTCCCACAACGACATCTAGTCAACAGGAGTTGAAAAACCCAACTGAAAATAATGGGGGCTTTCGGCACATTAAATATAAGCCCCAGTTCATGATGTCACTGTCATATCTTTTCCCCATAAAAATATTTACCTTCAGGTCAGAGCTGGTTCGCGGGTCATCCCTCACTGCCACCATTTTAATGTGTTTGCCCCACAATGGCAGAGTGAAAAGTGATATTACAGCGGCTCATTATTTATTCATAAAGTTGGAATTAAAAAGCCCTTGACCTGTGTAAAAATGTGCTGAAAGCTCCCTCTCTCTCTTTTTTAGGTGACTGGCCGAGTTAGAATTCCAACCAGGTTTGATGAATAAAGAGGTAAAAGCTGCCAGAATCCCGGGAAAACTCATCTTTAAATGCATCCAAATGAAAAGGGATCTGTTGTGACATTTTCTTTAATGTGGGCATGTATTTTTAATCGGGCGGGGAGTGTCAGCATTTGTGAAATACAAAAAAAAAAAAAAGGATTTTTTATTATGAGAATTTACGGTCTAAGAAATTGAGTTGACATTTGCATCGGGGGAAACTAATGGGATTTTCAGCATCAGGAGCACTTGATGAATTATTAGCAGGAAGTCTCTTTGTCAGAGTAATGTGCATTCTCAGTCAAAATGACCAAAGTAGCGCTGGTGCTGTGTGCAGCAAATAAATCCAAAGGAATTAAAAGAGAATGATTTAAAGCCTGCTGGAACACACCTGCCACACAAAGTTTAATTGCATGCATCTATAATTTGTACTGTGTGCAGTTTTGCTCCTAAATATGAGCATAATCCTGATTAATCTATGTCATTTCAGGTTTTTGTCATCGGTTGGCTGAGATACAATTCCACACCTGGTTTGTAAAACACTGCATACTTTTAGGAGAGAAAAGAGATTATAGAAAGAGATTATAATCCCAAAGACACCTGTTTAGTGCATCATTACGTTTTGGAGACGAGCTTCCACAGATGTTGGAGGTCTGGTTCCACGGACTGGATGCTCTGTTGGGTTAAGGAGGAAATAATCCCAGAAAGGGTTTGAAATATAAATAGCACATTCAGGGGATAAGACATCAGTCAGACAAGTGGAAAAGTTGACAAACATGTGTGTAGTTCATAAACATGCCGTTTATTTTTGAGTGAACTGATCAAGTTTTGACGTATTTTATTGCTTTTTTTTAAAATTGCAATTAAAAATTTTTATTGACTTTTTTCCTCATTCTTTTTTAAATTTTTTATTTATTATTGTCTTAATTGGTTTACTGTTTGTTTTCATGTTGTATATTTAATGTACCTTATTTCGTATTTTTTTCTTGCTTTTAATTTATTTTTTATACATTTTTTATTTCCTATTTTTATAATTGTATTACATTGTTTTTCTGTCTGTTACATTTAAAGTACTTTATGTGGATTTTTTAAGATTATTTGTATCTGCCTTTGAAGCACTCTGTGATGCATGTATATTACATAAATAAAATTTACTGACGTATTAAATAAGATTTAATGGCTCAGCCCATAATTAACGTAGAATATTTGCTAATATGTGAGTTACGTTATTATTGTCCACGTTCAATGGAAATCTTTTCCCCATCTTTTTTGACACAAATTAGAGTTAGAATTTAAATTTTCTTTTCGAGATGTGATGTCACACCTTGAAAAATATTCAGAAAACAGGAGGGCCAAGATGGCGGCTGATAACTTTTGTGAAGTAAAGCATCTATTATAAATGAGTTATGTCAAACAACTGCTTGTAAAAACATGAAGGTGAAGTTGTTGTTTCCCCAAGAAAGGAGAGATGGAGAAAGAAGCATCAGAATGCATCGTGATGGTGCTAAAGTTAGCTACCGGTTAGCCGGTTAGCCGGTTAGCCGGTTAGCGATCAACTGAGGAGCTCAGACCATCTATAAATTTCGTCGCTGCTGATGTCCAAGACATTAAAGGTACCTGCAACACACTGTTGAGAGAGTTAGCAAGGCAGAGGAAAACATTTTTCATTTCCAAGTCAAAGTTCTGGAGCTGGAAGACTACAAACGAAGATGGAATCTACGGCCCCTCCCCCGCAACGTCATCCTGCAGCTCTCATCATTTCTGAGACACTGGGAGGAAATTAACCAAGAAGATAATAAGCTACAGGCTGTCCATCTAGACACGAGCGGCTGGATGGGTGACTTGGAGACGCACAGTCATGTGTGATGCTGTTCTTTTATGTCTTAAGAGGAATTTTCAGTTATTTACATGGTTTCTTTCTTGGCAGTCTTCTTCAGTTCTAAGATTACTTTCAGTCAATGCTTGCGCTTGAGAGGTATTACTAAACAAAAGGCTTTATTTCTTCATGCAAAAAATGTTGATGAGGATCTTAGTTTAATTCAGGAAAGCTATTCAGCTCACTGGGACTATAAGTTCTGGAAATCACAGTGGGAGAGGATCTCTGCATGTCACACGGAAACCAGCACTGAAACACATTTAGAGGAGTCAGTTTTACAGATAAAAATGGACATTTTGCTCTTTTGATGATCTTTCTATTGAATCAGATATTTTTAGTTGGCAACATTTATGGGTATAAGAATGAAAAGGAAAATAAAGAGCTGTTACATGTCTTAAATTCACATATCGATGCTGCAGTCAAGCACTCACACAGAATGAAGTTGATAGGTTCCCAGCAGACGGATGAAAAGGAGTTCATGGTGATAGAGAAAAAAAAATGTTTGGATGATGTATGGAGAGTGATTAACCCCTGTGAGGAATATACGTGGAATAACAAACCTGGCACTTCTGGTTGGTTTCAGATTCTGTGCTAAGTTTACTCTGTAAGCCCTGGAACAGACCATAAAACCATCCTTACTTTAAGCTCATCATTCCACAGTGTGACTAAACCAACACCTGGTTACTGGAAATAAATAATCAGCTTTTAATTAGCAAAACTCTGAGACTGAACATGAAGGATCTTATCTTAAAATGGAGACATGGAGTTAGGAATGCTCCAGGGCTGTCCTCTTTCTTTCTTTTTTTTACTCAGCTAAAAGGCATCTCTGTCGCGGTAATCACCTTCAGCCAATTAACAGATGACACCACCCTTTTCCTGCAAGTTTATGTTGCTTTAGATATACTTTGCACAGCTTCTGGTCTTAAGCACAACTTGTCCAAGTGTGTTTTGTTTCCCATAAAAATGAGCAATGAAACAGAAATTGCAGGTATTCCTGTGAAATCTAAAGCTAAATTATTTAAATTTGTTATTTATTTATTTATAGTCAAATATCAAAATTTAAGGGCTGGTGAAAATTTGAATCCATTAATTTCAGCTGTAAAACAAAGATTTGATCTGTGGATCTGGAGGGATTGAAGTATAACTGGTTGTGTCCTTCTGTCCAGACTCATGGACTCCAGCTCTGTCCTAGATGCCCCCAAAGAGGTCTGTTGTCAAAACCCTATTTAATATCATTTTTTTAAATCCATAAGAATGTTATGATTGATAAACTAATGCCTTCGACTTTGAGGTTCTGGAGTATTCTGACTCCAGAATCTGGGCCTCTGAGGTTTCTTTGCAGCAGGATCCTGTCATTCCCTTAATCCTGGCTGTCAGCTGATGGGGAACCAAAGAAGAAAACACCGTTTCTTCACCTTCAAGACTTCCTCTAATGGATTCAAAACCTCCTCGTGTGTACACCTCATCTTCCACCATTTGATTGACAAACAACGACTGTGATGTCAAGACTCGTATCCTTGAAAACATTTGATTTGTAAATATAGAACACCACAATGCCTTTTCCTCTGTAATTAAATCCCAGTAGACAGCAAACTGGAAGCATGTCAACCAATGCTCAACCAAAGCAGTCATTTCTGTTGTTCTTTAATGTTCATTACCTGTTTCAATCCCTCTTTAAGGCAAAAGGAAACATCTACCTGGTGTGTTCATTGTGTTTAGGAAGGACTCCACTGCCCACATACCAACCTCTGGTCTGCAGAAGCTGACCGAAGCTGATTTATTAAACGCCTGAGTGACAGTATTTCTGTACGTACATCCACCCACTTCACACTTCACGCCTCTCACAGTACCTTGCAGAGCAGATGCACAAGTGTAACTGCAAACACATTAAAATGATTCAAAGGAGTCAGCTGTGCACTGCAGAGCTCCATCCCAGAGGTTCTGTACTGTCAACCCATCTGAAGTGCATCTCATTAGAGCTCCAGCTCAGGGCAAACCCTCTTTGAACTTTCCTTCTCCGCTGTAAATACATTATGCATTTTGCGCATACCCAAATCTGGGATCCACTCCATGGAAACCTTTTTTTTTGCTTGTTTGTTTGTTTAAAGTTCAGTCAGAATTTAGGATGTGCGTGGACAGATGAAGCTGGAAACACACAGACCATATTTATAAGCTGAGAGAGCAGTGCTAGCAAACATTAGCCATTTTAGCTGCAGTTAAGAATGATTCAGAATGGCGTGGTGGGACCTTGAGAGAACTGTGCGTTATCCAAAAAAAACAAAACAAAACAACAAAACTACGTCCTAAAATACCAGATCACAAAAATGCATAAAAAGTATTACTTATTCCTGCTAAAAGGTGGCTATGTAAAACATCACAACTGAAAGAGGATGTACTTGTTTAATCACATGACTCTAAACAAGGCTTACATATAAAATGTATAAGATAATAAAATTTGAACTGTTGTGGAGGCAACTGTGTAAATTAAAAGAAAAAAATAATTGAAAAATTAAAATTGTTCCCAGTCCAGCCCTGGAAGGATATGGCATTTGCATATCACTCTCAAGTACTTCTGTGCATTTGCATTTATCTGGGGATTTAGAGTGTAAATGTCTAACTCCATAATGATTGCTGTAAATAACAATTTAAAAAAAAAAATTAAGTATGAGTGGTCTGGCTGATAAGGTGCATAAAAAGCAGACTGATGGATATGCATTAATTGACTGAGGAATGCTGGACAGCTTGACAAGCACAGTCAGCTATAACAGACAGTAAGAGCGTCACTCTCAGCAAGCATAAACAAAACTGCAACAGTTAGGATGTGTGTGAATGGCAAATGATAAAAAGCATGTGGTATATAGCTTTGTGGAAACGTTGTAATGTGAGTTATCTTACAGGCTTTTCTTCACTTGTGATAATCGATAGTAATCATCAGGTGCTCTGTTTAAAGTACAGCGTAGTTTATTACATTGCACCAATGATTTGTACCAATGAAGATAATGCTGCTGTCCCGTGATTTTCTATCTTTGTTGTATTTAACTCATGTTCTCGAAGCAGCAGCCTTTTCCGAGAAACAGTATTTGACCAACTGTTCCTTTTCTTTTTTCCTTTTTTGAAGCTACAGTAAAAAATAAAAAGTATGTGAACTCTTTGGAATTCATTTTTATCTCCATTAATTTGGAATAAATGTAATCTGACCTCATCCTACCTGTGTGCTTCAATTGACAACAAATGAACAATCTTTATGTTTTGTGTCCAAACTAATTCTATAAATTAAACATTTATAGTGCTTGAGTTCATGGCTGGCCAAAACCTTTTGACATCCATGACCCCAAAAAAGAACTCCAGATCAGATCTACACCTTATTTAGGGAGAATTTTCTTCATCTCTACAGAACTTCAGCTCAAAAACGTTTATTTTGATGTCTGATGTGAACAGCTCTGTGGAGCTAATTCCACAGCATCCCTATGGAGTGATCCTGGGCTCCATGGTGATGTTGGGCCTTACCATGTTATGTTGGGTCCTACCATGGTGATCTTGGGTCCTATTATGGTGATACTGGGATATGTTATGGTGATGTTGGGTCCTACCATGGTGATGTTGGGTCCTACCATGGTGATGTTGGGTCCTTCCATGGTGATGTTAGGTCCTACCATGTTGATGTTGGGTCCTACTATGGTGATACTGGGACATATTATGGTGATTTTGGGTCCTACCATGGTGATGTTGGGTCCTACCATGGTGATGTTAGGTCCTACCATGTTGATGTTGGGTCCTACTATGGTGATACTGGATCCTACCATGGTGATGTTGGGTCCAACTATGGTGATGTTGAGTCCTACCATGGTAATGTTGGGCCCATATACAGGCCCAGAAAAGATCCCAAAACATATTCTTAGGGATTGTGCATAGAAATTCACATGGGTTTTGACAGTCATGTGTGACATCTCACTCTGCCAAAGAGTCGTCTTCCCAAACAACTGAACTTTTGTCTCACTAGTTCAGAGAATATAAGCCTGTAATCTGAACATGTACCGTGGACAGCACCTGGTTCTGCTCGCTAGCCTCCAGCTATTGGTCCCTTTTCTAACATCTAGCATCTGTACCTGGCCCAGCAAGCCCTAATCTGTAGGCCCTACTTACTAACTGCCAACACCTGGCCCTGATTGCTATCTTCAAGATATCAGACCTGCAGCTATCATTTCCTCAAGTGGAATAACGTGGATCTTTTCCTCCAACTGTGTGCCCAAATGGGCCTATCAACACTTCTCCCTCTCTGGTCACACTACCTGTGTATGTACAGTATGATAACTTTGGCAATTTAACTTTTTCCCACAGTGTTTGCTGTAGATTTATCCTCTCAGCCTCATCTCACTTGAGGGTTATAGTGACTGTGGATATATTGAAATGGCTGCTTATGGCTAAGGAGTCACTTCATTCTTACTGTTTATTGGTTCTGAGAGAACATTTTACTATTAATGCAACCTCCCTGATAGTGAGTCAATGTCAGGAGTTTACTGTCTAAATTGGACTTGATAAAGATTTGGATAAATTCAACAAATGCAGATATTGTTTTATCTGAAACTTGTCTTAAAAAAAATCTGTGCCAGACAAGGACATTTTCATAAGTGGCTATAATGTTTATCACACTGATCGACAAAGAAAAGGTGGGGGAGTGGCGATATATATATATAAAGCAGAAGTTTGATGTTAAATGAGTGTTATGTAGATCGGTGAGTAAAGAACTTGAATTTTTAGCTCTTGAAATAGAATTTCCCAGTAATCATCACATTATGCTAGTGGGATGATATAGGCCTCTATCTGCCCTTAGTAACTCACTGTCTACACGTGAAACTTCTAACCCAACTGAAAGACAATGAATTAATATTGATTGGTGATTTGAACTGGGATTGGCTCACATTGTTTAATGAGCAAGCTTTTTTGCATGATTTGTATAATTTTAACTGGGATAGAATTGCCCTTTTTGATGATGCTGAACTAGCTTGTAATTATTTTCATAAAAACTTTATTTTTCCTGTAAGGAAGTGCCCCTTTTCGCAATTTAAAATTAAAGGGCGTGACAATCCTTGGTTTGCAACGGAACTGGCAAATGTACTGCATGAATGTAATGCTACTTGGGCTAGGGCACGCAAGTCTAGACTAGAGGCTGACTGACTTAAAATTAGACAACTGAGAAATAAATTTACTTTTCAAAAGGCAAAAGCTGAATTTTACTTGTCCACAACTACGGAAAGCCTCAAAAACCCAAAGAATTTCTGGAAGACCATCAAATCATCGATGAGCTGTAACTCAATTGATCTTCCTATACCCGTATACTTGTTGATGGCCTCAGGGTAACTGACAGGACGGCAGAGTTAAATAATTTCAACCATCATTTTATTTTTCCTCTGGCTTCTTGTTTAAGCCTGAAAATGCAATTAGAGTTCCACCAATTACTGATAGGATCATTGATAATAGTCAGGTTTTTAACTTCCATTCCTTTACTACAACAGATGTCAAAAGAATTCTTAAAGAACTTAATCCAAGAAAACCGGCTGGACGGGATAGTTTAGAGCCTCTGTTTTAAAAATTGGCATCTGAAATTATAGCAGGACCATTGTGTCACATTTTTAATCTAACTTTGTTGTCAAATGAAATTCCAAAGGATTGGGAATGTTTAGCACCTGCAGATTGAAATCTCGTACAGGATTGGGAAGTTCATCCCCATTTTAAAAGGTGGTGACCCAACAATTTAAAATAACTGTAGACCAATCTTTAAACGCTTTGTAATGGCAAAAGTTCTTGAATCTCTGGTCAGTGAACAGGTAAAACAGTATTTAGCTACCAACTCTTTTGTCACTGTTTCAGTCAGGGTTCTTCATAGTACTACTACTGCTGCCTTGAAGGTCATAAATTATATAATAGAAGCTGTTGATAACAATCAGTGCTGTCTTTCTTTGTTTATAGATTTCTCTTAAACATTTGATACTGTTATTGTTTTTAATATGTAAAGCACTTTGTGTTACTTTTGTATGAAAAGCGCTTTATAAATAAAGATTGATTGATTGATTGTTGACCACCTGACACTAATTGATCGTCTTACAGCTATGGGTTTTCTAAACAAGCAGTTGGGTGGTTTGTAAACTATCTTTCAGACAGAACCCAGGGTGTTCAATTAGAGGGTTCTGTCTCAGATTTACTTCAAGCGCAGAAGGGGGTCCCACAAGGTTCAATTCTTGGACCACTATTGTTTACAATATATATTTTAATAACCTTGGGAAGGACATTTTAAACTCAAACTTTCATTTCTATGCTGATGACACTGTCATTTACTGCTTCACACCCACCCCAGCAAAGGCTGTTGAATATCTTCAACATGCTTTTGACAGAGTACAAGAACAGTCATCTGCAACTTGTTTTAAATGTAGAGAAAACAAAACTTATGTTCTTCATCACTTCAAAAACATCACAATCGGCACTGTCGGGAAACATTTTAACAAGACATGGTCAACAAATAGAGTTGGTATCTACTTTTAAATATTTAGGATTTGTAATTGATGACCACTTGTTTTTTAAGGAGCATATTCAGTATATTTAAAAAAAATGAAGCTCTTATTAGGATTTTATTATGGAAAAATAATAAATTATTATTTTAT
>JBAMYA010000011.1:11264569-11294425 GCA_037176975.1 Arrhamphus sclerolepis | reverse complement strand
CACACACACATACATACATATATATATATACATATACATACATACATACATATATACACATATATTACATAATAAAAAAACTACTAAATAATGGATAAAACCTGGGACATAAAATGATTTTATAAGGAATTTTATAAGGTACATATATTAGTCACTTGGTATTATATTGTAGACAAGAAAATATGCAAATAGTCAAACTTATATAAATAATATACTGCAGATTAATACATTTTATACAATATGGAATGGAAAACCCACAACTTTGAAAATTTTTTGAATTACTATTCAGCCAATCAGGTTGAAGTTTGATTGTTTTATTTTTCTGGTCATGATGACACAATCACCCCGGAGCAACCATTGTGCGTTATTGCGTTGTTGCGCGTTGCTGCAGTGCGTACGTGTGAATCCAGCGTAACTTGATGTAAAACGTTGAACTACTAGAACTCGATCCGACGTTCAGACGTGTCTCTCAGAAATGTTGTGTGAACCCAAAGATGTTTTCTAGTTTCTGCACGTGTGCAGAAGCCCCAGGGCTCTAAGAAAACAGGCGCCGGGACACAACATTCGCTTTTCTATGCTCTTGATAGTTTTCACAGATTGCAGGAGGGTAGAACATTGATAACTGCTTTATAGATTGTGATTGTTTCTTTGTTTTTTTTCATTGAATGTCAGGGAGACAGTTTTTTGCTAATTTTTACTGTTTTTATGTATGTGCAGAGACGCATAAAAATGAGTACCCTCTCTCTAAAACTACTGGTTACTGCTTCTAAAGAAACAAGGAGGTACTTAGTATTGCCCACATTTCATTATTTATTCATTTAATTATTTATTTGCTTCATTTTTGTTAAATTATAGCATGATGAAAAAAATATTCATGTGTTGACGATGAGATGTTTTTTTTTATGCTTTTACAAAAAATTAAGTTTAAAAGTGAGGCTACTAGTTTTTGCAAATGTATAAATTTACTCGGAAACAAGCAGCGATTAGAGACATTTCTTCTTAAATAGTCATGTCTCATGTCTAGATGATGAATATTCAAATTGTGTATAAAATGTGCATATGTATGTCTGTTTTGATTTTTTAAATACTCAAAACAGTTTACATGTTATTTTATTTTTGTCTGAATGAAATGTCTCTTTTAACTAAGATTTTGTTTTATGTTCTTGGACACACATAAAGCTGGAAAAGGCCTGGATGTAACTATACTTGCTGTCTAAATCCATCACTAAATCATCCTTCATTGATGTACAAATATGTTACATCATATCTGAAAAAACAAAAAACCCGGCGTGACGTATCAGCAGTGTGTCGTTGCAGTAGATCACAACAGAAGCCGCGTCTGTGCGAGACCTAGACTGGCTGATTCTTGGCGTACGGTTCCTGATCAGTGACCTTCAGGCGATGCTGAAAGCTAAGTGACTTAAGAAAAGACCCAGAGCACAGCTGATGAAGGAGTACTGAGAGACAACTGCGCCCTTTTTCTTTCAGGAATGCGTCCATGAAATGTGTCTCTGCAGATGAGCTCATAAAAACAAACACAGCCTGAGTCACTTGACACTGATTTGTCTTTTTTTTTTCATTTTTGTCTTTTTTTTCATACAAATCACTGACACTTGACAGATCTGGGATTCTTCTAAGTAAGAGACCCCAGAGGTGTGGACTCGAGTCATGTGACATGGACTCAAGTCACGACCTTAGGCTTGACCTAACAAAATGTAAAAAGGCTTGTAACTTGACTTGGACTCGAGTCATGTGACATGGACTCAAGTCACGACTTTAGGCTTGACCTAACAAAATGTAAAAAGGCTTGTAACTTGACTTGGACTCGAGACCATTGACTCGAAAACACTTGATATTTTACCCAAAATTCAAAAATAAAAGAGATTAAAGTCTGCATGAATCCATTCAATTCACTCGTCACAACTTAACAAATACAGACCGTCTCTGTCTCGCAAATATGCTCCTAAGAGTCGTCTCATTTTGACAAAAAACTATCAAGTAGTAAATAAATATATATAATAAAAAAAAAAACAGGATATGCAAAACTTGCAAAGAGGACTAAATTCACCAACAGTGGAACATTAAAGGACAAGACAGACGAAGAGACCAGTGAAGGTGTGCAAAGTAGTGATGTCCATGTCTAGTGATGACTTTCCTTGAGACTCGCCTGTTTTGACTTGAGAGTTGACTCAGGACTTGCCTGTCTTGACTTGAGACTTGACTCAAGACTTTCCGGTCTTGACACTGGACTTGACTTGAGACTTGCTTGTCTTGACTTGGGACTTGACTTGAGACTTGCCTGTCTTGACTTGGGACTTGACTCAGGACTTGCCTATCTTGACTGAAGACTTTATTTAAGACTTGCTTGTTGTGACTCTGGACTTGACTTGAGACTTGCCTGTCTTGACTCGGGACTTGACTTGAGACTTACTTGTCTTGACTTAGGACTTAACTTGAGACTTGCCTGTTTTGTCTCAGGACTTGACTCAAGACTTTCCTGTCTTGACACTGGACTTGACTTGAGAGTTGCCTGTCTTGACTTGGGCCTTGACTTGAGACTTACTTGTCTTGACTCGGGACTTGACTTGAGTTTTGCCTGTCTTGACTCGGGCCTTGACTTGAGACTTACTTGTCTTGACTTGGGACTTGACTCGAGTTTTGCCTGTGGTGATTCTGGACTTGAGGACAAAGACTTGAAACTTACTTGAGACTTAAAACAATGACTTGGGCCGACCTGTGAGAGACCCTACAGGGGCCCCATTCTCACAGAGGAAGCAGTATCGGCAGACGGACGAGTGCCATGAAACTGGACATGAATCTGATCCACCAATAATCTGATTATCATTCTTGGACAAAGGACACATGAGTGACAGGACAGGAACAGTTCAGGGAGCCAAACTCATTCCAGCTGGGCCTCAAGGGCCAACCATGCAAGTCCAGTTGCATGTAAGACGGGTTTCATGTAGAATATATCTGCAATGCAACGAGACGATTAAACATGAAGATGAAGAAAGCTGACGTTCATCTGTGTGGAGTCAGAACACTGAACAGAAACATGTTCAAACGGAGGCGTTGCGAGTATGTGGGGGTCCATCTGAGACACGAATGGACTGAAAGACAGGCTCCACGAGGGGTCATCGATGCCAGGCGCTCATGATGGTTATGTTTGGGCACATGGGTGATGAAGGAGCATGAGCCCAAAGTAGGTGTCTAATCTGGGTCCCATGTGGGCCGACCACATAACAGAACCAACATGGATCCAGGAGAAAGTCTCACACCGTCTGTGGCCCCAGTTTGACGTCACTGAGATCTATAGTAATCTGCAGTAAAAGGGGACGTCCCTGTCTTTGAGTTTTATTCCACATTAGTTCATTTTGTGAGACATTGTATACATTTGAAAACATACGCACGATTTTTATTTGTTCTAATTTATGTATTTATTTTCAGAATGGTGAGCAAAGCTCTTCGGTAATTGTTAATATTGGTCAGTAACTGTGTGAATGCTCTGAACAGTTCAGGTCTGCTTTGGTTCATCAGGGACCAGTAGATCGTGTACATGTTTTGCTTTTTCTTTCTTTTTCTTTTTTTTTTACAATCAAACAGCCAAAACTTGTGTTTGACGTGTTGTATGCTGGATTTGAAAAGAAAATAATAAAGAGTTATTTTTAACCAAGATGCAGCCCTCATGAGTCACTTAAAACACAGACTTCTGTTGCCACAACAGTGTTTGTGTGAGAGAGAGAAAGCAAACGAATAGGAAGGACCACGGTTTCTTATAATCAATCGGATTATCTCAAAACTTTTAAGGCTGATGCTCAATTTAACGACTTCCTGTTGGGCCTTCACAATAAAAGTCCCGACTGCCATTTGAATCACCCATCATTAGATTCAATGCTATTTATACTTCATCTACCAACCTACTTTGAGGAATGATGGTGAACTTTTAGAATAGACATATACTCTGTTGCTGAAGTTGCATTTAAGTCACTTTGAGAAAGATTCAACCATATTATCTGACGCTACGCTGTTTCTGATGAATTCACTAACTTGAATCAATAAACCAATTCACCCAAATCATGTGAGACTGGTGTGTTTGGTCTGTTTGGCCCAGAACTCGCTGTTAACAAAGCTTACGTAAACAAATCATGGCTGATACGTGTTTCCCACATTCCCTGCCATAGCGGTCGTGCACGTCTTCCAAAAGAAAAAGGTAACGTGTATGTGAGATGTCATATCCACTTGAGTGCTGGAGACGCTAGTTTAGGTCAGTGCACTTCAGCACTTCAGTTTTGCAGAGCCAGTTTGTTTCTGTTTTTCCTGTGATTGCAGAATTTTGTTTGTGGTTGCAGCATTTTTTTGTTTGCATTTGTTTTGTTGATTGTATGTTTTGCTTCTATTTTCTGTTAATGCAGCATTTTTTTTGTTTGCAGCATTTGTTTTTTGTGTTTGTGTGTTTTGGAGTTTGCATCATACATGTGTTTGCAGCTTGTTTTGCCATTTGCTGCTCGTTTACGTTTCTGTTTGCAGCGTT
Source organism: Arrhamphus sclerolepis (assembly GCA_037176975.1). NCBI lineage: Eukaryota > Metazoa > Chordata > Actinopteri > Beloniformes > Hemiramphidae > Arrhamphus > Arrhamphus sclerolepis. The sequence goes on along the minus strand of JBAMYA010000011.1, from coordinate 11,289,894 downwards.
TTTCTGTTGCATTTGTATTTTTGTGTTTGCGTGTTTTGGAGTTTGCATCATACATGTGTTTGCAGCTTGTTTTGCTGTTTACTGTGCGTTTGCACCTGTCGGCCACCGTAGTTTCTTGTCAGTTTCCCACACTGGTAAAACAAGACGAACAAACTCCTATCCAGATGAAATTAATTTAACGGTCTAACATAACATCTCAAATGATGTTGTTTTTTTCTGACTGTGACTGACTAAATACAAAACAATAACTTCTTTGGTCCTGCTTCGTGTATATGGTTGTATTTTTGACTCTGCCCCCAAGTGGAGACCTCTGGTATTGCATACTGCAGCATAAACAAGAAACAGTCACAAGGTAGTTGGTTGTGCATGCAGTCAGGCAAACTCATAGTAAAACTGCATGTAGATCCCAGACCCAAAGGCTTTATTACTGAAGAACATTTTCCCAGTATAACTCTGAAGTTATACTGGGATAAAAGCTGATACAATAACCAAAGTTCGTGGTTTTCTTTCTGAGACATTTAGTGTAGTGCACTATATGTGTGGTCGCCATTTTTTAGTGTCACTACGAAAGGAAATAAAAGAAAGAATGAACCATGAACGATAGCGATTGTATCAGCTTTTATTTTGAAAATCAGAGCACAAAGCGCTCGTGCAGGTGCGGGGCTTTGACGGCGGTGCCTTCCTCCACTTGAGACGGGACGTGTCGGATTGGAGGTGAGGCAGAAGGTTGAGCCTCAGAGGGAGGACCTGACGGCCCGTCGGGGTGAAAGCGCCACTTCAGCAGCGGAAACTTCGCCGTGACTCAGTTCAGCGGAAGTGGAGTTGCGCTGCGCAGCAGGTGCCACTTTTCCGTATGGTCGTTGTGTGAAAGTTCTGAAGTCTTTGGGGCTTTTATTCGTTTCTTTTTCCGTATCGGGGATAAAGTCAGTCTGAGCGAGATGTCCCACCTTCGACCAAGGCTGTGTGTGCTCGAGAAGGGACCCAGCGGCTACGGGTTCCACCTGCACGGGGACAAGACGAAGACCGGCCAGTTCATCCGGCTCGTCGAGGATGACACCCCCGCCTCCGCGGCCGGGCTCCTCGCCGGGGACCGGCTGGTGTTCGTGAACGGGGAGAGCGTGGAGGGCGAAAGCCACCAGCAGGTGGTCGCCAGGATACGGGCGACCTCGGGGGCTCTGGAGCTCATCGTGGTGGACCACGACACGGATGAGCTGCTGAAGAAACTCGACCTGAGGTGCCGGAAAGAGTACGTCACGGAGGGGATTCCCTCGCCAGGCGGGGACAGCGACTCTGACCGCGGGGACGCGCAGAGCAACGGCACCCCGAGGGAATCCAGCCCGGTCCCGAGTGTGAACGGGGATGCCTCGTCGGAGAAGTCTGGGAGGCTGAGTGTCAGCTCCAGCACCAAGGTACCGCTTCAGACCGCCACTTTACATTATGTTATGTTATTTTAATGCAGTTTATTTTATCATTTTAATGATTATTGGGTTATTAGTATAGATCATAAGTGTCAAACCCAAGGCCCGCGGGCCAGATCCGGTCCCCACTTCATCTCATCTGGCCCGAGAGAGCGTTTAAAGACAAGATTTAAACGTGGCTGCCCGTTTGTTTCAGTACTGACATCAAAAAGTCGAATAACTGAGGTGGTTGACGCAAACATTTGCAAAAGATTTTACATCAAAAAGTTTCTAATTGTTGCTGAATCTTGTGATATTTGCAAAGTAAAGACAGTACTCCTGTAATTTTATGTAAAAATGTTGCAAAAAGTTATTTTCCATCAAAAAAAAGTTTTGCCAAGTTGGATTTTGCTGAAAGCAGGGGTGGAGAACTGAGAGAGCTGGACCAAACCGGATAGGTAGACCAGAGGTGTCAACGTCTGTTTCATCCTGGGCCACATCGTCACCATGGTTACTGTTAAAGGGACAGTTATTATTTACTTTCATAAGTAGCTATGTTGTCAGAGTCCCCCAAATCCCGTGCTACCATGCTAGTTCTTGGACTCAGTCATACTGAACTGAACAATGTTTTTTTACATTGCAAATGTAAAAAAAATAAATTAATTAAAAAATGGACTTTTCTCATAAAAAGCTATTTTTGTGCAATATCACATCTATTTTTTATAAAGAAGTGAATTTTTGTCTCAAATTCCACAAGAATTATGACCATCATAAAATTGAGACATTTGTCAATCACTTTTTTTTCTTGTAGCAATTTAAAATATTTTAACTTCTTTCTTTTCCCCATAAAAAACTAATTTAGTCGTCAAATGTCACAAACATTGTTGCAAGATCAAGACTTTTTATTGTACAGTCACAAATGTCACAAAAGTAACTTTTTGAACTTAAATTAAAATTTTTTGTTGGAAAATATCAACTTTTTTTGCAACAAAAAACATTAAATTACAACAGTCATATAATCGTTTGTCCTAAAATCACAAGCTGCATTTTACAAAAATCACAAGCTTTGACAGGAAAAAAAACAACAACTTTTTATTGTAAAATCTCTTGCAAACATTTTCTAAATCCTGACTTTTTGCTATAAACCATCTGCTCTCCAGCTCAGTTTTTGACGTCAGTACTGAGTCAAACGTCAGTCTCACGGCAGTCTCGTCTCTGCACGCTCTCGCTCGTTAGATAAATTGAAGCGGTGGGCCGGATTTGGCCCGTGGGCCTTGAGTTTGACACGTGCAGCAGAGACTGTGAGCCGTGGCAGACAGGTGACGCAGCACGAGGAAAGCGTCGCCTCTTCTCGCCATCTTTGTCATGTAAATATACGTTGTTTCTCGTCTACAGTCACATCAGGTTCGCCTTGTTGGACAAGACGGTTTCTCACACTCAGATCACATGCTGGCTGCTCTCTGAACTCAGTTTTAGAGAACTGGTTGGAGAAGTCAAGGTTGTCTGAGGCTTTCTTTTCCCAGAATGTGTGTTAGATTTGTTTTTAATTCCTCATCTTGAGGTTTCCCACTACCTGAAAGTGATGTCTCTGGTTCACCATAATCCTGCCTGTTTGAAAGACAGAGGGGGAAAAAAAGCTCCTGAGGTTAAATATTAGACTATTTTTATGAGGTTAGTCTCTAAGAGGGTAAACAACATGGTGAGGATTTGTTGGCTATGTAACTGCTTTAGCCAGACCAAAGTCTGGGCGCTGACTTAAAGGTTGTGTAACTGAACTACAAAATAGCCTCTTTGTGGAGGTGTTTAGCTGCGTGGAGCTCCCAGAATGAGAAGTAGATCTTATTCAGGACTTAATCACGCTTGTGAAAAATTGAGAGTTAACATATTCTGGCTGTTGGATCGTCCGCATCATGTTTTTATGTGCTTTTTTTTACATGTTTGAACTAATGCACTTTGGTCCTCAGATGTGAACGCAGTGAATGAGAATTACTTCTGCTTTTGTAACCACACGAAGCTCGAGCTCCGCAGAGATCCATCCCATAATGACCAGAACGTGTCAGTGTTTTAGTTCAAGTCCAAGTGGCATCAGTGTTAGAAGTTAAAGTGCAAACATATGTTTAGATTATTTTTGAACTCAGTGGTGCCCCCTACAGGCGTGGCGTTAACTCACTTTTACCACTAAAGCCTGGTTTAAGCTCGCCAATATTCAGCAACGCTTGAGTTCGCCGCCATATTTACTATTTTAGGTCACTTTCTCCTCGTACAGCAGCAGCTTTTTCATCGTTACTCCTCATTTATGTGACTTTTTCCGCCATCAGCTCGCCGCTTCCCGTCTGTTCTGTCCCTTACAGGATACTTTTACATCAGCTTTCTACTAATCATTCATCAAATAGTTTGTAATTACTTTAAAACGCTGCTTCTTTAGGCAAGATGGAAGCTGTTTTAAACGTCTTCTGATCATCCGAATGAATAAAAGAGTTGGAAACCAAGAACGTCCAGACGTATTCAGCAGTGACGGGTCCAGAACTGCGGCCTGCACAGATCTGATCAGATCCACCGCAACAACAAAGGTTACCTTCCAGGGACTTCATGGAAACAAAACCAAAACAGTTAAGGAGATGTACAGTCATCGGCCACTTTATTAGGTCCACCTTACCAGGACCGGGTCGGACCTCCTTTATCCTTCAGAGCTGCCTTAATTCTCGGTGGCACAGTTTCAACAAGGCCCGTGAGCTTCTGGTCCATATGATGTCAGCTGCTGCTCATCTCCTGTACCTCCACATCCCAAACCTGCTCTGCTGGATTAAGATCTTGTTCTGTGGAGATCATTGGAGTTCAGAGAACTCACTGACATGTTCAAGGAACCAGTTTGAGATGATCATGGTCCATTATCCTGCTGGAAGAACTCATCAGAAGATGGGACGCTGTGGTCCTGAAGGCATGGACATGGTCAGGATCTGTACTGTGGTGTTTGAACCATGGTCAGCTGGTACTGATAAAATATGCTCCACACCAGCAGCCTGAAGCGTTGACACCAGGCAGGATCCAAGCTTCCATGCTGTTGACCCTAACATGAACGTTGCAGCTGAAGTCCAGACGCATCAGACCAGACCATGTCTTCTATGGTCTGGCTTCAGGTTCCTGTTCTCAGAACCTGGGGTGGTCTCCTGCTGTAGAACATCTGCCTCAGGGCTGGACATGTTGTACATGCAGTCTTTGGTGGTAACGAGGGCTTATTTAAGTTCCTGTTGCCTGTCCATCATCTCTAACCAGTCTGCCCAGTCTCCTCCATCCTCCACAACTGCTGCTCACTGGATATTCTCTCTTTGTGGGACCATTCTCTCTGAACCCTGGAGATGGTTGTTGCGAAAACTGTGTAAAAACACACACACCAACGACTTCAGTCTTTTCTCTTCTCCATTCTGATGTCCATAAGTCGTCTCGTTGCTGCCACGTGATTGGCTGGTTATCAGGGACCTGGACAGGTGGACCTGATAAAGTGGCTGACGAGTACAAAAAGTCTCCACCCTGTATTGACTGTGCTCCAGCGTGTGAACATGCCCAGCATGTTTATTGTGTGGTAGAATCTGACCAATCATGTGACGTAAGTAGCTGAAAGCTTGAATGGTGGAGTTTTGCATAGAACTCCAGCACCTTCTGACGCCTGCAGAAAAGAGAGGCTGTGTCCTCTTCAAGCAGCCCGAGGCTGTACTTAAAAGCCTGTTTCCTGCCTCTTTTGTGTTTTCTTTCAGGTCTGAGCTTCTGTGTAGATTAGTGAAGGGAAAGTCTGAAGTATGTTGCTCCTCTTGAGGAGCGACGGAGCCGCCAGACCAACAGGAACCAGCGTCCTGGCCGTACTAACTCTGGTCCTGTTCAGGTTACACGCTTCTTTAGGGTTTTGGACGTTTCTTGCTTTGTTCTTTGTGATGTAACTGCTGCAAAACAATTGGAGATAAAGGTTTTATTGTTCAAACTCAGTCCTGAGCTCCCTGCCCTCCAGGGTCGGAGCAGAAAACACGAAGCACGTCAGCTAAATTCATTAAAAAAAAAAAAACTAAAAAAAAACATTAAATCCTGCAGGATTTCATTTTTGCCTCAGAACATAACTGCTGTGAAACGAATATGAAATTGATGTTTTGCAGCTCTGATTTTGTTGCTTTCTTCTCATTTTCTCTGGTTTTTACTCAACTACTCAGTTTTTATCTGTTTTTATCAGCTTGTTGAAGTTTAAATGGAATATTAACAACTATTCCTGCATAAAAGTTAACTGATTTTAGGAGCCACTTTAGACCTGAAATGAGACCAGAAAAGTGAAAATGAAACGATGGAGAGCGTAATCACGATGTTATCAAGTAATGAAGCTACTTCGACACGTATTCTCTATCTTTAAATCTTTACATTAACCAAAGTAATAGTGATAAAGATTTTATTTAGCATATATTTCTTCCATCAGTATGTTCCGAGCTGCACGCTCCAGCACAGAGGTTTAGGTTAGCCTGAAGCTATTCTTTTCCGTACCAGCGTCGGTCATTTCAGGGTGAAGTTTCTGCCGTGAAACTTTGTTTCAGACCTGCTTGATCGGAGAAAGAATGAATGTGGACGACGAAGGAATCCTGTAAAGGATCCCAGTTCCTGGGTGGAAATGCAGCTCAAGTGTGAAAGCTGTGTTGGCTTCCATCTACCTTCCTGTCTACTTGTGATACTGGTGTCATACTGGCCCACTAACACCAGTGTGACACACTTGAGTGAGCTGGAAGATGAATGATGCCAAACCATCCCTACTTGGGTTTAAACAATAACCTCTTTCATCTGATTAAATTCCTCTTTTTGGGGTTGATTGGCCTTTGATTTAACATGGTTTTGCTGTCCAGCAGTTAGTCACCAACATTTTTTTTCTTTTTTCATAAACCCATCATATTGAAGTTTGCCGGGGCCTCACTGAGGGCTGCCCACTGGTCACCATAGCGATCCCCAGCAGCAGAAAGATGCTTTGTCCGCAGTGTTTGCCTGTGGAGAAAGGCTTCTGGGCCAGGAAGGAAAAGAGAGAAGACTCTCACGCCTCCAAAAAGAGGCCACGATGACCCCGAAACGAATACTCCACGACTTCACGCGCTCTGTGAACAAGGCCGGAGCCAAGTGGGAATGTGAGTGCTGGTAAGAGGAGGCTGGTGTCAGGATTAAGCAGCAATTTGCTCTGGATTTGAAGATGTGAAAATGTCAAACACGGCTACAGTTTCACGGGTCCGACCCCTCCTGCTTACTCGTTTTTCATTTGTGGGTAAGCTGGTGAGCATTCTGCTGGTATGTCTCTCACTTGTAGCTCTAACGGGGTTTTCTCAGCTGAACACTGTGCTCTTTAGCGCCCCTCGCTGGTTGAGAAGCGTAATTGCCTGTTGCTGTATGAGCTTCCCAAGCAGCAGCACTTCCATGTTGAAGCTCATCCAGGAAGGATGGTTGCAGTTCCTCTGCTGACCACTAGGTGCTGGCTTCAAAACAGAGCAAATTTTTTATTCTTGGAATAAGAATAAAAAGCAAGCAAAGCAAGTAAGCAAATCTCCACTGAGCGACGATGACAGAAGTACAACTTTGCAGCAGAATTACACATATTTACAGCCTGGTACATAAAGTTCTGTTGCGTTGCTTTAAAGTTGAGGTATTTCATTGCTGTGAGTATTTAAAAACTGGGGTTACAGTTTTATTTAAGTTTCCTTTGGTTGTGACGCGTCTCTACTTCAGCCGGACTACTTCATTCAAACAATCTGGATCAAGTTCTGCCAAACTGAGCTGGAGACGGTCCAGTTCTCAACCTAAAATCTGGCTGTGGAGTAAGTTAGTAGAACATATAAACGTCTGCACGTCTACTGGTACGTCTACTGGTACGTCTACTAGCCCAGCGAGGATTTTGGATAACGTAGAAGAGATGGATGTACTGGTAGAAGAGATGGATGTACTGGTAGAAGAGATGGATGTACTGGTAGAAGACATGGATGTACTGGTAGAAGAGATGGATGTACTGGTAGAAGAGATGGATGTACTGGTAGAAGACATGGATGTACCGGTAGAAGAGATGGATGTACCGGTAGAAGACGTGGATGTACCGGTAGAAGACGTGGATGTACCGGTAGAAGACGTGGATGTACCGGTAGAAGAGATGGATGTACCGGTAGAAGAGGTGGATGTACCGGTAGAAGAGGTGGATGTACCGGTAGAAGAGGTGGATGTACCGGTAGAAGAGATGGATGTACCGGTAGAAGAGGTGGGTGTACCGGTAGAAGAGGTGGATGTACCGGTAGAAGAGGTGGATGTACCGGTAGAAGAGATGGACGTTCTGGTAGAAGACATGGATGCACTGGTAGAAGACATGGATGCACTGGTAGAAGAGATGGATGTACTGGTAGAAGAGCAGTTGGCTCTGTTTTGGAGGTAAATTTTCAAATGGATGGGTCTTTATTTATTTATTTATTTATTTTAGTCATATGCTTATCAAATGTTTCCTGAGGCAGCGGCATCTGCATCTTCTGATAATGTTCTCTGGAAATCAAAGTTGAATCCCATGTAGCGCGTAATTCTACCGTGTTCCAGCGGTGATTCCCAACTTCTCCCAGTCCAGTGTGCTGCCTCTCTACTGGCTCCCAGTTTGCGTCATTTAAATTTAGACATGTCCCATCTAAGTTCTGAAAGTGTGTCCAGGTTCCTGTGATATATATCAAAATATTGTTTCAGCCTGGGCCACGTCATCACCATGGTTACCCTTAAAGGGACAGTTATTCTTTACTTTTTCAACCAGCCATGATGTCAGATTTCTCGCTAGTATTTAAAAAAAGGTAATTTTTGGTATAAAATCTTACCATAAAATAAATACTTTTATCCTAAAATTGTGGGTTTTTTTTTTTGTTTTATATATGCAATTTTCTTTTTCTTTTCATATAAAAGTGAGCTTTGCTCTGTTAATTGGACCTTACTGGGCGTTTTTAAAGTTCCCTGAAGAGACTAAACTGTAAATTGGTGTGATGCAAAAATTAAATAGATTTATTTTAATTTTTGATATATTTTAGAGGCCTAATTGAGAACTGTTGCTATTATAGTGCTGCTATGAAGGAAAATTAAATTTCCAGCCTCTGATTAGGGAAAACAGACAATAATGGAGCGTTATTAGCTCAACTTATGATAGTTTCTACTCAGACATACCTGTCTTTGTAGATCATTCATTACAAGAATGTGAGGTATTTAACTCTTTGTTTTCATCAGAGTCTTGATGCTGCTGCTGTAACCAGGGGGGGGGGGCGCTAATGAGTCTCGACATAAGATTGATAACCAAAACAAACACCATAAACGTTCTACTGGCGTCTTCTCTCTCAGCTCCTCTTTCTTCTCCCCTCAGTGACGTCATCTAAATAAAGTCGCACACATGAACACAACGTTCTCCTGACTTTCCAGCTTTCTTTTTATTCTCACCGTGAATGTGACACGTAGAGGCTCAGTTGGTTTTATTTGCTTTTATTGTTGGAGATGATCAAGTTTCCCAGCAAAAGCTTTGAACTGCAACTCCTGCAATCTGTTGCTTTTTACAGCTTGGACTGAACGTGGGGTTAAGATAACAAAAAACTACCCATACGTCCCGTCCTAATCAGCAGAAGGATGCAGTCCAGTGAAAAAGGAAGAGCGCTCTCTTTCACTAGTCCAAGACCACGTCACTCTTACAGGGTTTTTACAAAAACACGATACATCACACCTTAACATTAATTACTCAGCAACAACAAAGCCAAAAACAACCCGTGAATGATCTTTCTCGCTGCAGAGCAGAGGTGTCAAACTCTATTTCATGTCCAGCCACATCATCACCATGGTTACTCTTAAAGGGACGGTTATTCTTTACTTTCTCAACCAGACATGTTGTCAGGTTTCTTGCTAGTTCATTTAAAAAAAAAAAAAAGTTATATAGTCTCACTGAGGCTTTTCTAATACTTCTTGAAAAATCACAAATGAAAAAAAAAAACATTCTTTAAACAAAAAGTGTTATAAAATTGCAAAGTTTCCAAGATTGAGACTGTTTGTTTTTTATTATAGAATCACAAATGTCACAAAATTGCGCATTTTTTTTTAACTTAAAATTACACTATTTTTGTTTGAAAATATCAGTTTTTTACAGCACTTAGACATAGAATCACAAGTCATTGGCTGTTCACCTCAGGTTTTGAATCAAACGGGTAGTGGCATTAAAATTGCACGCTCAGAGGACATAAAATGAAGTAGCCTCGAGTTTGACAACTGTGACCTCGAATAATGTGCCCTCTTTTTGGTTTGGTTGTGTTTTTAAATACCCTTCCAGGCCACTCGGTGGTACAGTGGTTACAGCGGGCGACCCATGTATGGAGGCTCCTGCAGCGGTTGCAGGTTCAACTCCCAATCTGTGACCCTTTGCTGCATGTCCTCCCTGTCTCTACTCTGTCCCACTCTGGGATAAAAAAATAAAAAAAAACCTGTTTAAAAACAAATAAATAGCCTTCCAACCCTTCACAGCAACACCTGCTTCTCAAAGGTGATTGCTGATGTCTTCTCCCCGTGGCATTGTGTTATAACACACTTGAATGTCAACTTTGTTGATAAGCTGGGACATATTAGCTAAGTGGCTTCTGCAAACATGAAATGTGCAAAGATGACGGATGGTCTACAGAAACAAATAAAAGTCTTTCAAATAGATTATGCAACCACACGCACACACACACACACACACACACACACACACACACACATACACAGCAGTTTCCGCTGTCAGAAGGGTTTTAAGGGTGGATGTAGTGAAAAAAACCCACTTCCTGCTCTCTCAGCATGTTGCCATGGTTACCGAAGGTTCATGTTTTGTTTTATCTCGACCAGTTATTGATAGCTGTTCATCTGCTGACTGTGAGTTGATTGTTGGACTTTTAGTCAGCAAGTTTGTGACTGTTTTTGAACACTCATCAACAATCGTTTATGTCTTATGGCTTTTTCAGAGCTCTCTACTGCATATATTACAACCTTTTTGATCTTGGTTGCTTGTTTTTTTTTTTAATCTGTTTTCTTTTTCACTTGAAGAAGTCTGTGCAGGAGATTTCAGCAGTCAGGTTTTGGAGTAGTCCAGCAGAAACGTGGGATGGTTCCGTCATTTATGGCGTGTTTGAGGTGTGTCTCCTTGTGGAAATGTGCTCGTCGATGGCCATAAAGCTTTCACGTTTCAGAGTCCCCTCAGTTCAAGGTCCTTCTCAGTCATCCCTCATTATGACATGTGATCAGTAAACCATTAACTTTTTGATATGCAACAAGCTGCACGTGCTCACATCACACTTCATCTTGGTTGATCTCACCTTCACGATGCCTGTGGCAGATCACAAAACAGTAAAAAAAAGAAATTTTCTTGACAGAAATTGCATTACAGCCTGGAATAAGACATTAATTCCAGTCAGAGATGAAGAAAAGTAGAAAAAGGACAACATGCAAATAAAGGTTAGACCAGCAAATAAAATGGACAAGCAGATGAAGACGCAGTGTGTTTTATTTTAGTTTAGTTTTATTGAGACGTGGCTGCAGAAACATGTTGTTTCTCCGTATCACGTGTCACATTCAAGGCCTTCATGTGCTGTAGAGAAATTTGAAACTATGAATTTGAAAGAATTAGCTTTTTTTATTTTTTATTTAAAGCAATACAAGCCTTAATTTCATGATAAAATGTGCAAATCTTGTGAAATTTTAGATATTGTGATTTAAAAAATATACTTTGACAATTCCAGGAACTAGTGGGAAATCATGCAACGTAGCTGGTTGAAAAAATAAAGAATAACCGGCTGTTTAGGGGTAACCATGGTGATGATGTGGCCCAGGATGAAATAGTTTGAAAGTCGTATTTGGGACTATGCTTCTAGAAAGAAACTGCATGGAAAGTGGTTCAACTAAAGGAGGAAAAACTGCAGTGCTTCTGAACAACAGATGATGTTACAGTGAAGGAGCGTCTCTGCTCCCTGGTTATTACTGCTACATGTCCATGCTTGCGGTCCATAGACAAAGTTCAACCATGTTGCCTGGCAACGCTACATGGGATATCATCGGTTAAGTGGTGGTCAGGCTGGGTCTGTAATTGTACCACCAAACTAGGTGGCGCGACAGGTTCTTTACTTTTTACGTAGCTCAAATCTGGCATTGGAGCACGTAAAGCAAATATTTGAGTTACAGATGGAGCTGAGTGTCGTTCAAAATACCTCGTCTTTGTTACGTCATAGTGTTCATACCTAAATAAGTTTGCTCTTCGTTTTTAAGTTTTCTTCCACTGTTTTTTCTGTCGTTTTCAAGTCTGGTTGAAATTGATCTCTATAAAAAAAGCAAAAAAAAAATGGTATTCAACGTTCATCAGCTGCAACTCACACATTTATTTGCGCTGCAGAAAAATAACCCACACTGCCACCTAGCAGTTGGAGGTAAAACAACAGAGAACGCAACACAGAAGTATAAACCAGCCTTTATGCTAACTGTACACTAGAAGGTTCTGCACAACTTTAGAGATGTTTAAAAGAATAATTCATGACACCCATTAAAAAAAATAAAGACTCCAAAAGCCAGAGTTTAACATCATAAACTTAAGACTGATAATTAACACAACTACCACCTGGCCCCACTGTGAATCAAAGGACATCAGTGATATGATCAATAACTGGTGGATCTGAGAGAAATTTAAATAAAAAAAGTATCTGGAATAATTTGTGGCTTTTCAAACAAAAGAGGTTGTTTGTCATGGTCTTCAATGATTGACTTCTGGACGGTGTCCTGGACAAAACACCAAGTTTAGTTAGTTGTTACTTAGTTCTTCATTTGATCTAGGCCACTTTTAATGAACAATTTTCATTTTTCTATTTAGTAAATGATTCATCTATCAAGAGAGCAGATAAGGAGGAAGTTAATCAGTGTTGAAAATTAAGCTTTAGTAGCTTTTGTGAAGACTTATGCAGGACTTTACCTGCTGGTGTTCCACTTCAATAAACGACTGCACCGCTAACGTGGCTCACTGTGGTTTTACTTTGCATCTGCTCTACTAAAGAAAACCACATCAGCGCCTCATACTTGTCATGAAGTCCTGGAGCAGCTCTGAACAAGCTGTTTAGTTGGCAGCAGGTTTTTCACAAAAAAGACCTCCATGAACTGCACCCATGCATGGACCAACGTAGAAACGAGGAACTCTGTCTTGACTTTGGTCCTTAGGTGCCCTGGCCCTAATCATCATCACTGCTCCTTACTGGGAGTTGAAACCACACCCAGACTGTGGCCACTCAGGCACTTTGTAGACCAGTTTGACCAGAAACAGCTTTGTCTCTTTTTGTTTTGTTTTTTAAACAAGTCCTACTTGGAGATACTTGTCCTCCAGGAGAAAAACAAAGATGACCTTCATGTTTCCATTGTATAAACATTCTCTTTTATTGGCTGTGACGCGCCAGTTTATTCCCAGTCGTTGCGTCTTTGTCACAGGCTGATCATGTACAAACTGTCTGATTTCCATCCATCATGGACGTCTTTCTCAATAACAGAAATTCTAATATTACTCGTTGAAGAAGCAGGAAGGTTGTGGTTGTGGTTGGGAAATGTCTTCTGTGAATGTCACTGCAGTCTGCTCCAAATTAAAGAGGTTTGATGTCTTTGTTTGTATTTATCAGAGTGAGCTGATGGAACTGAATTCAGTACTTGATTAACTCTAACAGGAAAAAATATTCTGTTGTTTAAATAATTGAGGAAATAAATTTTCAGTCCTTCCCGTTTTTTCTGTGATTAATATGAAAAATTCCTGATTTCTGCAGCAACTTTTTACATACATCATGGTACAATATGTGCAGATTTAAATGCATATTTTTGCAGCAAGAAAATGGGGAAAAATATCAAAATTTAAAATTAGAAACAAAGTTCATATAATACATGTTATTCAAAGAAATTGTTAAAAAAAAAGATGTAACTGTAACTCTTTAAAGAAGAACAAGCTAAATTCTCTTGCAACTTTACTTTTATACAACTAACTAAGTCTTAGTCGAATGTTGTTAAAGACGAAACTTCTTCAGGTCTTGCTGCGGTTTCTAAGAACTATTTTGTTTTGAGGATTTTCTTTGTGTTTAACAGAAGATGTATAATAAAAAAAAACTTGGACAAGATGACCAAGATGTATCTTCTTCTTTGTGATAATGCACAAATCTCTTTTACAATAAAATAAATTAATAAATCACCAAAAACACTTTTTACCAAACTCTTAGAGCGAAGACTCAACGATGTTTCACTTCCATGACAGTAAGTTGTCTCTGTCATGGGTCATTGACTCAGTTTTTAATTATTTCTTGTAGAAAAGTGAATATCTGATGAAACACCTGACTTTTGTTGAAATTGCGTTAATTATTGCAATCGCAACATAGCTGGAGGGACTGGATAGCTGCCATGAACGGAGGTGAACTCTCCTGCAGACGACAAAAACACAGCCGAAGGTTCAATATCCAGGTTGCCAGGACGCTCCTTCACAGTTGCATGATGTTTTTTTTTTAAAGTATTTTTTTTTATCTTAAGTGACCTTTTATTGATAGTAAGTAGACAAGAAATGAGGGCAGACAGAGAGGGGAAGACCTGCAGCAAAGGGTTAGACCTGCAACCGCTGCAGGGCAACGGTACCACACCATCACTGCAGTCCCTCCTCCTTTACTCTTACAACTGCTTCTGCAGTCTCTGCTGAAACCAAGCTGAGAGACATTGGAGATGTGAGGCTGGTGGATACCTCTCAAATCTGAAGTGGAGTCTGAAAAGGCCCAAGGCTGGTTTTAGAGGTAGTGGTTGGTCTTTCCACCCTGGGCTACCATGGTAACATGGAGGCCCAGGTGCACCTCAGCACGTGACCGAGCTGTGATTGACTGGGCGACCTTTTTGTTGGAGGGATACCAGCAGTGGTTATGTCAGTGTTTTTATGGATATAATACTGGAAGTACATCCCCGTTTACCATTTTGGTTGCTCCTATTTTAGCCACATCGTAATGTCTGATAACAGAAACCAAAATGTTGCTGTTTTTAAGATTTGGCATCAAGTAGGATGTAATAGCAGGACCCCCCCACCCACCACAACCACCACCTTTGGTAGAAATGCTAATTCTAGTCACCGAGGTTCGTTAGAACAGCGACATGTAGAGTATATCTCAGTGTTCTCTTCACTTTCCTGTCTGAAAATACCAAAGTAGAACATTTTGGTCCAAATTGACAGTTCACAAAATATTCACATTTAAGGAGTTGGAACGACCAAAGAAAACCCAACTTCGTCATTTGATTTTCAAATCAAGCTGCAGGGTCTGTTTCTGATATCCTGGGGTGCTTTGGTCTGGAAAAAAGGCATCTGTCATCCAGATTACATAAATGTAGCATACAGCAATCCCAACGCGCCCTATCAGCCCTCACAGGTGACTGTGTTGAACCTTTGGATGGAGTCGAGTATTTACGACAGCCATCACACCCCGGTGTGGTGAGTACTGAGTAGCCTCTTCCAGGTGTTCCAGCAATCATCAACCAGCCTGCTTTCATATTTTCTACTCAGGTGGACTCTGTGAGCAGCTCAGACGGGGACTTTATCTCGTATCGTTGCTGATGTTGCAGTACATCGTCTTGAAATGGCAACTTGACAGAGAATCATTTACAGACAGCTGCTGATAGTTGATGATGCTCCTCAGATAGCAGTGTTTTTTTATCAGGTGATGGAGGTGTAAGAACAGGGTGGAGAACCTTTTCTTTCTTAATCAAGATCATATAATGTTCACCTTTATATCTATAAAATGTGTAGTTGCTGCAGTCCTGAGTCACTTCCCTCCTGTAGTGATGCTTCATTTAAACTGTGTCACAGGCCAGGTGGCACTTCAAACATCTGCATCCATGTCTAGTTCAGGTAGGAAGTGGGGAGCGTGCCTGATGACGGGGTTAAATGGACGGAGCGACCCTTCACCTGAACATGGATTAAACACCTCTGCAGGACTAAGCTGCTTCGTTAAGTTCCTAATCTGATCTTATTATACATGAACCTTTTTGAAGGTCCTTCACGTCCCGGACAGAAACATCCAAATTTGTTCACATGAGAAGCATTTCTGCAGCAGAGGGACGCTAACAGCATCCATCTTGAACCTCTGACTGACAGAAATCATCCATTTGAGGGTTGACGGCAAGTCAGAAAAGGTCCTAAGCTGAACCTTCACGGCCCCTGCTGACAGGCCAGACGCGTCACATCCCTGATCGCCAAGGTCAGGGCTTTGCCTCCACAGCTCACCAGCAGCTGCTGGAGACGTTAAAATGTGATAATGGAATGATCAGACTTACTCGTGAAATAAAATCTAAAATTAATTCACAGCGTTGAACTGTTGATTGAACATGCGTGGAATCGTGGCGATGACAGAAGTTAATCTGAGTATTTCAGGCTCTAAACGCAGCGTCATCAGGTCAGCAGCAGCTTATTTTATGTATTTACACCCCCCCCCACAATTGCCTCTTTCATCTGAGACAGCCAAAATCGTACAGTGTAACCCCGACATTCAACGCATATTTAAAAAAAGAAAGTTATCAAAAATAAGCAATCGCCTCCCTTGATGTCCAAAAATCTGTATAGCTGGTGGGGAACCCGTGCTGGGTGGTCCTCATCCCACCAGAGGACCTAAACCTGATCAGCTGAACTCATGGTCCTAAAACTGCCACAGACTCGTTAGGTGTGTATTAGGCGTGGTTTCTTAAATGGCTCCTCCAACCGGACCCCCCAACACCTGGAACACGATCAGTCTGGACTAATCAGACCACATGACCTGCAGTCAATTTCCTCCTGTTTTTGAGGGTTTTTCTTTGACCACATTTTTTTGTCCTGGAAGGTGAAGGTTCTTGGTTTAAATCAGTCACTTTTTTTTGACTCTCCACAACTTTATGTACGTTTATTTATTAAAATACTTTTAATCATATCCCGTTGTATAACAGGGCGGAGCCTCTGCAGCACGTCATAGGATATCGTTCTTGAAACTGGGTGATCCTCCTTGGTTTGGTGTGCAGCGTACGATGTGCACCGTCCAGCTCGGCCTTGGCCTGAAGCTCAAGTATGTCCTGAAAAAAGCTGCACCACAAACTCTGGACCTTCTGCACTTAGTACCGCAGAGCTGCTGTCATCTTCTTCCGATATTATAGTCTCAAACTTCATGATGATTTTGGCTCGTCAGTCATCTATCATGACTTTGATGCATGTAATCTCTCGTCATTTCCAACTAAATTCATCTGGGACTCTGGGGATTAGTGAGTCATCTTAAAACCAGTCTCAGCTGTTAATGAACACGATAATATTTTAAAAGGGTGTATAATACCACATTCCCTCGGAGCTGCTAGGTAACATCTCCTACATCGTTCACGCTCAGTAGCGCCCCCCTCTTTTTGCTTTGGTCACTTCTTAACTCAAAGACTTCCAGCAGCCTCCTTAGTTCTTTCGTTTTCCTGATTCAGACCAGCGGTTCTGACCTTTTGAAGAAGAGAGTATCATCTTAACAACCAGCGTTAGCGTTGGAGCTTTCATCCCATTTTTATAACCCAACAACTTCCTCAGAGATATTGTTGCTGTTTTGAATCTTTTTTGAATTATATTGGCTGCATTTTCATTAATTTATTCAACCACTACGCTCTTACATCCATCTGTTCCAAAGGTCGTTTCCATTACTATTCCCCATACCTGCTGTATTTGCATTTATAACAGGGTTGTAAACTCTACCTCATCCTGGGCCCCATCATCACAACAGCTTCATCTCTTCGGGGAAGGCTGTCCACAAGGTTTAGGAGTGTGTTGACCATTCTTCCAGAAGAGCAACTCAGGCATCCAGGTCTTCATGGACCTGCTTTGTGCACTGGTGCACAGCCATGTTGGAAGAGGCAGGTTCCATCTCCAAACTGTTCCCACAAAGTTGGGAGCATGGAGTCGTCCAGAATCTCCTGGTCTGCTGAAGCATTCAGAGTTCCTTTCACTGGAACTAAGGGGTCAGGCCCAGATCCTGAAGAACAACCCCACACCATGATCCCCCCACCACCAACATTTGGCACAATACAGTCAGACAAGTACCGTTGTCCTGGCAACCACCAAACCCAGATTCATCCATCAGATTTCCAGATGGAGAAGCATGGTTCATCACTCCAGAGAAGGTGTCTCCACTGCTCCAGAGTCCAGTGGAGGTTAGGGTTAGGGCTTCACACCACTGCATCTGATGCTTTGCATTGCACTTGGTGATGTATGGCTTGGATGCAGCTGATTGCCATGGAAACCCCATTCCATGAGCTACTCTGAAGGCCACATGAAGTTTGGAGGTCTGCAGAGGTGACCTGAGTTGGTGACCTCTGAGCTCATGACCTCAGCATCCTCTGACCCTGCTGCATCAGTCTACGTGTCCAACCACTTGGTGGCTGAGTTGCTGTCGTTCCCAGTCACTTCCATTTGTTCTGATCCCACTGACAGTTGACTGGAATATTTAGGAAATTTCACCACTGGACTTGTTTCTCAGGTGGCCTCCTATCACAGAACCACGCTGGAGATCACTGAGCTCCTGAGAGCGACCCGTTCTTTCACAGATGTTTGTAGAAACAGTCTGCATGTCTAGGAGCTGGATTTATACACCTGTGGACCTGGAAGTGACTGGAACACCTGGATTCAATTATTTGGATAGATGACAGAATACTTTTGGCAATAAGGTGTACATCACATAACCAGAACTACTTTCATTGGTGTTTTTCCTCCATCGTTATTTTGATTTACTGGCGTACAGTGCGTGTCGTGAGTCACGTGACGTCTGACGCAGATTTCCAAAATGCCAGTCGCATGCATGCAAGGACATGAGTTTGTGGGATTTACCTGACTTGCTGTGGCCAGAATGTAAAAGCCTCTGGGGTAAAGTCACCTTTACTTAAATTGTACAGAATGTTGGTAACTAAGCGCCAAATGACAAAAATGTACCTTTTTATGACAAAATTGTGATATCACCAAATCCACAATTTTACAAAAAAAAAACCAACACTTAAAAGCTGACACTGGACAAAGCTGAAATTTTTAATTGAAAAATATTCAGTTTTGTGAAAATCCATTTTTTTTACCAAAAAAAGTTTTAGTATTAAGATCACGATTTTCCAGAATCCAAGATTTTGACAAAACGTTGAGTTAAATCATAAAGAAAATACTACGAAAGGCCACTAGATGTTGACAGCATGTACTGATATCTGATCAATATTTTTACCAATTTTTATCTGTGCTTTTGGATAATTGGTCATCAAATTAAAAGTCTCAACATGGAGTCCTGGATCATTACATCCCTCGCTGATGAACACCACCATGTGGTGAGAAGTGGTATTGCTGCAGAGTGGCTTTAATTGTAAGTGCAGAGTCATTTTCAGGCTCCAGAAACGTCCCAGCCGTGTGCCACTACTACCCAGAATGCATCACAATGTAACCCATCCACACCAGGGGCCGTTTAAAGGGGGAGCATGCCACCGCTGGAGCCGGACCCTGACAATGAGCCGCAGGTTTTCATTTAGTGACTTTATCGTACTCTCAACCGATCTCTCTCACGCCAGATACATCTCCGCCACAAACATATGGCAACACTTGTTTGCAAGCGAGATCTGTCTCGTTGGCATCGCTGGAGGGTTCTGGACGCTCACAAATCATCTCATTTAATCTTTTGTAAATAAAAGGAATTAGAAGCTTTGCACTTGTTTTGCAGCCGTTAAAGCTGCTGACTTTCACAGAGCAGGACGACTGCAGCGAGGGGTCCAGCAGATGTGGACGCAAACGTACAAGCTGAAAGACTCTACAAACTTACACTGCATGCACACATACTGTACATATAAATATATATATATATATATATATGTTCACACATCCAGGGACGAGCATTAATAGGATTACTGTGGCCAGATTGCAAAGTGTCAGCTCAGAGCTAAAGCCCTCACAGTCTGTGCTGGGATATTGTGTGCTGATGCTGGAGGGAGAAGAGAAACGAGAGAGTTTGACTCCAAGTTTGACAGCCTCTTTGGTTGTGAAGCTAACTCAGCAGTGTGCGTGCACATATATGTGTGTGTGTGTGTGATCCGTGATAATGTCAGTGGTGTCACAGCCGTCGACCAGCAAGACACAAAGAAGCAATAAGCTCTCTCACATTCCCATTCAGCAGCCTCTTATGTAACTCCAGAGGGGATTTACATTGAATTTGCTCTTTTTTTTCTTTTTTTTTTGCCGACATTCTATATACTCTCATCAGAAAGTTAGCAGCATTAGCAGTCAAACTTGAGGCCTGCGCGCAAAGACGAGATTACAAAGCGACTGATTCTGTCCTGACGTCACAAAGTAGAACAACTGAGGTTGTTGTTTTACTGGTTTGTCAGAAATTAATGATTTTGTAAATGTTTGCAGAAGATTTAACAGCATAAAGCTGCAAAGCTTTTGTCAAAACTCATGATTTTTGTTGGGAAAAAAGATGATCTTGCAATAAATGTTGGCCAAAAATGTGTGATAAGGTAAAGTTTTATTTTTGAGAAATTTAAAATTTTGACAAAAATTCACTAGTTATAAAAGAAAGATGATATTGTGAAATTTGTCATTTTTAAAAGGTAATGAGCTTTTTCTTTTGGAAAAAAAAGTGTTTAAATTTGTGACTATATGAGAAAATTACAATTTTTGTAGAAAAACCTTAATTTTATGATAAAGGTTCCAAATCTTGTGAAATTTGACCTTTTGTGTTTATTCTTTTTATGACGGACTCCAGGAACTAGCAGGAAATCTGACAACAAATCTGGTTGAGAAAGTAAACAGTAGCTGTCCCTTTAACGGTAACCATGGTGATGGTGTGGCCCAGGATGAAATGGGTTGTTCCAGTACCTGTGCACCCCTGCATGCACATGAACCACGTTCCCTCACCTCTGCATGCACACCTCAACCAAACACACCTGTCTCCCTGACCCTAGGGGGCACTCTCTCGCGCCAAGCCTCAGTGCCCTGCCAGCGACAGGCTGCTGCGTCCAGAGCTCATCCCTCAGGCCCCGCCCCTCACACTGACGACTCATACATCCTTGGCTATGACCCTGCAGGTACACACACCCACAGACACTCACCACCCTCCTCTGTTTTACCACCTCTGGTCTGGTCATGGTCCCCCGACCAGTCCAAACACCCAGTGGTCAGGTGTTCAGAACCCACACTTGCTCCTGTGGGTGTTTTTTTTTGCAGCATCTGTGGTCCTGGTCCCCCCCCCCTTCCCCCCTCGATCGCTTCCCTGGTGTTGATTGACAGCTTGTTAGGACCAGTCCCAGCGCTGCAGGCAGTACTGAGTGTGAGTCTAAAGTGAGTGTGTTTTGTTAGGTGCTCCACTGGGCAGTCAGCTGTCAGCCCCAGCTAGCCCCCCTCAGGACATTTGGGTCCTCAGGAGCTCTCCCACTGGTAAGAGTGTGTGGCCCCAAACACGTGCCGTCCCACCCAAACCCTTCCTAAACCCCCCGCCCTGTGTGAGGCCTTACACCACCAGGCTGATAAAACACCTTTTTAGGAAAGCTTCTTCCGTCTTTATCCCTTTTCTGTTCCCGAGTCTTGACCTCCCCCCACAACCCCCCCGCTACCGGCACCCCCAGTAATCCAGAAGCCTTAACCGCAGTTTTCTTGCAGCAGCACCTAATGGTAAGTAAGCAGCATGCCTTTATAGCCTTTTATCCGACTCCCTGGCTCCTGACCTGCTAATGACCTGATTTCTTTTTCTGCAAAAGAAAAAAAAAAAAGCCTTCCTCATCCAAGTCTGATGATAGTGTTTTTGTTTTTTTTTATTTTGGTTTCTTTCATTTTTACAACATTTGGGGCAGTTATTGATAAGCCTACTTCACCACATAAGCTCACTAATCAGCAACGTGATTCCATCAGGGAAGCCATCTACGTTAAGCTGGAAAAGCCTTCTCTTAACAGAGGTGGGGGTCTTAGACATCATCTTTCAGCCACATCCAACACAGAGCTCCCATCCATTCCCAGGAAGTTTCACTCCAACTCACAGGTGCTTAGCAAGGACAAAGGGCTGTCCAACTGTCTCACCACCACAGTCCCCCAGTAGTCTCGTAGTCGTTGGCCGGTCGTTAGACTCACCAACACTGAGGTCGTCCACCACATATAAACCTGGTTCCCCACCAAACAGAACTGAGGAAGCTGCTTGGATGAGCAGCAAAATGTCTTCAAGAAAATTCTACAAGTCCAGCTGCTTCAACCTTTGGGATAAATATGACCTGGATGACTGAGAAGCTTCATCAACAAGCTTAAATAAAGCATATAAAAAGGCACAATTTCCCTGCAAATTCTATACGCTTTGGCTCAAGACACATGATTATGTATGTAAAGAGTTAAAGAAACTGAACACACTGATGAAGGCTGGCTCTGTTCTGGAGCTGATTGTGCAAAGAAGAGTACTTCACAAAATGAAAACCATCATGGAGAACCCTGAACATCCTTCTTCAGTCCTGACTTCAGTCTCAGGATTCTTCAGATCTACTGTAACACAGACCACTACAGAAGATCCTTCCTGAACACGGCTAGAACTATCAGCAATGAATCTTTGAAAAGACTTAAATAGCAACAACTACTATAACATATAAAATAGGAAATGAA
Source organism: Arrhamphus sclerolepis (assembly GCA_037176975.1). NCBI lineage: Eukaryota > Metazoa > Chordata > Actinopteri > Beloniformes > Hemiramphidae > Arrhamphus > Arrhamphus sclerolepis. The sequence continues at coordinate 11,267,829 of JBAMYA010000011.1, read as the reverse complement.
TTCTCTGAAATGCTATTGAGAGCTTAAGAACTATTAATTAGTTTGCACAGCGGTCAAATTGACAGCATGGTTGGAGATAAATGTCAGGACAAATTCTGACAATTTCTTTATATATTTAATGACCAAGAAAAAACAGTGGTAAAATACATTTATGATGGTGAAGTGACTGAGGCAGCATTTTGCTTATGTTGAATGAAAAAGTGACATATGGCACAAGCATTTGTTGCCGTTTCTTTTGTTCACTCATTTACCTCATTTCTCTCTTGGAAAAAAAAAAAATCTCTCTGTGACAGTCTAACATGTATCATATGATCTTCAAAATCCACCCATCCGTCCACTGTAAATCCTGTTCAGGGTCACAGGAGCAAACCTGGAGTCTGGCTTCACTGTCATCGAGCAACGAATGCAGTATCAAAATCCGAAATGATAAAAAGTGCTGGTTGACTTTACAGTTTAGACACTTGTACAGCAGTTGTGGACGAGCTGGAACTCCAACAATCATGACGAGTGAGGACCTGAAGGAGTCGATGTGTCTGATACTTGTCAAATAGCTCCGAGTCACAGAAAAGGATATCTGACAGGGGTAGAAAGGTGTTATGTTTTTGTTGTTTTTTTCCTTTCTTGAACACTCCTTAGTACCTCTGGAGCGTGCAGCCCACAAGGCTGTTTCATGATTGAGAGTGTCGCTTCTGCTCTGTCAGTATTTCTCCTGCACTCCTCATGTCGCCCTCATGTCACAAACTCCTTAAGTTTGTCAACTGAACCCTGGAGTAGTCGCTCTTTTATCCTTTAAACCCTTATTTATTTAGTTATTTACTGATTGATTAATTTCAGGCATGTCAAAATCATTGTATGAAACACAATACAACACATACAAAATGTGTGATGGAAAATGCAAACAAAATAGAATAACAGCAATTTTTACATTTACTCTGACTTTCATTTCTTTACTTTTCTCATTAACATTAATACATTTACATGTATCCATTTTTGAGTTTCACGCATGCATAAAGTTGGTACAGGGCAGTTCAGTGCCCCTACGGATGTAAAATGGAAAAAAAAAGATAAAAATGTTTTTCAGATTTAAACTTTTTCACAGTAACTATATTTCAGTTCAAATTAATTTAGATTTGGTCAACTATTTTTATGTATGAATATAAAACTGTGGAAGGAACATCTGCAGAAAACCCACAGAAACAACACACAGCAGTTCTAATTCATTAATGTTTAAAAACTACTCTGTGATCTCTAAACTGTTTTGTTGCTGTTCAACCTTTTTCAATTCTGGTGTTTCTTTTTCTAACTGCTGAAATTGATATTTCTTTATTTCTTTGCATTGGCGTCGACATTTTAGAGTCATGAATGTTTTGACTTGCCCCCACAGAGATGGTTTATCTTCTTTTTTACAGTTTGAATCTGAAGCAAAGAAACTCGTCATCATCTTCGACCTCAGTATGGACATATGTGGAACAAACATCAGTTAATCTTCTTCTGGCTCAGTGAACGTGGCCCCAGGGAATTGTTCTGCATGATTTTTTTTTTTTTATCTTGTCTTGTTCAGAGACCCCTTCTGGTTCCAGCAGTTCTGTTCCTGAGTCCACCTGGTTCCCTGATTTAGAGACATTTTTAAAATCAAAATCCTCAGTCTCGGAGGAGATGTTGATTTTTGAAACCACTCGTTCTACCGTTTTTAAGAGCCTGCCATCGTCAAAACGACTGGCCTGATCGGGATCGATGTGCTATGACTTTTGGTAGCAATTTGTTGAACAATGTTTATGAGAATCTCAAAAAACTAAATAAAAAAAAAAAAAGCTTCATTCAACTGAGTAGGGTTTGGTCGAAGTTTAAACGTGTCACAAGACCTTGTATCATAACACACTGAAGTGATTTAATGGCACTGAGAAATTACAATTTAGGTTTTATGATTTTTCAGAAGTTTCCCAGCCTCTGCTGTGCTGATGTCATCATCCACTGGAGCTTCACAGAATTTAAAATAAAAAAGAATGTTTCAGCTATTTCAAACAGCTTTCACGTGCACATCTTTCTCTCAACCTACATAAATTATACATCCAAACAGAGGTATGTTTGTGTCAATGTGACTTTTTGTCCGTGTGCCTTTTTAATTCTCCAACCTGTAGTTTGAACAACGTTACTTCTCAGTCTCATTGGTTTGTACTGTCCTGACGTCTCCTCTGAACAGATAAGGTTTAGTTTTAGTTAGTGTTAGTGCTTGAAATCACAAATGTTTGGCATTGGCCACATAAAACCCCTTTTTGAAACACATAGCCCATAAATACTTTTTTCTTTTTCCATTCACCACAAACTCATCGAATTTTCAACATGATTTTAAGTTGATATCATTTTTTTATTTTTAAATAATTTTGGGGGTTTTTTGCATTTTGAAATTTTAACTAGTTTTCTTATGACTTTCTGATGTTTTAACAGATGTAGCACTTTGGCTCTTTCGACTGTAAAGGGCATTAAAAACAAAATTCATTAATATTATTGGTATGCTGCTCCCAGAAATGTCCCTTTAGGAGATACCAGACTGGATGTATTGATCATCAATTCATCTCAGCTCCTTGAGGGAATTTTATTTTTTTCCATTCCTTCAAAACTTTTGTAAAGTGAATCCAACCAAGTCTTTTACATTATCTGTGTGAAATATGTTTTGCTTCTACTTCATCTTCAACTGTTGTTTTGTTTTGTTTTTTTTTTCATGTCAGCAGGATTTCACCTGCCACTAAATATTCAAATTACATTTTCATTTTCATCATCACTGCGGTTGTCTGCAAGTCATTTGATGACAATAAAATCTCTCAATCAATGAATCAAGCCATGTTTCTCCTCTCTCATCATGGAAACGTTGATCCCCCTCAAGCAAGACCACAGCCACTCCTGTCCCTTGGGTTCCCATCCCAACCACAGCAACAAGAGCAACACCCTGGCCCACTGGACTATGCCCAGGTGGTCCAGAGAGCAGCAGAATCAAACTTAACCACCACCCACACAATGAGTTGAGGGACATTCAACAGATGCACAGCCTGCTTTGCTCTCATCTGATTGGACAGGTGCCTCAATAGACACTGTATTAAATATTATTGAGAGTATTTCTTAAAAAACATTTACATTGTATCCAAGTCTTGATTATCCAATATAATTCAATTCAATTCAATTCAATTCATTTATATAGCGCCTATTTACGACAAGTCATCTCTAGGCGCTTGAGAAACCCAGAGCTTGACCCCCGAGCACATGGC